>CM016620.1:30374674-30871851 GCA_005393395.2 Gossypium australe | reverse complement strand
CTAAAATACCCCTATGTGTTGAATGTAAGCTTTATGGGTGTTACTCGTATATTTGCTGCATTCATATGATATTCTGTTTAGGTTGCATATGGGGGGAATTATGGAACAGAGGAAGTATGAGGATCGCATGGTTGCTTGACAACTGTGGATCCACCGATGGCTTTTTAAGCCTATTATATGATAAGCAGCTTTGCTGCAACATTTGGTAGTACCGCAACCGGCTACCCTTGAAGTGTATCAGATGGGTGGGTCGATTAGAAATCCCAAACAAAGTGTTTCGGTTGGATGGAGACGAAGTGTACCGGATGGATTATTTGGGGAGGGTTTGCACTGCATTGCATGTATGATATTTTATGTTAATAATATGATATGTATGCTATTTGTTTTGACGAGGGTCGTACACACGGAGTTTTCGAAAACTCACTCCCTCTTTTATTTTTCTTAGGTGATCTTCAGTAGGCGGTTCGATGGATGGAAGGACTCAGAGGTGGCCAACTCGGAAGACGATTAGACCTGTTTTCTTTAATATCTAAATTCTAGATTTGAAGTTATTTTATTTCGGATTGTAATAAGGCTTTCCCTCTAATTATTATTCCATTACTTCCACTATGCATTGAAATTTTGAAATGGAACCTGGATTTATTACTTTTAAGCATATTTCAAGTTTTTGAAAATAATTGTGTTTTGAGAACGAGCTTTCGCTGTCAAAGGAAATATTTTTACATAGTAACAAGGAAATGTATATTTGGATACACCTCGTTTTGAAAGCAAACTGGATTTTACTTAACTTTCTCTGGAAGGGTTTTCAATGAAAACAAGGTTTTCGCAAAAACACTTCAATGTGACATGCCAGACTCGGGCCTAACTAGGCCGGGTTTGGGGTGTTACACTATGATACTAATGTAATATCCCGGGTTAGGGGTTATTTTGATGTGCATGTTATTGCATGTTTGTAGTGTGCTATGTTGCTATTTTTATGTCTTAGGGGCTTAGCTATAGCTTAGGTGGATGCCTGAGTAAATTAGAAAATTTTGGTTTTGGGTATTAGGTGAAGGGAGCTGAGGAAGCTGGGGTTTAAGAATTATTTTCGTGGTTTTATAGCACAAATAAAGTGTTGGCAAAGTGGCTGAGCAAGGGGCAACTTGGGAGCTAGGTGGCGTCATTTGCAAGGGAGGGGAGGTCCTGAGTTCAAGCTGCAGGATTCCCATTTTGGTTGTTTTGGGACGGCATGGAGAAGAGGCAGAATGCAAGTGGAATTCTACCATGGACTTGGTCAAAAAGGTGACTTGGATGGTGGAGAGCAAAAGGGGGAGTAAGACTGGTAAACTCATTTGAAATGAGTGGTTGGGAGCTTGTGGAGGGATGTGGCCGAATATGGAGGAGTGTTGTGGGGTGTTGGCCGAATTTTTGGGTGTTGGGGAAGAGGTTGGACGGCTTTGGTAAGTGAGTGGGAAGGCTATGCCGAAATTCACTTGTGAATTTTTGGTTGTTCGGTCAAGGGGTAGTAGGCTAGGATCTTCTCATTTTGTCATTGGTAAGGTCACACTTTCTTTTTCCTTTTTGTCAAAGCAAGCCGAAATTCTAAGGCATTTCTCTCATTTTTTCTTTGAAGCCAAAAGTGCAAGCAATTAGTTGACGAAATTGATTGGTTCCTCTCAATTTTCTTGGTAGCCGATTGTGCCTTGTTTTCTTTTTCTCTTCACTTGAGCAAACCGAAACAAGTTCTCTCCTCCTCTTACCATTTCTTTTCTTCTTTTCTCTTCTTGTTTAAAACACTTGAGCCGAAACTCCACCTCTCCAAAAACATTTTCCATCTCTTCTCTTGCTAGCCGAAACCATATCAACTTGCCCAAGCGTTCTTCTACTTTCTTAAATCCTAGTGCCGATTTCTCCTTTTCTATTGTTTACAACTTAGCCGAATAATCCCCTCTCCTAGAAGTCCTGGTTTGGCCGAATATTGGGTGTTGGTAAGTACAAGGCCGAATGGCCATATCTCCTTTTGTTTTGGTTCTTTGTTGGTTATGGTTCGGGTAAGAGCCGATTTCTGTCCTTGCTAATAAGAGGGAATCGTCGGTTTGGAAACCGATTCTGTTTTAGGGCCTTGTGATCGTGGTGGTGTTTAGAGGAGGCAGTCAATTGAAGCTTTGACTGCAAGTGGCCGATTGGTAAGTAAAAGGGGTAAGCAGTTGGTATATTGGTGTTAATACAATTAGTTGATTTCGATTAAGGTTCAAGTGATTAATGATTCCATTTTCTTTTAGGTGGAGGCCGATTGTCAAAAAGAACCACTACTGGTTCGGGTATTGGTTAGGAAGCAAACCAATAGCAAGGTTAGGGATTGAAACTAACCCCTTTGGGTTTAAGATGTCTTTGGCCGAATGGTCTTAGTACCTAACCCCTATGTTTGGCCGATTGTAGGAGTTAGCAATCGAGGGATTTAGATCGTTTCGTGGGATTCTAGACTCGGTTTACCAGGTGTGTATACTAACACACTAATATTTAGTAATATTGTTAATAACCTGTGTGATGACTAATGAAACAGTGGTGACTGTCATGATACCCTCATGGGTATGATTTTGGACTCGGGTAAGTCAGTGCTACTATTATGAGTTATTGATGATCTGTATGATATCATGATTATGGATATGTGACATGGGGTATGAGATTAGACATATTGGCATGATATGCATGATAGTATGATATGCATGATTACATGAGTTTGGCATGTTGATGGGTGATACGAGAGGAGGGAGCAGTGATATATTGTGCTGACGAGCACCAGTGCTTTGGTAGCACACTTTGTGACTTTGGGTCACCAGAGGTTTGGCACCTCCAGAGGTTTGGTACCTCAGCGTCTCGTCCCAGTGGCTCAGTACCACAGTGGGTTGGCCCCACAGATGATTATACGGGATTGACGCCAGTGTTTTGGTAACACACGATGGGTTGGCCCCATCACCAGATTTGTGACTACGGTCACCAGTGCTTTGGTAGCACACTGTGTCTTTGGGACACCAGAGGTTTGGCACCTCATTGCGACTTGTCCCTGTGGTTTGACCACCGTGGGTTGGCCCCACTTGAGATATGGGATCGTCTGCTAGTGTTTTGGTAACACACGATGGGTTGGCCCCATCAACATTGGATTTGTGACTTCGGTCACCAGTGCTTTGGTAGCACAATTGTGTCTTTGGGACACCAGTGCTTTGGTAGCACATTGACGGATATTGTGTCTTTGGGACACCAGTGCTTTGGGAGCACATAGTGACTATATGTCACCAGTGGTTTGGCACCACCAGTGGTTTGGTACCACACGGGGTAGAAAAGGAGATATGGATGGTTAGGATCGGGTTGCATTGATTATATTGCTATGTATGATGTGTGTTAGCACGTTGTTCTTCGGGAGTGGGATTTACACACTGAGTCACTCGACTCACCCTCTCCTTTGACATTTCAGGTGACTCGTAGACGCGGACTTGGAGCCGGGATGGACTCGGAGAGCACATGCCATGCTGAATAAAGTTTTTACTCAGACTCTATAATTTTGGTACTTTAGCTTATTTACTTTTATTTGGGTTTAATTTGGTTTGTAAAAGGCCTTTTAATTTATGTTTAAGTTGGTTGATGTTTTAATTGGATTTACTATGCCTTAACAAAATAAGCCGGTATAAATTTTACTAAAACCTGGAAAGATAATGTTTTCAAAATTATAACGCGACGTGTTTTTAAACTATACCATCGGGTATCACACTAAGTCTTTTGATAAACAAATTCAACTGCTTTCCAATTCTAACTGGTAATTCACCTAAGATTAAAAGTGTTTATGTATCACTAAGGAACTAATGAGGGTTAGATGGTTTAAACTTGTTTTAACTACAAATTCTAGCTAAGTTTTCAAAATCTTCGGGTTTCAAATACATCCACTGTTTTCATACAAGCCTACTCAAATTGTTTTCAAACACACTGTGTTTTCACTCAGCTTTCTAAACGGAAAGTCTAGTTTTTCAAAAACGTTTTTCCCCGTAGCATACCAGATTCGGACGTGGTGTCTTGTCCGGGTTTGGGGTGTTACATTTGTGGTATCAGAGCCAGTTCAAAGGCTCGGCTGTGGGCCTGAGGCCCAAAATGGTTTTCAAAAGTCTGTTTAAATGTTTGTTTGAAAGTATGGTTTTGAAAGGCATGGCACCGAGTCTCCGGCACCAGTTCGCCCAGGTAAGGACCCCGGACTATTCTTTGTGATTTGATTGGATGTTATATGATTTGATGAATAGCAATAGTGTGCTACCTTAGAGATTGAAACTGATAGGATTCTGTGAACTCACGAGAACAAATCCTCTTTAATATTCATAAGACTTGCTTTTTAAACAAGTGGAATAAATACTGATGCATAAAATTCTTTAACCAGATACGTAGAAAGATTAGACATGAGCACTCGAGGCGGACGTGGTCGTAATACTCGTGGTAGAGGTAGGGGTAGAATGACGGTTTCTGAGCCCGTAGGATCTGGGCAGGGTTCAGAAAATGAGGTACCGGTTCCGCCACCAGCTGGAGGTGGTGAGTTCCAAGATCAGACTGGAGACGACGCAGTGTCACAGGCGATGCTGCGAGTGTTGGAAAGGGTAGCTGGGGCTAGTGGTGGTGCAGGAGTTAGGAAATCAGTTCCTGAACGACTCCGGGCTAATGGGGCCGAATTCTTCCGAGGTGTTTCTGGTGTTGCTCCTAGCACTGCTGACAACTGAGCGGATCATGGATGATCTGGACCTGACAACTGAAGAGAAACTGAAAGGTATCGTGTCGCTTCTCCGGGATGAGTCATATCAGTGGTGGCTCACGGTGCGAGACAGTGTGGCAGCTGAGGATTTGACATGGGATTACTTCAGAGCTGCATATCAAAAGAAATACATCGGGGCTAGTTATATCGACTCCCAGCGAAAGGCATTTCTGAGGCTTGTTCAGGGAAGTAAATCTGTTGCTGAGTATGAGGCTGAGTTCCTGAAATTGAGTAGGTATGCCAGGGGCATTGTAGCCACTGAGCATGAGAGGTGTGTTCGTTTCGAGGATGGTCTGCGAGACGAGTTGAGGCTGCTGATTGCTCCACAGCAGGAGCGCGAGTTTGCTGTCTTGGTTGAGAAAGCTAAGGTGGCTGAGGGTGTTAAGGAGTCAGTGCGGCAGAGTATGGACAGGAGTAGGCTTAAGAGGAGCTTTGGGTCTTCTGGTTCGTGGGTAATCCGCAGAAGAGGGCTAGACCGAGTGGGCAGAATCAGTCTGCTAGGTTTGTTGCTGCTAGGCAGGGACCGCCGCAGTGTAATCAGTGTGGGAAAACTCATTGGGGTGGCTGTTGGACTGGTGGTAAAGGGTGCTTCGAGTGTGGGTCTCTGGAGCATCGCATTAGAGATTGTCCGCGTAGGATGGCCAGGATTCAGTCTGAGAGTCAGGGCCGTAATCCGTTCAGAGGTAATGGACCGCCACCGCAGAGGGGCCGTGGTAATGGCAGAGGTGGTTATGGATCTGGTCGGGGCCGTGGAGCACCGGGCAGAGGTGCGGGTAGTTCTGATGCCAGACAGCCTGGATTGGTATATGCTGCGAGGCGCCGGGAGGAGGCGACGCACCGGACGTCATAACCGGTACGTTTTTGATTTTTGGTACTCCTTATACTGCTTTGATTGATGTGGGTTCTACGCACTCTTATGTTGCCAGTAGTATAGTAGAGACAATGGACTTAGACTCTGAGATATCTTCTAGGCAGATGACTGTGATTAGCCCTCTAGGTCACTCTGTTATAGTAGATAAACTGTTTAGGGAGGTACCCCTAGAACTCCAAGGGGTAGTGTTTGCTGCGGATCTGATGGAACTGCCGTTTGGGGAGTTCGATTTGATTCTTGGGATGGATTGGTTGGTCAAGTACCAAGCGAGGTTGGATTGCGCGGCTAAGCGCATGGTTCTTAAGACGGTTGATGGTGTAGAGGTGGCTATGATAGGTAATAGGAGAGATTACTTATCGAATGTGGTATCTGCTTTGAAAGCGGAGAAGATGGTCAGGAAGGGCTGCGAAGCGTATGTGGTTCATGTGTATGCCTTGGAGGCTAAAGAGTCTGCAGTTGAGAAGGTTCGTACTGTTAAGGAATTTGCTGATGTGTTTCCTGAAGAGCTTCCGGGTTTGCCGCCAGATCGTGAGTAGAGTTCGGGATTGATCTGTTACCCGGGACTGCGCCAGTGTCTATTGCTCCGTATAGGATGGCACCAAAGGAATTGGTGGAGCTTAAGGCTCAGATCCAGGAGTTATTGGATCGAGGTTTTATCAGGCCAAGTGTTTCGCCGTGGGGTGCGCCGGTACTTTTCGTTAAGAAGAAAGATGGCACGATGCGGATGTGCATAGACTACCGTCAGTTGAACAAGCTGACGATTAAAAACAAGTATCCGTTGCCACGGATAGATGACTTGTTTGATCAGCTGAAGGGTGCTGCGGTATTCTCTAAGATTGATCTGAGGTCTGGGTACCATCAGCTAAAGGTTAAGGAGGCTGATATCCATAAAACAGCGTTTCGGACTCGGTATGGGCACTACGAATTCTTGGTGATGCCATTCGGGTTAACTAACGCACCGGCAGCGTTTATGGATATGATGAATAGAGTGTTTCAGCAGTATCTGGATCAGTTCGTGGTGGTTTTCATAGACGACATCTTGGTGTACTCAAGGACAGAGGAAGAGCATGATGAGCATTTGAGAGTGGTGCTACAGATTCTGAGGGAAAAGCAACTTTATGCTAAATTCAGCAAGTGTGAGTTCTGGCTTAGAGAAGTGACGTTCTTGGGTCATGTAGTGTCAGCTGAGGGTATTCGAGTAGATCCTCGTAAGATTGAGGCTGTTCTGGATTGGAAGCCACCTAGGTCAGTGGCTGAGATTCGTAGTTTTCTGGGTTTGGCTGGATATTACAGAAGGTTTGTTGAGGGTTTCTCGCTAATAGCAGCGCCGATGACTAAGTTGTTAAGGAAAGGGGTTCCGTTTGTATGGACTGAGAAACAACAGGAAAGCTTTGATAAGTTAAAGAAGATCTTGACTGAAGCTCCGGTTCTAATTCAACCTGAGGCTGGTAAGGAATACACAGTCTATTGCGACGCATCACATACGGGTCTGGGTTGTGTGCTGATGCAGGAAGGTAAGGTTGTGGCTTACGCTTCTCGACAGCTGAGGCCACATGAGGTCAACTATCCGACGCACGATTTGGAGCTAGTGGCTGTAGTTTTCGCCTTAAAGATTTGGAGGCACTACTTGTATGGAGAGAGATCGATAGTCTACACGGATCATAAGAGTTTGAAGTATCTACTGACTCAGAAGGATTTGAATTTGAGGCAGCGTAGATGGGTCGAGTTGCTGAAAGATTACGACTGTTCCATTGAGTATCATCCGGGCAAGGCTAACGTGGTGGCAGACGCGTTGAGCCGTAAGGTTGTTTCGGACTTAAGAGCATTGTTTGCCCATTTAAGTTTGTACGACGACGGGAGTATTTTGGCAGAGCTGCAGGTTAAGCCTACTTGGGTGGAGCAGATCAGAGAGAAACAGTTGTTGGATGAGGTTCTGAGTGCACGAAGGTTGCAGGTGCAGGATGGTGGTTTGGAGGGTTTCAGCTTGTCAAGTGACGATGTTCTGTGTTTTCAGGGTAAGGCTTGTATGCCTAAAGACGTTGAGCTAAGGCAGAAGATTCTTCAGGACGCACATAGCAGTCCTCATGCTATGCATCCTGGAGGTAGCAAGATGTATAAGGATCTGAGAGAGCAGTTTTGGTGGCCTGGGTTGAAGAAAGAGGTGACAGAGTTTGTTGGGAAGTGTCTGACTTGTCAGCAGGTCAAGGCTGAACACCAGTTGCCGTCGGGTTTTCTTCAGCCTGTGAAGATTCCTCAGTGGAAGTGGGAAAGGATAACCATGGATTTTGTCAGTGGGTTACCGCTTACGCCAAGCAAGAAGGATTCAGTTTGGGTAGTGGTGGATCGTCTGACTAAATCAGCTCACTTTATTCCGGTGAGGGTTGATTACTCACTTCAGAAGCTAGCGAAGCTGTATGTTTCAGAGATAGTGAGGTTGCACGGTGTACCAGTTTCGATAATCTCGGATAGGGATCCCCGGTTTACTTCAAGGTTCTGGAAGGCATTGCATCAGGCTCTGGGTACTCGTTTGGATTTCAGCACGGCTTTTCACCCGCAGTCTGACGGACAATCAGAAAGGGTTATTCAGATCTTAGAAGACATGCTGAGAGGTTGTGTCTTGGATTTCAGGGGTAGTTGGGAGGAGTTTCTACCATTAGCTGAGTTTGCCTACAACAACAGTTACCAAGCGAGCATTAAGATGGCACCGTATGAGGCGTTGTATGGCAGGAAGTGTCGCTCACCTACGTGTTGGACAGAGTTAGGTGAACGTCAGTTGTTGGGACCTGAGTTAGTGGCTGAGACTGAGGATAAGGTTAAAGTGATTCAAGCTCGATTGAAGGAAGCTTCGGACCGGCAAAAGTCTTATGCCGATCTTAAGCGGAGGGATATAGAGTTTGCTGTGGGGGATCGAGTTTTTCTGAAGGTCTCGCCTTGGAAGAAGGTTCTGAGGTTCGGGAAGAAAGGTAAGCTAGGTCCGAGGTTTATTGGGCCGTATAAGGTATTGAGACGAGTTGGACCAGTAGCGTATCAGCTTGAGTTGCCAGCAGAGCTTAGCCAGATTCACGACGTTTTTCATGTTTCGATGCTTCGGAGGTATCGTTCAGATCCGTCGCACGTGGTAGCGGTGGAAGAGATCGAGGTGAATCCAGACTTGTCTGTGGAAGAGGAACCTGTGCAGATTCTTGATCGAGATGTGAAGGTTCTGCGTAAAAAGTCTGTGCCTTTGGTTAAGGTACTTTGGCGGAATCATGGAGTAGAAGAAGCGACATGGGAACCCGAGGATGCGATGAGACAGCAATACCCGCAACTCTTTTGACCAGGTAATTTCGAGGCCGAAATTATTTTTAAGGGGGGTAGAACTGTAATATCCCGGGTTAGGGGGTTATTTTGATGTGCATGTTATTGCATGTTTGTAGTGTGCTATGTTGCTATTTTTATGTCTTAGGGGCTTAGCTATAGCTTAGGTGGATGCCTGAGTAAATTAGAAAATTTTGGTTTTTGGGTATTAGGTGAAGGGAGCTGAGGAAGCTGGGGTTTAAGAATTATTTTCGTGGTTTTATAGCACAAATAAAGTGTTGGCAAAGTGGCTGAGCAAGGGGCAACTTGGGAGCTAGGTGGCGTCATTTGCAAGGGAGGGGAGGTCCTGAGTTCAAGCTGCAGGATTCCCATTTTGGTTGTTTTTGGGACGGCATGGAGAAGAGGCAGAATGCAAGTGGAATTCTACCATGGACTTGGTCAAAAAGGTGACTTGGATGGTGGAGAGCAAAAAGGGGGAGTAAGACTTGGTAAACTCATTTGAAATGAGTGGTTGGGAGCTTGTGGAGGGATGTGGCCGAATATGGAGGAGTGTTGTGGGGTGTTGGCCGAATTTTTGGGTGTTGGGGAAGAGGTTGGACGGCTTTGGTAAGTGAGTGGGAAGGCTATGCCGAAATTCACTTGTGAATTTTTGGTTGTTCGGTCAAGGGGTAGTAGGCTAGGATCTTCTCATTTTGTCATTGGTAAGGTCACACTTTCTTTTTCCTTTTTGTCAAAGCAAGCCGAAATTCTAAGGCATTTCTCTCATTTTTTTCTTTGAAGCCAAAAGTGCAAGCAATTAGTTGACGAAATTGATTGGTTCCTCTCAATTTTCTTGGTAGCCGATTGTGCCTTGTTTTCTTTTTCTCTTCACTTGAGCAAACCGAAACAAGTTCTCTCCTCCTCTTACCATTTCTTTTCTTCTTTTCTCTTCTTGTTTAAAACACTTGAGCCGAAACTCCACCTCTCCAAAACATTTTCCATCTCTTCTCTTGCTAGCCGAAACCATATCAACTTGCCCAAGCGTTCTTCTACTTTCTTAAATCCTAGTGCCGATTTCTCCTTTTCTATTGTTTACAACTTAGCCGAATAATCCCCTCTCCTAGAAGTCCTGGTTTGGCCGAATATTGGATGTTGGTAAGTACAAGGCCGAATGGCCATATCTCCTTTTGTTTTGGTTCTTTGTTGGTTATGGTTCGGGTAAGAGCCGATTTCTGTCCTTGCTAATAAGAGGGAATCGTCGGTTTGGAAACCGATTCTGTTTTAGGGCCTTGTGATCGTGGTGGTGTTTAGAGGAGGCAGTCAATTGAAGCTTTGACTGCAAGTGGCCGATTGGTAAGTAAAAGGGGTAAGCAGTTGGTATATTGGTGTTAATACAATTAGTTGATTTCGATTAAGGTTCAAGTGATTAATGATTCCATTTTCTTTTAGGTGGAGGCCGATTGTCAAAAAGAACCACTACTGGTTCGGGTATTGGTTAGGAAGCAAACCAATAGCAAGGTTAGGGATTGAAACTAACCCCTTTGGGTTTAAGATGTCTTTGGCCGAATGGTCTTAGTACCTAACCCCTATGTTTGGCCGATTGTAGGAGTTAGCAATCGAGGGATTTAGATCGTTTCGTGGGATTCTAGACTCGGTTTACCAGGTGTGTATACTAACACACTAATATTTAGTAATATTGTTAATAACCTGTGTGATGACTAATGAAACAGTGGTGACTGTCATGATACCCTCATGGGTATGATTTTGGACTCGGGTAAGTCAGTGCTACTATTATGAGTTATTGATGATCTGTATGATATCATGATTATGGATATGTGACATGGGGTATGAGATTAGACATATTGGCATGATATGCATGATAGTATGATATGCATGATTACATGAGTTTGGCATGTTGATGGGTGATACGAGAGGATGGAGCAGTGATATATTGTGCTGACGAGCACCAGTGCTTTGGTAGCACACTTTGTGACTTTGGGTCACCAGAGGTTTGGCACCTCCAGAGGTTTGGTACCTCAGCGTCTCGTCCCAGTGGCTCAGTACCACAGTGGGTTGGCCCCACCGATGATTATACGGGATTGACGCCAGTGTTTTGGTAACACACGATGGGTTGGCCCCATCACCAGATTTGTGACTACGGTCACCAGTGCTTTGGTAGCACACTGTGTCTTTGGGACACCAGAGGTTTGGCACCTCATTGCGACTTGTCCCTGTGGTTTGACCACCGTGGGTTGGCCCCACTTGAGATATGGGATCGTCTGCTAGTGTTTTGGTAACACACGATGGGTTGGCCCCATCAACATTGGATTTGTGACTTCGGTCACCAGTGCTTTGGTAGCACAATTGTGTCTTTGGGACACCAGTGCTTTGGTAGCACATTGACGGATATTGTGTCTTTGGGACACCAGTGCTTTGGGAGCACATAGTGACTATATGTCACCAGTGGTTTGGCACCACCAGTGGTTTGGTACCACACGGGGTAGAAAAGGAGATATGGATGGTTAGGATCGGGTTGCATTGATTATATTGCTATGTATGATGTGTGTTAGCACGTTGTTCTTCGGGAGTGGGATTTACACACTGAGTCACTCGACTCACCCTCTCCTTTGACATTTCAGGTGACTCGTAGACGCGGACTTGGAGCCGGGATGGACTCGGAGAGCACATGCCATGCTGAATAAAGTTTTTACTCAGACTCTATAATTTTGGTACTTTAGCTTATTTACTTTTATTTGGGTTTAATTTGGTTTGTAAAAGGCCTTTTAATTTATGTTTAAGTTGGTTGATGTTTTAATTGGATTTACTATGCCTTAACAAAATAAGCCGGTATAAATTTTACTAAAACCTGGAAAGATAATGTTTTCAAAATTATAACGCGACGTGTTTTTAAACTATACCATCGGGTATCACACTAAGTCTTTTGATAAACAAATTCAACTGCTTTCCAATTCTAACTGGTAATTCACCTAAGATTAAAAGTGTTTATGTATCACTAAGGAACTAATGAGGGTTAGATGGTTTAAACTTGTTTTAACTACAAATTCTAGCTAAGTTTTCAAAATCTTCGGGTTTCAAATACATCCACTGTTTTCATACAAGCCTACTCAAATTGTTTTCAAACACACTGTGTTTTCACTCAGCTTTCTAAACGGAAAGTCTAGTTTTTCAAAAACGTTTTTCCCCGTAGCATACCAGATTCGGACGTGGTGTCTTGTCCGGGTTTGGGGTGTTACAACTAATGTGATTGCATTGATAGATCCAGGATCAACTCATTCTTATATATGTATGAATTTAGTATCTAGTAAGACTTTGCCTGTAGAGTCTACTGAATTTGTGATTAGAGTATCGAACCCCTTAGGCATGGTTTGCTTTGGCATATATATAGCCATGGGTGATGGCTTATTTTGGTTTCCTTTGGCATGGTTGTACCCAAGACATTATGGAAGTTATAATGGTTTTGTGAATCATGGTAAATGAACCATATTGTTTGATATTGTTTTGGCGCATGTATTTGGCTAAGTAAATGATAGTGATTTGAGAATAGGAATAGATAAATTTATAATGGTATGAATTGTGCATTTGGTTGATGATTTTGGCTGCCTAATTCTATGATGAAATGGTACCATTTTGCCTTGTGTAGGTACATTGAAGTTGGGGTGGCAAATTGGCCTTTCAAATGGCCTATTTTTGTCCACACGGGTGCGTGTCTCAGCCATGTGTGACACAAGGTCATGTTACACGGCCGTGTGTCCCCTAGTGTTGAAATTGAATTAAAGTCAGTATACTCCACACGATCTCACACACGGGTGTGTAATTGGCTGTGTGGTACAGGTCAGCATATGCCCTAATTGGCACACGGCCTAGCATACGGGCGTGTGACTTGGCTGTGTTGCATAAGTTAGTATACGCTACAAGTGTGGCACGGCATAACACATAGCCTGGCACACGGGCGTGTGTGGCCACTTCGAAGGGCACACGGGCTAGACACATGGGCGTGTGGTTGGCCGTGTGACCCAAGTCAGTATGTATGCCCTGTTTCCACACGGCCTGAGACACGGGCGTGTGACCCCTGTATGGTTGAAATTTTTTAAAGTTTCCAAAAATTTTCATATGTTATCGGTTTAGTTCCGAACCATTTCTAAAGCATGTTTAAAGCCTCGTAGGCCCTTATAGGGGACAATCTAATTGTGGTGAACGATTTATGAGACTGAATGCTTTATGTTTGATAAATGTATGCTATATGTTGTGCATTGATAGGTAATACCTCGTAACCCTACTCTGGCGACGGATACGGGTTAGGGGTGTTACACATGAAATGTTGACTTGCTATTGAAGGTACATTTCAAGTCACACGGGCTGAGACATGGTCTGACACACGACCATGTGGTCTATGTAATTTTTGTTTTCATTTTGCACACACAACCATAATTAGTTGCTTGGTCAGAAGACATGTTCGTGTGTTTGCTTCCACATGGTTTTAGTCCTCACACACATTTGAACAACATAGCCATGCCCCATAGCACACACGTCCTAAACCTATCACACAACCATGTGACTCATATTTTTTATTTTTACCTTACTTTTTTTGTTTTGTTTTGAATTAGTCCCTACTTGTTTCCAAATTGATTTTAGAGTTTTAGAACCTTGATTTAAGTCTTCTTCTTGTATGAATAGTATGATTATTGAATGTTTATCTATTAATGAATGGTTAAAATGAATTTTTGGATTGAAATTGCATGTTCTTGACTATTTATTTGTCGTAGCATCCCGTAATGTAACAGTCCAATTTTGACCCTAATCGGAACAGTTGTTTTGGGACCACAAATCTGAGTCCGAAAAATATTTTAAAATAATTTTTAATTATTTTCTGTGTTTATTATGTGTGAATTTATTTGTGTGAAATTTTGTGCTTTAATTTAGTTGTTTGAGTGTCCGATTAAATAAAATGATTAAATCACGTAAAATGAAAATTTAGTGGTTATTTTTTTAGAAGGGCCGAATAGTGGTTATTCTTTTAATATGGAGGCTTTATGTTGTGATTTAGCCATTAATAAAGGTAGTGGACGGCAATGGACTAAAGTAACCTTATTATATATGTTTTATATATTAATTAATAAAGGTTAATTAGGTAAAATAATAATAATGTTAATATATGTTATAATATATCACAAATTAAAAGCCATTATCATTTTTTTCTACTAACCGAATGTTAAAATTTGATAATATATATGTTACTTGATAAATTAAATTTTTGTGAATTTAATTTGTGTTGGCCGAATGTGATTTGAGCAAGGGAGATATATTTTGAGTTCGATTCGATCAAGTTTCAATGTCCGAAAGCCCTGTACGAACCCTAGGAATAGTTAGGATACATATGTCATGACATAGGATTTTCGATATGTGTTTTTATGTAAGACCGCGTCTAGGACGTTGGCATCGACTTGCGTTTACGTGTAAGACCCTGTCTGGGACAGTGGCATCAATATGTGATTACATGTAAGACCACGTCTGGGATGTTGGAATTGTATGAGCCTTCTGACTATCCGTCCATCCTTTTTAATTTCAAACGGTTCAACAGGCAATGTGAAGTAAAAACCGCAAATTACAGGTTCAGGTATGTGCTAGTTAAATGTTTATAGGGAAATAAGGTAAGTTGATTACTTGAAATGATATAAATTATGTGAATATGGATTTTTGTGTTAGCATAGTTGAACATATAAGTGATTCGGCTTATTGATGTAATTGTGATATTAAAAGTGAAAATATATATGTGTATATGATTGTTTATATTCAGTCATATGATATGTATGTGTTATTAAAGTATGACCTTTGTAGTAAGTGATATTTTTGTACTGGAAATTATGTGTACTCGACCTTATTAGTAAAATGTTAAAATGCCTATGTTAATACATATGTTTTTGCTTATGACTTACTAAGCTTAAATAGCTTACTGTGAGTGTGTTCTTGTTTACCTCTGTTTTATAGATATTGGAGTCACGTTACGAGCTTGGGGATCATCAACAATGTCTATCACACTATCGACTATTTTTCGGTATATTACTAAGTTGAATTTGAGCTTATGGCATGTATAGTCTAGTTAAAAAGATTTATTTTGGGATATGTAATATAAAGCCATGCGAAGATGGCTTGATTATATGTTTAAGTTGGTTTTATGTGTTCTTAGCTTAATGTTTAATGTGTTTGGTTTTGAGTAATTCGGCCATGGCATATTTAAATGTGAAGTATGATGTTTAAGCTTGAGTACACTTGGTCATGGCATATAAATGAAGTGTGCTTGATATGTTTTGTTGATGTTGGATATTAAGTATGTTTATATATGCTTGATGGATTTGTTTCAATTGTAGCTTATTATTGACTTACTTATGAGGTATAGTTGTCTTGTTAATAGGTTTGAATGTGGAAAATTATGTGTAGTTAATTGGCTAGTGATGGATAAATCTAATGCTTTAGTCTGATAATTTTAGTCATGGTATATTTATGTGTAACTTGGTTGATATGCTTTGCTAATGAGTGCTTGAATTAAGTCATGGTTTATGCTAGGTATAAGTCTTGAGGTGCGGGTTTGAAAATATAAGTGAGATGCTAAGTATATTATTGATGGAATGTTCATTAAGTTAGGATATACGATATGTAATAATATGAGCATATTCGACCTTATGGGTTGCTATAAAATTGGTTATAATGTGCTTGTGTATTCGGTTATGTGATGAATTAAAATGGCTAAGTATATGGTTTGGTTGGTTTCGTGCATGTGAATTAGATGCTATGAAATGTCTTGATGTTGGAAAATGATTAAAGAGGTTTTAGTGATTTGCGCATGAATTAGTAATGTATATGAATATATTTGATCAATTTATAATGTTTAAAAATGTTCTATGAATGAAATGAAATATGTTGGGTTTTTAAAATGCGCATTTATGGAGGTAATATTTTTGATAATCATTTTATGAAATAATTGTTTTGTTATATGCCCAATATATGTTATGTAATGTTATGGGTTTAAAATAAAATTTTAATATGCAATTGATATGAACATAGTAGTAATAAGGTTCAAAATTTGAATAGGATAAGTATATTGATGTGATTAATTTATGAAGTATGAAGTGAAATGAATGCATGTTTTGAGTTGTGTTATGTTCAGTAATGCCTCGTAACCCTAGTCTGGCGACGGATATGGGTGAGGGGTGTTACATGTAACCCTAATTCAGTGATAGAGACGGGCGAGAGGTGTTACAGAATCTTTGATGCTCTCTCACTTGATTGTCATCCTTTGATATGAGGAAGGTGGGTGGCCATTTGACTTTTATTTTTAGCAGAGGTTGTTATCGTCCCTTGCTTGGTGGAGAAGTAGGCAACTGATTTCTATTTTTAATAGTGGTGTGGGCGGTCTTTGAGTGCTAAGGAAGTGGGTAGGCGTGGTCATTTTTGGAGAGATGGTTATTTGAATTAAGGGAAGGAAATCTCCCTTATTCTCTCATGGTGATGTCATCCCTGATACACAAAAGGTAGGTAAATAAATGCTTGAATCAGGGAGGATATTAGCTAAAATAAAGGTGGGTCAATGGAAAGGTTCTTATGTATTATAGGTGGACGGTTCTGGGCCTCCATCTAGACAATTTTAGGGCTCCATGTAGTTAGGTCTTGAATAAGGTTGCTTTGAAGCCCAATGCAACTGGATCTAGATCCTCCAGACTATACCTATCTGAGCCCTAAAACAACCAAAATTCTATTGTATTTTCCATTAGCCCAATTATTCCTAAAAAAATAAAATAAAAACATGCATTTAGCATAAATTTCACTAAGTTAATACATTTCCATAGAAATTACAAAATATCACAAAATTAAGAATAAAACCATAGAAAGTGTTATTTATTTACTCAAAATTTGCACAAATTATACATAAAAGAGATTTTTAAAATATCTATATATTTTAGACTTTATAGTCTTACATGATATAACCCCATGTTTATCGTCTCATCGAACTATCTCGTGTTTATCGTCCCAATGGACTATCCCATGTTTAGTGTCCCGTCAGACTACTCAATGATTAATTTCCCATCAGACTATCTACGATGCCATAGTTTCTTTCAACTACGTTCTTACTCATTATACCATCAATTCATAACTTGATGCCATAGCGTCTTTCAGCTATGGTCTTCCTCAATATAGCCTTGTGTATATCATCCAGGTGGACTGCATTGATAGCCATAGTCCAACTATGGTCTTACACCTGTTTACCATGTGTCATGGCATCTTTCAGCTAGGGTCTTACTCATCATATCATGATGTCATAGTATCTTTCAACTGTGGTCTTACACAATACCACTCGTGTTTATCGTCCTGACAGACTACTTGTGATGTCATGGTATCTTTCAACCATGGTCTTACTCATTTATATCATGACACCATAGCATCTTTCAACAATGGTCATTCTCATTGATAGCGTGATGTCATGGCATCTTTCAGCCATGGTCTTACTCATCTTTACGCGTATATGTTGGGAAATGTGCCCATATTGTGGTGTAAACATGTAATTATTTTCTATTTATTTGAACAATGAATAAATAAATAAAGTTAATTTCACATTTTACTATAATAGGCCAATTTAGCCCGGGCCCAAATAAGAAACAAAAAAATAAATAAACAATAATTAAAAAATAACAGTCTAAGTCCATTTACAAAATATTACACCCAAATTACAAATCCTAAAGGCCCAATGGCCCAACAACCTAAACTCATCCTTTCAGAAAATTGAAAATCCTATCCTCCATCGCCCCACCCCCCTTCGCACGCATGCCACTCGAGGCTCCTCGTCCCGAGGCCTGACGCCCCTACCGCCACTTCACCAAAACAGCTAGGGAGCGCCTCTCCCTCCACTACCACCTATGAAAAAAGGATGTAAAGAAGAAGAAAGAAATAGTAACAAAAACAGTGTAAAGTAGCTATAAAAGCCATAACAATCCCACTCTAGTTTTTTGACGAAAAAAAAAAAGCAATCAAAGCAATAAAAAATAGAATACAAAAACTTCGAAGATGATTTTTTTCATTTAATTATTTTTTTATGAACCTTTCTTTTTTACATATAAAAACATAAAATAAAAAGAAAACGTTGGGAATATACCTGTCGCTTTGTGTTCTGCCACCACGAGTGGCTGAGGTCATCACCGCTGATGAACGGTGACCACTTTTATGTTGAAAAGTTTTTTTTAGAACCCTAAAACCAAAGGGTTATTGTAACACCTCAAACCCCAGCCCAACCACCACGACCAGATCTGGCATGTCACTAGAAAAGAGTTTAAAAGTTTTACGAGCTTTAGAAGAATTCTAAGTCATTTTTAAAATCTCAAGTTTCGTGGTTCAATTGAAAACCCATTATTCATTTAGGTTAGAGAATTTAGTTAGCCAAGCCTTGCGATTAGGTGACATTTGAAAACACTTATCGATTATTTGATTATTAGATTATTAGCAAAATCCCTTTGTATAAGAAATGTTGTTTGACAGGTTGTAAAGAAAATATTCGTTTGTGTTTTATAAAATCATCTCCTCGAGTAGAGTGTAATTAATACTTCCAAAAACTAAAGTTAAAGTTTACCAAATTTGAAGTGGCCTTATTACATACTAAAAATTACCCAAAAGTAGAAAAAGACAAATAAAATAAAGTTTTGATAGAATCACCCACGCATGGCCACCCCGAGTCCATTCCAGCCCAGTCCAAAGATCTAAGAGTCACCTGCAAGTTGTTTAAGCAGATAGAGTGAGTCACAAGACTCAGTGCGCAATTAGTCCACAAAATCCATAAGTGGGCCTGAGCCCCAAAACACAATCGGCCGAAGCCCAATCATTACAGCATAACCAAATAATCAACATGATAACCCAACCCAGCCTAATTTTCCATCCTCTACACTCCGCTCCATATGTCCATCCTCAACACACCTGTGGGGATTTCTACAATCAACCCTCCATCCTCTACACTCCTCTTTGGCAATCATGTTGACAGTCACACTGCTCAAAGTCAATATAACATGGTCTAGCCACCGATAACCATGTGATCAAATCACCGATATGATAATAAGGCACAGAGCCATCATTTAGTGTGACAGTGTCACCGATATACACTTCCCCTTCATAACAATAATATCCCAAGTCCCATGCACATGCAACATAGTATAATAAACAGGTTATATAATGTCATATGCAATATTTAGAGTGCACACATAATCATGCTATCAACATTATTTATAAGGCATAAACAAAATACACTGACCTGGGGTTTCAGTTTTACCCAACATGGGTAACTCAATCACCATTGCCGAGATTTTCTGCTTTCAAACATAACACATACACGATTTATACAAAAAGGAGTAGTGTGGTAATTACACACTTGTAAACCTGAAGAAATACACTATCGATCTCGCTAACATCCTCACTCGTAGGGATTACAGCGATCTGCTTATCCCTTTCTGAAACCGGCCCACAACCCGGTGGAAAGTCACGAACGACAGACATCGCACGCTTTTTGAACTTAGGGGCTAGGATTACGGGTCGAACCCCCTCCTTTGCTTGGCTGGTATTTGATTCCATGAAAGAAATCTTGGTCAGAAGACCGGGTTAAGGCATTGAATCATAGAAAATAAAAATAGACGCTCAATATGTAAGAATTTCTTACCTAGATCGACAGAACCCACAGGCTTTAAGGCTTGGATTAAGGAGTCGATTGAGTACCTATGCAAATACCAAGTAAGAACCGGTTGAAAGAAAGAAAAATTGATTAGGAGAGATGGCCTTTCGGCCAAATGAATACCATGAACCCTCCTACCACCATTCGGCCAAAGCAGCAAAACACCACATTAACACCTTTGGTTTAACAACCCTAAGAGAAAAGAAAAAGAGAACGAGTAGTAAAGTGAGGAAGATCCCTTACCGAAACTAAAATGTGCCAAATGAGAGATTTATGTTCGGCAATCAACCAGAAGTTGACAGAGAAGGTGCAGAATCGGCTTTGGTTTGACTAGGCAGAAACGAGATAGTAGATGGCAGAAGATACAGATGATTCAAGTCACCACCCTGACAATTGATTAACACTAAAGAAACGGATGAGAAAAAATCAATAGAAAAGGTTCCGATCAAAAAGAAATAAGAAAGAAAGGCTAGGGAAATTCGGCTAAAGTAAAAGAATTTAGAGAGAGATGAGTGATGGAAGATAATGATTCAGTCAAGAAGAAAAATAAGGGATGTGGTTCGGCTTTGAAGAATGACGCAAGAAAACAAAAGAGAAGAAGAACAAAGGGTCCTACGGCTTTAAAGTAGAAGAAAAAAGAACTAAAGTAAAAAGATGTCAAAAAGGGCTTGAGAGAATTCGGCAAGGGTTGGGAGCTCGGGGAGAAGAAGCAATTGAGAGAAAAGAAAGAAATAGAAAGAAAAGAATGCCCCAACAGCTTACGGCTTACCAAAGAATAGATGACCAATTAGCAACCTTGGGAATTTCGGCAATTAGAGCAAGAAAAAGTGCTGAAAGAGGAACACACCCCAAATGCCGAAAAGAGAACCTTAACACACACAAAAGCT
Source organism: Gossypium australe (assembly GCA_005393395.2). Lineage (NCBI taxonomy): Eukaryota > Viridiplantae > Streptophyta > Magnoliopsida > Malvales > Malvaceae > Gossypium > Gossypium australe. Next base: position 30,851,332 of record CM016620.1, on the reverse strand, counting down.
ACTAAATACACACCTAAGTTTCGGCATCTAACCCCTTACCAAAACTGAAAACCTACTCCCTAACACTACTCAAAAATTCAGCTAACACCCTTCTCCACCTTCATCCCCTTGATTTTCTCCTATCTTCCCTCACAACCTCCCATTTGAATTGATTTGAACAAGTCAAATCCCACCTTTCTCTCATGGCCTCCAATTCAAAATATTTGACCAATTCCACACCCACTCTTCAAGGTCCCTTGTCGAAACCAATACTACCCATCCTGACGCCAAAATGAATTCCAAAACGTGAACTGTGCGCCTTGAACCTGCTCTTTCCTTGCTCCTTGTGGCGTCACTCTCCTGCCTCATAAGTGGTGCCTCATAGCCACTTTACTATTACATTCCTTGTGTCATCAAACCCAAACTAAACTACTTAAACCCTGCCACAGCTAATTTCCCCCTTAAAGTGCCCAAAATGGAAATTTTGGCCAAGGTTCCGACTTAACCCCGGGCCTTCCCGGGGACCCCAAACACATAGATACAAAGTAAATGCAAAGCCCTTAAATCCCAGATGTTGCAGTTCTACCCCCTAAAGAAATTTCGGCCAAGAAATTACCTGGTCAAAAGAGATGAGGGTACTGCTGTCGTATAACATCCTCAGGCTCCCACGTCGCCTCTTCCATACTGTGATTCAGCCACAACACTTTGACCAGAGGAACTGATTTCCTTCTTAGCACCTTGCCATCTCATTCCAAGATCTGAATTGGTTCCTCCTCATAAGACAAGTCTGGCCTTACTGTTGGAACGCCGGTACCCCATGGCGCAGCGGAATAAAATTAGATCTGGCGATCCAAATCATGGATCCATGTGTGAGGAACGAATTAGGGTGAAATAAAGGTTTTGAAATTACCAAAATTTCAATCTGAGTAGACAGCGATGCCTTGGCAACAAGAGTTTTGATCTACTGTCGAATCAAGCCTCAACCTTTTCCGATGTCGGCCTCTATGTAATCCACCCGGTTTGCCTATGAACGGAAGAAATCTCCAAAACTATTTTGGAGGTTTATTTGCTTGACGGCTGCTAGACCTAACAAGCAATCACTTAGGGTTTTCTTGTTTTGCTTTGTCTCCTTTTAGTACCTTTTTATAATGGGTGCCTTTCTCATTGGGCCTTTTATAATAGGTATCCTCTTAATTGGGCCTTTTATAATTGGTATCTCTTGAATGTATTACAAGATTAAATAAATATAATAAATTTTTTAACCGAAAATTATAATTACATTAATTATATCTGAAAATTATAATTACATTAATTATAATAAGGATTTCGGTAAACTATATTTATTTAAATTTATATATGAATCAAATTCATATATTAATAAAATTATGTTATCATTATGTGTACAACATCCTTGTACATATAATATGTTCAATATTTGATTGCCCAATTAAATTAATTCTTTAATTAATTTAATTCATGTGACAACCAAACACAATACCAACTATATTTTATTCCGTTCATTTCAACCATAGGGTGTGACCCTGTAGGTTCTTGCAACGTTAGCAGTAATACTAGAACGATTCTATTGTCACAGACAATGAGTGGCATCTAGCAATGCATCATTGCTACCTAAGTTACAAGAAGTCATGATTCGACATAACCTTTCGTGATTAACCTTTCATGCATTAATCCTTAAGTCCTTTATCTCTGGAACGAATACAAGTCATGGGATAGTCACACTTGCATAGTCCATCCCATGTTTCTTGATATCTTGAGTAGACTATGATATACAAATTAGTATGACATCTCATATCAACTTATTTGAGCATGGCCATGCATTTCTAGTCTCACTCAATCAAGTGGCCTAAGATATTACTCCTATTATGTAGGAGGGACTTATCCTTTATTGATCAACCATATCCCTCTACATAGATTGTGGTATATCCAACATAAGCCTTTATAGAACAACCTGTTACGGTGTACGTTTGACTGTATCAAAATATACAACTCACGATGCTGGGATAATAATGATCTCAAGTCTGAGGATCATGTACATATTAATCACTATGAGTAATGTTGTGACAATTACATAATAATCCAAGAAACATACTCATAGCGGGTCAATCCAATATGTTGTTCTCTAACACACATATTCATGCATTGATTTTGACACTCCATATCAATGACAACTCTTTATCATCAATCAACTACATGTTAGTCTTAATGCATTATTGTTGTCCTAGTCAACAATAATACTCGACTAAGGATCTTTTAAGAATAATCATATTATTCTCAGGACATTATTATAAAACAGTTTATTTATACACACAGAAAGAAAAACTGAAATAATAATGACAACGCTTTATATTAATAAACATGGTAAATTAAGTATGTTATTACAACCATCTCATGATTGATCTTTGGGCATACTCTTACACTTACTTCAATTTCCTCCACTGGAACGACGTGAGACGGATCCGATCTGTAACATCCCGAAATTGGGCCTAGTAGGATTGGGCCTTGGGCTTTAGGAAAATTTTGAGTATTATTTTATTATTTGTGTTAGCTCGGGTATGAATTATGTATGTTTAGTATAGTCTGGTGAGGGCTTGATTTTATTAATGAGGCTAGAATAATTTTTAGTTTGAAGAATTTAATGAAGTGGAGTAAGTGAGCTTGACACTTAAGTTAATTTAAGTGTTAAATTAAAGCACATGAGGAGTTAGTGGCATAGTGGATAAGGAGCTTGAAAGGTTGCTTGAGGGAAGTGGTTCGAGTAGCATGGAAAGCATATTGAGGATTTTATTTTTGTACATTCTAGCATTGATGGACGGTCAAACTTTATTAAGGTAAGTTGGACTTTCAACTTTTATGGCAAGTTGAATAGCAAAATAGGAAAGCTTGTATTTTGGGATAAGAATCAAGAGGTTAAGGTAGGATAAGGGGACAAAGGGCTTGGATGATGGAAAGTTGTTTTGGAAATATTTTTATGGTCATTTTGTCCATGAATGTGGACGGCTTCTTGGACTATGGGGGTTGGCTTAAGTTTTGTGAGTGAATAGGAGGAAATAGGGAGAAAATTAGGAGTATGTTTAATTCAAAATTGTTGACAAGAGGCTTGAATGTTGGAGAATGTTTTGGAAACTCTTTGATGGCCTTTAGTCCATGTATTTGGACGATTTTGGAGCTTAGGGGGGGAGTGACCGAATTTTGTATTGTTGATTTCTAGTTGGTGCCAAAATTTCTTTTGGTTATTGGTCATATTCGGTTAGTTGGGAAATACTTTGCATTTCTTGTTTTGATCCATATCAAATCCCTTTCGAACTTTACCAATTTTTCTCTTGAGTGCACCAAAATGAATCAAAACCGAATGTCCTTTAGTGTTTGTTGTTTTTCTTCATAGGCATTTGGTCGAAACCATTTGGAACTTCCCTCTCTTCTTTCAATTCTTTGTAGCCGAAAAGAACCTCTATTGGTTCTCATCTTTCTTTTCTTTACTTCTCATATTTGTTAACACTTACAAATCTTCTTTTACTCTCTTTTGGCCGAACCTCTTTCTTCCCCAAATTCTCTTTTCTTTTCTTCCATTGTTGCTTAAGCCGAATCCTCCCTCTCTTATTTCTATTTTCTTTGCTACTCACATACTTCATTTCTTTCTAGCCACAAATCAATTGCTTTCTTCTTTCAAAACCATAGCCGAAACTCCCCATACTCTTTTTGTTTTGTCTTGGCCGAATATCAACAAGGATAGGTCTTCATTTTGGGTTTTCTTCAATCGGTTTTGGAAGATAGACTCCTCGGGACTTTGGATGCAATCGTTCTAAGCCTCAAATCTTTGACAATCTTTTTGGGGTAAGTCAATAGGTAAGACTTGGTATTACATTCGATAACCCTTCGGGATTTGTTGGTGTGGCTGTATGGCCTTGTTTATAGTTTTGTGGCATGGCCGAATGTTCTTAGTGCCATAAAAGGTGTTCTTTTGTGGGTAGCTAAAGGCAGGGAACTCAGAGTGTGATTTGGGATTTGGTAGGAGACCAAATCGGCTTTAAGGGAGAAGGAAGAACCACGTTTCGAGATCGTGTTAGATTCGAGTAGTTCGGGATTTCACTAATAGGTAGGTGTGTGATTAACCCACCGTTTTCCAGGTTTTTGCTATATTTGTATGTGTTGATTATGTACTAACAAGTGCAGTAAAAGTTATGAGATAAATACCCTTAAAGGGGTATGTCGATAATCCGGTAAGTACCAAACCTGATGATATGTAATTATTAATATGAATATATGTTATGACTATGCTTGATGAACATGCTCATGCATCATTATATTATATCATTATTTATGTTACATGTGCATGGGTTGGGATATGATATGAAAGAAGGTACGGGTGTACTTCGAGTATGTGGTTTGATGTTAGCCATGAGCTACATCGTGGATTGACGTTGACTGAGGTCGCGTTGTGGATTATTATGCTTAATTGCACGTGGACGGCATTGATTGCCTTTTGGAGTAAAAAGGAGAGGGTGATTTGATAATCCCCTGGTGTGTGGTGGCTGGATACGGGGGTGTGTAGAGGATGGACCTAGGTTGGGTTGGGTGCATTTTTCATAATCTCAATGGATATGTGAATTAATGTGAAAATGGGCCAAGCCCAGTTTATAAATGTGGATCAGTGTGGAAATGGGTTAAGCCCGATATGTGGAATTATGGGGTTAATTACCCTGTTACCTGATATGTGATATGAATGTGGGCCAAGCCCAGAATGTGGTAATATGTGAATATGAAATTTTGTTATCTGATATATGGATTAATATGTGGTTAACATGTGGGTGGAGTTCAGTGGATTAATTACACACTGAGTCTGCGTGACTCACCCAATTTTTCTCAAACCTTTCAGGTGATGCTCGGACCGGGTTGGAGTGGATACGAGGTGGCCCATGCAGAAGATAAATTTATTTGTTTTACACATTTTTCTTATGAAAGGTTATTTATTGTAATAAGGGCCATTTAAAGTATTTAAGGACTTTTATTATGTTTTAAGTTGGATTGTCGATTATATTATTATTTGAAAATGTTTTTTTTTAAACAACTTAATTTTACTTGAAATTTTAATTACACAATGTTCTAGTAATGACAACAAAATTTTATGTTTTTTTAACTCTAAGTCAAAAGTTTTTCAAACGTTTTCCGCAGTGGCATTTCAAATTCGGTCATAGCGAATGGGCCGGGTTTGGGGTGTTACACGATCGGTAGCGTCTTAACATTGAAACATGGAACACATCATGCATCTGTTTCAATTCTGAAGGTAACTCTAGTTGATACGCCACTGGTCCCACACGTTTCAAAACCCGATAAGGCCCGATAAACCTAGGACTTAGCTTGCCTTTTCGTCCAAACCTCATCACCTTCTTCCAAGGTGAAACTTTCAAGAAAACCCGATCACCTACTGCAAACTCTATCTCTTTTCGCTTCAGATCTGCATATGATTTCTGCCTGTCGGACGCTTCCTTCAATCGAGCCCTAATTAACTTATCCTTCTCCTCTGTCTCTGTAACCAATTCTGGACCCAAAATCTGACGTTCACCCAATTCTATCCAACAGGTAGGAGTACGACACCTCTGCCCATATAACGCTTCATAGGGCGCCATCTGAATACTAGATTGGTAGCTGTTGTTGTATGCGAGCTCTGCCAACGGTAAGAACTCTTCCCAACTACCCCTAAAGTCGATGACACAACCTCTCAACATATCCTCCAAGATCTGAATTACTCTCTCAGACTGACCATCAGTCTGTGGATGAAAAGCTGTGCTGAAGTCCAGTCTTGTACCCAATGCCTGATACAGTGCCCTCCAGAATCGCAACGTAAACCTAGGGTCTCTATCTGATATGATCGATACTGGTACCCCATGCAACCTCACAATTTCTGCCACATACAGCTTAGCCAATCTCTGAAGAGAATAGTCGACACAAACAGGTATGAAATGAGCAGACTTCGTCAACCCATCCACAATCACCCATACCGAATCCTTCTTAGTAGGCGTAAGAGGTAGCCCACTAATAAAGTCCATAGTGATCCTCTCCCATTTCCACTGTGGAATCTTCACTGGCTGCAATAACCCCGAAGGCAACTGATGCTCGACTTTTACCTGCTGACACGTTAAACACTTTCCCACAAATTCCATAACTTCCCGCTTTAATCTAGGCCACCAAAACTGTTCACGCAGATCTCGGTACATCTTATTCCCTCCAGGATGCATAGCGTAAGGGCTACTATGCACTTCCTGCAGAATTATTTGCCTCAACTCCACATCCTTCGGCATGCAAACCTTCTCACAAAAACACAAAACCCCATCATCGTTCAAGCTGTAATCTTCTACCCCACCATTTTGTAGTTGCAGAAGTCGAGCACTCAAGACATCATCTGATAACTGTTTCTCTTTAATTGATTTACCCACGTCGGCTTCACTTGCAGTTCAGCTAATAGACTTTCGTCATCATATAAACTGAGATGGGCGAACATCGCTCTCAAATCTGATATTACCTTCCGACTTAACGCATTTGCCACCACATTAGCCTTACCCAGATGATATTTGATCGAGTAGTCATAATCTTTCAACAACTCAATCCACCTTCGCTGCCTTAAATTCAACTCCTTCTGAGTTAGAAGATATTTCAAACTCTTGTGATCTGTATAGATGATGGACTTCTGCCCATATAGGTAATGTCTCCAAATCTTTAGAGCGAATACTACCGCAGCCAACTCCAAGTCATGTGTGGGATAATTAATCTCATGCGGTCTTAGCTGCAGAGATGTATACGCCACAACCTTCCCATCCTGCATTAACACACATTCTAACTCCGTGTGAGAAGCATCACAATAAACCACGGACTTTTTTTCGGCCTCAGGCTGAATCAACACTGGAGCCTCTGTTAAAATCCTCTTTAGCTTCTCAAAGCTTTCTTGCTGCGTGACAGTCCAAACAAATGGTACCCCTTTCCGCAACAACTTTGTTAAGGGTACCACAATTAAGGAGAATCCCTCAAGGAACCTTCGGTAATACCCAGCCAGACCAAGGAAACTCCAAATTTCTGCCATAGACATAGGCGGTTTCCAATCCAATATAGCTTCAATCTTTCAGGGATCAACCCCAATCCCTTTTGTAGATACCACATGACCAGAAAGGTAACTTCCTTCAACCAAAACTCACACTTGCTAAATTTGGCGTACAACTGCTTCTCCCTTAAAATCTGCAGAACCACCCAAAGATATGAATCGTGTTCCTCTTCTGACTTGGAATATACCAGAATGTCGTCTATGAACACTACAACGAACCGGTCTAGATAGCGTTGGAAAACCCAGTTCATCATATCCATGAACGCAGCTGGTGCATTCGTCAACCCAAACAGCATCACCAGGAACTCGTAGTGGCCATAGCGAGTTCGGAAAGCCGTCTTGCAAATATCCGCTTCCCTGACCTTAAGCTGATGATATCCCGACCTCAAATCTATCTTTGAAAAGACTGAAGCCCCTTTGAGCTGATCAAACATGTCATCTATCCTCGGCAGCGGGTACTTGTTCTTAATCGTCAGCTTATTCAACTGGCGGTAGTCAATGCACATTCGCATGGACCCGTCTTTCTTCTTCATAAATAGCACCGGCGCTCCCCACGGAGATACACTGGGTCAGATAAAACCACAATCTAACAACTCTTGGATCTGAGCTTTAAGCTCAACCAGCTCCTTCGGCGCCATCCTATAAGGGGCGATAGACACCGGAGCCGTACCTGAAGCAGCTCAATTCCAAACTCCTCCTCACGATCCGAAGGCAACCCTGAAAGCTCTTCAGGAAAGACATCCACAAATTCTTTTACTATTCTAACTTCATTCGCAGTCACTTCCTTTGCATCCAATGCACTGACAAAAGTTAAGAAAGCCATGCACCCTTTTCTCACCATTTGTTCTGCCTTAAGAGCAGACACTACATTGGACAAGTAGTCTCTCCTTTCACCTATCACTAAAACTTCATCATCCTCCGGAGTCCTTAACACCACGCGCTTAGCAACACAATCTAAATTTGCTCGATATCTTACCAACTAATCCATGCCTAAGATCAAATCAAACTCCCCGAATGGTAATTCCATCAAATCAGCCTGGAAAATCGACCCTTGTACTTCCAGAGGCACACTTCTAAAAAGTTTGTTTACCACTACTAATTGTCCTAAAGAACTAAGTACAGTCATCTCCCTAGAATTAGTTTCAAAGTTCATGTTCAAAGTTCTAGACACTACACTAGCAACATAGGAATGCGTCGACCCAATATCAATTAATGCAGTAAAGGGTAAACTAAAAATGAGGAATGTACCCATTATAACATCTGGTGCATCCCCCTCTTCTCGGCCTTTGGCTGCATAAACTAACCCGGTCTTGCCTCTGCATTCCCAGCACCTCTACCCGGTGCTCCACGTCCCCAACCAGAACCATTCCCTCCTCTGTTTGGACCATGACCTCTCGGCATCTACTGTCCACCCCTTCTTGGCTGCACATACCCCTGACCTACCATCCGAGCCCTGGTCATTTCTAGCGGACAATTCCTGATTAGATGATCCTTTGACCCATACTTGAAACATATCCTATCTCTTCCCCAGCACTCTCCTGCATGTGACCTCCCACACTGAGCACACTACCGAAATTGCCCAACAGCAGCTGGTGTTGCAACACGACCCGGCCCATCTAGGCCTCTTCTGGAAACCCCCAGATGATCCTGATGGTCTATAACTCCTCTTACTCCTGCCTATGTCTTTGTCCCTATTTTGCTTCTCAGTCCGCTTTACCTCCTCGGCTATTTTGGCCTTTTCCACCAGGATAGCAAAATCCCTCTCCCGCTGTGGAGCTATCAACACTCGCAGCTCGTCTCGCAGCCCATCTTTGAACCGCATGCAACACTCATAATCAGTCACAACTATCCCTCGGGCGTACCGGCTCAACCGTAGAAATTCTGCCTCATACTCAGCTACCGATTTACCCCATTGAACTAGATTCAGAAATACTTTCATCTAAGCATCCACGTAGCTCGCCCCAACGTACTTCCTCTGAAATGCAGTTTTGAAGAAATCCCAATCGATGCGATCCGTCGCAGTGCCCTCCTTTACGGTGAGCCACCATTGATATGCTTCGTCTCGAAGAAGAGACACCGCTCCTTTCAGTTTTTCCTTTGCTGTGCAGTCTAAATCATCCATAATTCTCTCGACTGCCTCTAGCCAATACTCGGCCACATTTGGAGCTACCCCAGAGATACCCCTAAACATTTCAGCTCCATTAGCTCGGAGTCGCTCAGGGATGGACTTTCGAGTTGCTGTTCCAGTGCTTGCCCCAGCCACTCGCTCCAACACACGCAGCATTGCTTGAGACAGGGCATCATCTCTACCAGTTCTGTCTTGCGATCCCGCTTCTGCCACATGTGATGCTGGTGCTTCACCTTCCGGCACATTTCTCGCTTCTGAGAGTTCAACCTCAGTACCCCAGCCTCTCCCACGACCGCGTGTAACACGTACACATCCTCTAGCACTCATGTCTATCGGTCCGTCTTACTCTGTTTTACAAGTTTTATGAATTAGTATTTCTTTTCACTGTTTATTAACGAGTAGTTTTATGAAGATAGAGTTGTAAGTAGTTTTTTCCGCAAGCACAGGTATACCTATAGGTTTTCATTTCTACAGTAAAGTTTCTCAATTCCATCATCCATAGCAACATATTCACGTAATACATCCACTTTATGCAAATCACTTAACAATCAGAAAACTTACCTGGTAGACTTGGGCTGGAGACTCGGGTGCCATACTTCAAAAAAACAGATTCATATATATTTTCTTCAGTTAAGTACGAAATTTGGAAAAAGGTTTGAACCAAAACCCAAGGCCGAGCTTTTTAAACCAGGTTCTGATACCAAATTGTAACACCCCAAACCCGGCCCAACCACCACGACCAGATCTGGCATGTTACTAGAAAAGAGTTTAAAAGTTTTACGAGCTTTAGAAGAATTCTAAGTCATTTTTAAAATCTCAAGTTTCGTGGTTCAGTTGAAAACCCATTATTCATTTAGGTTAGAGAATTTAGTTAGCCAAGCCTTGCAATTAGGTGACATTTGAAAACACTTATCGATTATTTGATTATTGATTATTAGCAAAATCCCTTTGTATAAGAAATGTTGTTTGACAGGTTGTAAAGAAAATATTCGTTTGTGTTTTATAAAAACATCTTCTCGAGTAGAGTGTAATTAATACGTCCAAAAACTAAAGTCAAAGTTTACCAAATTTGAAGTGGCCTTATTACATACTAAAAATTCCCCAAAAGTAGCAAAAGACAAATAAAATAAAGTTTTGATAGAATCACCCACGCATGGCCACCCCGAGTCTATTCCAGCCCAGTCCAAAGATCTAAGAGTCACCTGCAAGTTGTTTAAGCAGATAAGTGAGTCACAAGACTCAGTGTGCAATTAGTCCACAAAATCCACAAGTGGGCCTGAGCCCCAAAACACCATTGGCCGAAGCCCAATCATTACAGCATAACCAAATAATCAACATGATATCCCAACCCAGCCTAATTTTCCATCCTCTACACTCTACTCCATATGTCCATCATCAACACACCTGTAGGGATTTCTACAATCAACCCTCCATCCTCTACACTCCTCTTTGGCAGTCATGCTGACAGTCGCAGTGCTCAAAGTCAATATAACATGGTCTAGCCACCGATAACCATGTGATCAAATCACCGATACGATAATGAGGCACAGAGCCATCATTTAGTGTGACAGTGTCACCGATATACATTTCCCCTTCATAACAATAATATCCCAAGTCCCATGTACATGCAACATCATATAATAAATAGGTTATATAATGTCATACATGCAATATTTAGAGTGCACACATAATCATGCTATCAACATTATTTATAAGGCTTAAACAAAATACACTGACCTGGGGTTTCAGTTTTACCCAACATGGGTAACTCAATTACCATTGCCGAGATTTTCGGCTTTCAAACATAACACATACATGATTTATACAAAAAGGAGTAGTGCGATAATTACACACCTGTAAACCCGAAGAGCTACACTATTGATCTTGCTAACGTCCTCACTCATAGGGATCACAGCAATCTGCTTATCCCTTTTTGAAACTGGCCCACAACCAGATAGAAAGTCACGAACGGCAGACACCGCACGCTTTTTAAACTTAGGGGCTGGGATTACGGGTCCAACCCCCTCATTTGCTTGGCTGGTATTTGATTCCACGAAAGAAATATTGGTCAGAAGACCGGGTTAAGGCATTGAATTAGAGAAAATAAAAATAGACGCTCGATATGTAAGAATTTCTTACCTAGATCGACGGAACCCGCAGGCTTTAAGGCTTGGACTAAGGAGTCGGTTGAGTACCTATGCAAATACCAAGTAAGAACCGATTGAAAGAAAGAAAAATAGATTAGGAGAGATGGCCTTTCGGCCAAACGAATAACATGAACCCTCCTACCACCATTCGGCCAAAGCACCAAAACACCACATTAACACCTTTGGTTTAACAACCCTAAGAGAAAAGAAAAAGAGAACGAGAAGTAAAGTGAGGAAGATCCCTTACCGAAACTAAAATGTGCCAAATGAGAGATTTATGTTCGACAATCAACCAAAAGTCGACAGTGAAGGTGCAGAACCGGCTTTGGTTCGACTAGGTAGAAACGAGATAGTAGATGGCAGAAGATACAGATGATTCAAGTCACCACCCTGACAATCGATTAACACCAAAGAAATGGATGAGAAAAAATCAATAGGAAAGGTTTCGGTCGAAAAGAAATAAGAAGAAAGGGCTACGGAAACTCGGTTAAAGCAAAAGAATTTAGAGAGAGATGAGTGATGGAAGATGATGATTCAGTCAAGAAGAAAAATGAGGGATGTGGTTCGGCTTTGAAGAATGAAGCAATAAAACAAAAGAGAAGAAGAACAAAGGGTCCTACGGCTTTAGAGTAGAAGAGAAAAGAACTAAATTAAAAAGATGACAAAAAGGGCTTGAGAGAATTCAGCAAGGGTTGGGAGCTCGAGGAGAAGAAGCAATTGAGAGAAAAGAAAGAAATAGAAAGAAAAGAATGCCCCAACAGGTTACGGCTTACCAAAGAATAGATGACCAATTAGCAACCTTGGGAATTTCGGCAATTAGAGCAAGAAAAAGTGCTGAAAGAGGAACACACCCCAAATACCGAAAAGAGAACCTTAACACACACACAAGCTACTAAAAACGCACCTAAGTTTTGGCATCTAACCCCTTACAAAAATCGAAAACCGACCCCCCTAACACTACTTAAAAATTCGGCAACACCCTTCTCCACCTTCATCCCCTTGATTTTCTCCTATCTTCCCTCACAACCTCCCATTTGAATTGATTTGAACAAGTCAAATCCCACTTTTCTCTCATGGCCTCCAATTCAAAATATTTGACCAACTCCACACCCACTCTTCAAGGTCCCTTGCCGAAACCAATACTACCCATCCTAACGCCAAAATGAATTCCCAAATGTGAACTGTGCGCCTCGAACCTGCTCCTTCCCTGCTCCTTGTGGCGTCACTCTCCAGCCTCCTAAGTGGCGCCTCATAGCCACTTTACTATTACATTTCTTGTGTCATCAAACCCAAACTAAACTACTTAAACCCTGCCACAGCTAATTTCCCCCTTAAAGTGCCCAAAATGGAAATTTTGGCCAAGGTTCCGACTTAACCCCTGGCCTTCCCGGGGACCCCAAACACACTCAAACAACATACAAAGCATACCAAACACAAAGATACAAAGTAAATGCAAAGCCTCGAAATCCCGGATGTTACAGTTATTTTCCTTTTTGGCGATTTTCGGCCAGTTTCTAAAAAAACCGACCCTAGATTTGGATCCTAGGAGTCGAGAAGCCCAAATGGGAGAATTTTTGCATTTTTCAGCCACCGGGAACAACAGAGTCTGTCGCCGGCCACCTGTGGCCACCGCAAGAACTCGTCGGACCTCGGAGCCTGAGGTGGGGAGGCTTGGTGTAACATCCTGATTTAATGGGTTTGTGTATTTTGTGTGTAGATGGTTTAAAATATGAAATTGAGGGTTAAGGGTCCAGATTGGGCTCAGAAATGGGCTGAGGCCTTGACTAAATTTCTGTGTAGACACTCTAGCGCTTTAAAGGTAGTTATCTGTGTTTTAAATGACAAAATGGGCTTGTGGCCCAAGGGTAAGTGGCGCTATAATGGAGAAGAGGGTGGCGTCAGTGACAAGGAAGGGAGGAGGCCCAGTTTTGGCCGTTTGAAGCCCAAGTAATTGGGCCAAATTCGGCTCTTAAAAGGGAGCAAAGGGGGGATGGAGACAAGGCTAAATTATAGGATTTTTATTGTTTTAATATGTGGATAATTAAAGATGATAAAGGAGGGAAGAGTTGGAGATAATTAAGCCTCTTTTGGATGGGTGTTTTGATAAGGATAAGGGATAGAATGATAAGAGTGATCTCTTGGTTGTAGAGTTGGCCGAAAATCAAACACAGGACAGGGGGAAAAATCGGTTTAGTATAGGCAAGGGGGTGTGCCGAATTTTTCATTATGTTCTCTGAAAATAGCCTCAAGTTTTCTTTCTTTTTTGGCAAACTAGAATCATCTTTTCTTCTTCTTTTTCTTTTTTCTGTCAGAAACCGAAACCCCTGCCATTTACCTTCTCTTCTCTTTCAAACTCTGTGGCCGAATCTCTCTATCTACTTCCTTGCCCATATTTTCAATTCTTTGTTCTTCTAAAAGCCGAAAACGCATCAGTATTTCTCTTGTTCATCTTTTCCGAGATTTCTTTGAAAGCCGAAATCCTTAGATCTTATCTCCTGTGATTGCCGAATTCCTTCTGTGGTGTCTGCTTGTGCCGAATATTGAAGAAAACTAAAGGTAAGTGTCGATTCGCGAGATTTCAATCTTTTTTTTGGCTTTTAGAGATCTTAGCCGAATAGCCATATGGTTAACTAATCGGGTGTTTTCTTTCATTTGCGGTATTCCGGGATTTGAAAGGGATTCAATCGTTTAGACTTTTAAGCCAGAGTTCAGTAGCACTTGGATCGTATTACTTTCGGGATTTTAAGGTAAGGAGATCTGTTAATTTAAATGTATAATTTGGGTAAAACACTAACCCTTGGCCGAATATAGGAGAGGCCTTATCTTCGCGTTCTTCCGGCTTTTGAGCAAAGTTGTAGGCAAAGGGCAGTAGATCTGATTAGCGAGGGTATCGACATAGAGAGTAGTACTACGGGTTATCAGGTGTGTAACCTCTCACACCATTTAGATTGTTTGTTAGTATATGTATATAAATCTGTTTATATTCTGTTAAATGCCGAAATCCTAGCATAACGGTTGAAAACCCGATGAGGGTAAAGGCAAATCACCATGTTAGTGATTTCTGTCATTCATAAGTGAATGTTTCTGTTGGGATGATATGTGTTGTATGTATGCCGATTTCTATGTATACACGGGATTGGGTGATTGATGAAAGGGGAAGTGTTCTATTGTAGTGGCTCTGCCACGATCTGTTTAGTGGCTCTGCCACGATCTGTTCTAGTGACTATGTCACAACTCTGACGATGAGCAGCTAACTGCAGCATGACTGCCATCGATGGTGTGTAGCGGTGTGGGTTGATTGTAGAAATCCACAATGGTGTGATTGGCAGGTAAGGGTGGTGTGTAGCGTATGGAAACCTAGGATTGGGTTGGGCTTTGCATAATTTCTATTATATGACATTCTGTTATTCTGATCTGTGGGGCTAAGGCCCAATCTGATGGTGCACGAGGGTTGCACACTAAGTCTCGTGACTCACCCTATCATTTAACATCTTTCAGGTAGCACCTAGTGCATCGGACCGGGCTGGAGAGGAGTGTAAGGTGGCCATGCGAGAGATTATTTTGATTCAGCAGAAGACTTTACTTAGTTTATTTATTTTTAACATTTTTTTATTAGTGGGTTTTATATTTTATTGTAATAAGGCCATGGGCCACTAGCCTTATACTTTGGGCTTTCTTTTGGGTTTTTTTTTACAATTATTGGACACTTAATTTTGGCGAAAATTATAAACTAAGGCATGTACTAAATCTCGGTTTTTAATTCTTAAAGGCAACATATAAAATGTATAACTTTTATAAATTATCAAACCATTAAGTTTTCCAGTATAAATATTTAAACTCGATAAATGCTTTCCAAAAATGCGACAGGTTTTACTAAATCTTCTTAGTGACATGCCAGATCCGGTCGTGGTGTTTGGGCCGAGTTTGGGGTGTTACACTTGGAGAGAAAAAAGAGGATTTCAGAATTTTTTTTAAACAAATTGGGTTGAAATGAATATTTTTGGAAATTTTTAACTTAAATAGGGTTCGAAAACGGCGTCGCTTTGGCTTGATTCCTTAAACCCCAAAACAACGTCGTTTTAGGGGGACTAACTTGCCAACCTGACCCGACCCAGCAGGATCCGCATGTTTTTTAAAGGGGGTTTAAATGCTTGTTTAACCCTTCCACTTTTTTGTTATTTCTCAATTTCGTCCTACTGTTTATTTTTTTTATTTTCGCCCTTTTGTTTTGTTTTTTGTGCTATTTAGTCCTGGACCACTGTGGACCCTTTTAAGGGATGACACGTGTCCCAATGTTCGGGATAATTTCCCATTTGATTCCTGCTTTTTTCGTGCGTTCAGTTTTTGGTCCTCTATTTCCCTTTTTTTATAATTTAGGTCCCCTAAATTCCATTTAAATTTTGATTTACTCCTTTTTATATTTATTCATTTATTTTATTATAATTTAGGCTCGTAATTTCATTTTAATTTCGATTCGATCCTTTATTCAATCAATTTCAACCCTTTATAGAATTTATATGATATTATTCTATTTTTATTTATTTATTTATTTATGTATTCATTAATTTATTTATTTATTTATTTTTTTGTATTTAATTTATATTGTTCTTTATTCCTTCATTTGCACATTTTATTATTATTATTGTTGTTGTTGTTATTTATTTTTCCTTGATTTTTTATGTTAGTATTATAATAGAAAATATAACATGATTATCATCATTACTATGACTTGGTTTTTATATTATATTTATATTATTGTCATTTACTAGCATGACATTTTATTTTCCGTATATCATCATTCTATTTTTATACTTCTATTTAATTTTATTATTGCTACAACCATGTCAAGAACTGTGTTCAAATATATTTACCCATTTCTATATTATGCCCGAATAAGCTAAATACACATTTCTTCAAATGTTACGCTTGTTTTTGCATGATGCATAAAAAAAAAAATTTTTAAATCGAGACAATGTTCATCATTTTTGGAATTAAAAGTGTCATGTTCCTAACTTATGGAATATGGCTTCTTTCTAAAACCAAAACAGTCGAATATCTACTTTAAAGATAAAAAATGAGATTTATGTAATGATCAAATGGCGTTCATTCTTGTTCTCGAGGATTTAAGGTATTGCGTCCTAACTTATGGGACATGATCCTTTCTTCTCGATTAACTTGAAAATAAGCCTTTTTTCGTGAAAATTAATTTAGTTAAGTAATTTCTTAATACAAAAAAGGGATCATGTTTTAAATTCCCTTCAAATTTCTAGTTCTCGACACTAAGACATCAAGTAATCCACTAGGTACCAATTTTGGGCGTCAAGAGGGTGTTAATCCTTCCCCATGTGTAACTGACTCTCGAGCCTATTTCCCAGATTTTGTAGACCGAAAGTATCATTTTAACCTAACATTTTATTAAAAAGTTTTGAGGTGACCCCATAAAACCTAAATAAAATGATTGGTGGCGACTCCCATTTTTGTTTTTTAATAAAAAGTTGATTTCAAAAAGGTTTCGACAGCTTGGCGACTCCATTGGGGATAAAATAAGAGAGTCAAACCACGAGTTGATTACTTTTTGTCTTTTTGTCGAAAATTGATAATTTGGTTTAAATTTATGATCCCTTCATTACATTTTATCCTTCATTTTTGTGGTCTTCATCATTTTGTTACATAATGATATGTTTGCTTTATTGGTTCAAGTCTCTTGGTATGTTTCTGCATATTGCATTGCATAATTGTTCGATTTTGTGCTTCTTAAGTGGGAGTGAGAAGCTATTCCTTCGTGAGGTCTTCACCTCCATATAGCCCTAGGGAAATGTATTCCCTTGAATCGAACTCGATCCGTATGAGCCTATAGTGGGTGAGGATCGAGGAATTTGCTGGTTCAGGTACCCTTACTTTAGAACCAAACCGCATATAATGAGCCCTAAGAGCCTATCCTGGGTAGAACCATACCAAACCTCTATTGGTCACCCGAATAGGTGCTCTATTTATTATTTCTTACTTGCTTTAAATTCTAGCATTGTATGAAATGTACTGACTTGTTTCATTTTATTTTGGCTGTGATTGCATTGCATTTTCATCATAGAAAAGGGTGTTTATTCACGTTCAGTTGCTATATAGCTTGTCATGGAAAAGGATTTTTTTGTTAAAGTGGAAGATAATGAGGCCATATGGATATGGTCCGAAAAAACATAGTAAAAGAAGGGTGACAGCCTGACGGAGGGGTGCGTGTCAGAATTATGGGACTTCAATCGCATCAGTGTGACTCAGAAAAATCTCCAAGAGTTGAAAGAGGTATGAGACTAATGGGATGATGAAACCAAGCAGTTATTCTACTGAGACTATGGTGATTTGCCTTATTTACTTGATGTCAAAGTGGATAAGCACTTATTGAAACCTCTAGCCCAATATTGGAATCCCGCTTGCAACTGCTTTAGGTTTTTAACCCACACGGCCTGGACATACGAGCGTGTCCTTGGCCTATGGAAACAAAGCTATTTTTTTCCAAAAATCGATAGAGACACGGCCTTAAATTAAACCACATGGCCTGGACACACATGCGTGCCCTAGGCCGTGTGAAACCTGGAACAAATTTTTTTTGAATTTTAAAACAAGTCAGAAAGTTACACGGGCAAGGCACATGGCCGTGTGCGAGACACGGTGGTAGGTCACACGGGAGTGGGAGAAGCGAAGGATGATATACATGGCCGTGCGATTCATTCGTGTGAACCACACGGCCTGGACACACGGTCGTGTCCGAGGCCGTGTTAAGACTGGGCTATTTTGTTTCCTCGACGAACACAGTTGAAAACAAGCCACAAGACCGTGTGGCCCAACAGGGACCCTCACACAACCGTGTCACCCCAGAAAACCCCTAACCCATTTTCTCTTTTCTTATTTTGTCTTCTTGTTTTATCTTATTTCTATTTCTATTTCTATTTCTATTTTTATTTTATTTCTCTTTAATGTTTCTTATTATCTTTTAAAGACTTGTCTAATATATTTTGAACTATATTTCAGTTATTATGGTTGTTCTTAATCGAGTAATCCTTTAATCTTCTCCACCAGTTTTGTCTATTTTCTTAATAGCTTGCTTAGAATCATGCACTAAATTTAGCCCTCTCTACAATTCCGCTAGTCACTGATTTGAGGACTTCATCCAAACTTCAGGGCAGTTTCACTTCTCTCCCTCTCTTATGATATTCCACTTATACTATCATTACAAATATTCATACATTGAGGACAATGTATATATTAAGTGTGGGGAGGTTATTTATATGATTATTATAAAATGCCTGAATTATGTCTTGTATTCAAGTAATTTTCTCATTTTACTATTAGAATGAATTCTTATCGATTTGTGATTTTTATTGATATGTTTTAGATTAAATTCATAGGTAATTGTGCATTGATTGTTTAAAGTTTAAGACATTAGAGAATCAAGCATGAATAAAAAAATATAGGTTGTTTCCCTAAATTTAAATATTACTTTGAAGTTTGAAATTTGCAAGATTGACATCAAAAACCGTAATTTTTGTGAGATTTTGAGCTTTTAGAGCATACACTTTTCTTGCTCACTTTATTATTGGTTATGAGTGTGTCAATATTGATATGTTATTCTAGAACTTGCTTCGATTATGCATGCCGAGACCACACTTTTGATTTGATATATTGAGATGATAAAGACACTTAGGTTTTAACCCACTTATCCCATTAAAAGCCTACATTCATGATTAACCCTTAGTGAACCCCTTTGAGCCTAATAAACTGTTTCTTGATCTACCTTTAGTATTAACCCATAACTCATTCTTTTTGATTCATTGAGAATTTTTCCTATTGTATTGACTCCCTTTTTGTCAAGATTTGATTTGGTCAGTTGCCTAACTATGTTCTTTTGTTTTAGTTGTTAAATTATCTCTTTTTATCCACAACTCAAAAAAAAAAAAAGAGAGAGAGAAGTGAAAAAAAAAAGTAAAAGTAAAAAAAAGTGAAAAAAATATATGTAAATTTATTTTAATTATTATTAGTTCTATGTTATTTGAGCTTAAACGATTAATTTTACATTTTGAGAAGAAGCTCGTGTTATTATTGATAAGTTTTCAATTGATGTAATTATTCAGTTTTAGTTTATTTTTCTAGTTAGGTAAATTGTCAATTCGATCTCGATTTTAACCTTCTTTTTCAGCCTTTATCCACACCTTTAACCCAAGCCCCATTACAACCCTTCAAAGACCTTTTGATTTGTGTATGATCTCATTTTATAGTGGTGGAGATTTGATTTTCATGCAAGCCTATGGTAATAACCTTTCATTTTTTACTTTTGAGTGCTTAACTTTTGAACCTTAAACACTTTGAGTGATTTGAGTGAATCTTTAGTGAGGATGTCGAATCTTGTCGGTTTTGAATTAAAGGTAATTATTTAGACAAGGGGAAATACCTATGTTTTCATGCTTTAAAAATATGTGACTTGGATCGTTTGAATCTTTAATGCTCTTTTAGTTAAATTATCAATGTGTGATTGTTCATGAATTATGATAAAACATTATTGATGAGAATTATGAATTGAGAAAGCTTAATATTAATTGTGAGTTGAGGATTTTGCTTGAGGACAAACAAATGCTTAAGGACAAGCAAATGCTTAAGTGTGGGGATATTTGATAAACCATAAATGTAACATATTTTAATTCCATGCTTGGCATATTTTTGGATGATTTATGATGAAAATTAGTGAATTTGATGCTCCTAATCCCTTAAATTCATGTTTCTATACTTAGGAGAGCATTTGGGAGCAAAATGAGCGAAAAAGAGGCCAAAATCGGAGTTTTCAGGATCCACACGGGCTGGGAACACGCCCATGTGAGCCACACGGGTTGGCCACACGCCCATGTGCCAGCCCATGTCTATTTCGCACCTTACTTCCCTGTTATGTGGAAAAACCCAATTTTTAGGGTTTCTGAGCCTTCTAAAGTCTATAAATTCATACTAGAAGAGAACAAAAGAGAGAACGTAGAGTAGATCGAAGAAATTACTCGAAGGAAGCCATCGGAAGCATCTCGGAAGCGGATTCACTCCAAGATTGAAGATCTTCATCAAGTTCTTTAGAAGTTTTTGGGTTCTTTATGTCTTGTTGTTTTCTTGATTCTAAGATGTTTTTCTCATACGTTATGAACTAAACTCCCTAAATACCTAGGGAGGATGAAACCTAGATGAATCTTATTATTTAATTATCTGAATTACATGATAAATACTTGTTCTTGTTTTTAATTATGTTCTTAACCCTTACTTTAATATTTTCAGAATATTAATTCAATTTTAATGTGCTTATTCAGTGGAGCAAAAGTCCTTGTTTAAGAGATGATCTAGCATAATTAAGTGGAGTTGATTACAACCCTAGAAATAGGATGACATAAATCTACCGGATTAGAGTCAAATTTAATTAGGGAATCCATAGATCAAGTTAATGCGATGATAGGGGTTTTAATTAGAAAGAGATTTCAATTAATCAACCTAGAGTCAGTTGTTTTTAGTCTCCAAAGAGATATTAACATAACTTAGGGATTTCTACGGATCAAGGTAATTGAATAAATCGTTTAATTCAGAGTTAAAATAATAAGTGAAGTCTAGGTGGATTCTTCTTTGGGTATTGTCTTTATTCATTGGTTTATTCGATTACTTTCTTCACTTTCTGTCGCGTTCATAGTTAATTAGTTAGTTAAATTTTAGATTAAAACAAATCCCCTTAATTATTAGGCTAAATAATAAAAATATAGTTATTACTAGTAATTTTAGTCCTTGAGGATACGATATTCCAGACTCATCACAGCTATACTACTGTTCGATAGGTGCACTTGCCTTTGTCAAATTATTAGTTAGTTTCGAGCCCATCAATTAACCATATGTTGGGAAGTGCTACCAAGAGCTTTTCAGATATAGTAATGTCAGGAGAAATGATTGAAAATGAAAGTAATGAGTGGGAAAATAGACACGAGGGAAAACGTCAAAAGATCAGCTCTGAGAAAGAAGGAAAATGAAGTGAACACTGCAGGTGTGTATAAAAAAGGTTATTCAAAACCGGTCACTGTAGGCCAACCAAGGACCATAACAACCAGCCATCAAGGCTCTCCGAGGCAAGAATCTAACTCAAGACCAAAAACAGAAAAACTCCAGTTTACACCCAACTCGATGACATAGAGGGAGTTATATCAGAATTTGTTCGATACACATGTGGTATCCCTATTTTACTTGAAACCCATGCAACCTCCGTTCCCAAAATGGTCTGATGCGAATGCTCAATGCAAGTACCACGCAGGAATAACGGGACACTCAATCGAGAAATGCACTGCATTTAAAAAGTTGATTGAAAGGTTCATCAAGATAGGGATCCTAAGGTTCCATGATCCATCAGGACCTAATGTGTCAGGAAATCCATTACCCACTCATTCAGATCAAGGGGTAAACGCAAAAATTGAAAGTGAAGGAAAGTGGACCTAAATCGAGGTGGCAAAAGTTAAAACCCCACTAAAATGGGTTTGGAAAAAGATGATAGACGTAGGATTAATCATTCAAGATTCGAAGGAGGTACCTAAAGGGATGAGGAGCTATTGTGAGTTCCACGCTAAAGAAGGTCATGAGATCCAGGAGTGCATTGAATTCAAAGCTTTAGTGCAAAGTCTGATGGTTAAAAATGAGTTAGAATTCTTTGAAGATATCAAATGCTCGGAAGAATGAGATATTTGTGCCTCAGAGGATGTAACACCCCAAACCCGGCCTAAACGTTATGACCGAATCTGGTATGTCACATAAAAGGGTTGTTTAAAAACTGTGCGTTTGTTAAAAAGTTCGTATTCTTTTTGAAACTCTGCGTTTTGTGGTTTGTTTATAAAAGCCAATTCATTCAATGCCCACTTTACAAAGTTGTTATTAATTTGAATAAAATTGTATTTGTTGTGAAAATCGAGTTTAAGTAATTTTGAATAAAAACGGTTTATTATCATTTCAGGAAAATCCCATATTGAACATTAAATAATAAACAGTAACCAAAATGAAAGCTAAAACCAAATAAAATACCAAAGGCCTTATTACATATCAAAATCCCAAAATTAAAAGTAGGTTTAAAAAAAAAACCGAGTTTACGAGAAAACATTGCAGGGCCACCACAAGTCTGCCTCGGCTCCCAAATCCGCGGTGTAATGATTACCTGAAACATTTAAAAAGAGGGGGTGAGTTTATGAAAACTCAGTGTGTGTTTCCCCTTACGAGTGATAATTGGGCCTAAGCCCACAGAAGCAGACTGGGCCTTAGCCCTCACAATAACATACTTGGCCGAAGCCCACATAAATCGAATCGGGCCGTAGCCCTAACATCACAGTATAGCAGATAGCACATGCCAAATGATGCAAAACCCATTCTCTAGTCATATTCGGCCATAGGCCATATTGTCTATTAAGGTTGGCCGATTCTGACTACGGTCTTATAGGGGGAGTCGACTGTGAAAAAGAAGGAGTGTCGGTATCGATAGTATCGTACTCACTGTTATCAAGTGTATAGCCCTACACTAAATTTCCGATAGATTGATAGTATTAATGTTAGTATGTGTTAATAAGAAATATGTATGATAATGGCCGCGGGTACCATTCAGTGGTACATGGTATTCAGGTATGTTAACCCCTAATACTTCGTGAATACTGCTATAAGCATGGATATGAAATGTGTATGACTCCGTTATGATTTTGGGGTATAATGCATAAAATCCGAATAATATGTATGTTGCATGGGCATATGGGTGATTTTGATAAAGAGGAAGTGTTTCCGGTGGTTTTTACCACATTATCCGGTGACTTATGTCACAATATTATGTATCCGGTGACTTCGGTCACATATTATGAATCCGGTGACTCTGTCACAATTATCTAGTGGCCATGCCACAATTTATAAGGGCGATGTGCAGTTGACTGCAGCGACTGCCTTTGATGGTGTGTAGCGGATGGAGGGTCGATTTAGTAATCCCCACGGTGTGATTGGCAGGTACGGGTGGTGTGTAGCGGATGGATATCTAGGTGGGCTCGGGATTGCATGTCATTTCATATGTATATGTGATTTTATCTGTTGTTATTTGATTTGCTATGTTATGGGCTTATGGTTAAACGTGATTAAAATGGGCTTTGCCAAAATGTTATCGTTAAAGCTATGATCGATTGGGTTTTTAGTGTACAGTTACACATTGAGTCTGTTGACTCACCCCTCGTGGGATATCTTTTGCAGGTGACACTTAGCGTGATGGACCGGGTCAGCGAGGACTAGGTGGTGGCTATGCTCAACTCAGTATTTTGGGTTTTCTTTAAATTAATCTTATTTCGTTTTTCTCTATTTATTTCGGGATTTATTTTGGGTTATGTTTATTGTAATAAGGCCACTATCAGTTATTTATTTATACGTTTTAAGTTTTTACTTTACTTCGATCAACTTCAATTAGACGCTTAAATATTTTTTTTTATAAACAACTTAAACTTTTTTGACATCTAAACACCTACGGGTTTCAAAATAATAATAAGTTCTAAATTTGGTTTTCTTTTGACTTATAAAATTTTCTAAGATCATAAAGATAATGTTTTAATAAAATACAAATTTAAATCACAAAACGGTTTTCAACAAGAACACACTTCAAATCTATTTTTCTTTGAAATCAACCTTTTTTTTTAGATAACAAAATGAGTTTTACGCTAGGAGCAAGCCAGATCCGGTCGGGGCTTGTGGGCCGGGTTTGGGGTGTTTCAACTTGGTATCAGAGATGGGCCGCGGGGTCAGCAGGCTATTGTGGGAGGACAGTACCGTACTTGTGCTCAGTGTGGAAAGGTGCACCCAGGAGAATGTTGGAAAAAGACAGTGGGATGTTTTAAGTGTGGGTCCAAGGATCATATGATTAAGGATTGTCCGATGGATACAAATAGGAACCGCCCAGTAGGTCAGGGTTTTAATCAGGCTGGCAGAGGTGGACAGCAGCCGTCAAGGGGTCGTGGTCCAAATGGCAGAGGTAATGGTTCTGGTAGAGGTCGCGGAACTCCGGGCAGAGGTGGTGGTAACACTGTGGCTAGACAGCCAGGTCTGGTATATGCGGTTCGTCGCAGGGAGGATAGCGATGCACCTGATGTCATAACGGGTACATTTCCGGTCTCTGGAATACCCTTTATTACTTTGATAGATATAGGGTCAACTCATTTATACATCGCTTGTGAAGTATCTGGAACTCTGCATCTGAACTCTGAGACTGTACCTAGGAAGATGACTGTACTTAGTCCTTTAGGGCAGACAGTAGTAGTAGATAAGCTCTTTAAGGAAGTGCCTTTAGAAGTGTAAGGGACGCAGTTTCCGGCTGACTTAATGGAGTTGCCATTCGGGGAATTTGATCTAATCTTAGGCATGGACTGGTTAGTGAAGTATCGTGCGAATGTAGATTGTGCTGCTAAGCGCCTGTCATTGAGAACCTCTGGCGATAATAAAGTGGTAGTGATGGGCGAGAGACGGAATTACTTGTCGAATGTAGTATCTGGCCTTAAGGCAGAGAAGATGGTAAGGAAGGGTTGTTTGGCTTTTCTGATGTTGGTCAGTGCCTTGGAGGCTAAGGAGGCAGCTGTTGAAGGGGTCAGAACTGTAAGATAATTCGTGGATGTCTTTCCGGAAAAACTTCCAGGATTGCCTCCGGATCGTGAGGTGGAATTTAGGATTGACTTATTGCCTGGAACGGCGCCAGTATCTATCACTCCGTATAGAATGGCACCAAAGGAGTTGGTTGAGCTCAAGGCTCAAATCCAGGAGTTACTTGATCGTGGGTTTATCTGACCCAGTGTGTCTCCATGGGGAGCACCGGTCTTGTTCGTGAAGAAGAAGGACGGAACTATGCGTATGTGCATACACTACCGGCAGTTGAATAAGCTGACCATCAAGAACAAGTACCCTTTGCCAAGGATAGACGACTTGTTCGATCAGCTTAATGGAGCGACGGTATTCTCAAAGATAGATCTACGGTCGGGATATCATCAGCTTAAGGTGAAGGAAGCGGATATCCATAAGACAGCTTTCCGGACAAGATACAGGCATTATGAGTTCTTAGTAATGCCATTCGGATTGACGAACGCCCCAGCTGTGTTCAT
This sequence comes from Gossypium australe, assembly GCA_005393395.2. Classification (NCBI taxonomy): domain Eukaryota; kingdom Viridiplantae; phylum Streptophyta; class Magnoliopsida; order Malvales; family Malvaceae; genus Gossypium; species Gossypium australe. The sequence continues at coordinate 30,825,817 of CM016620.1, read as the reverse complement.
GGATATGATGAACCGGATTTTCCAACCCTACTTGGATCAGTTTGTTGTTGTGTTCATAGACGACATTCTAGTGTATTCCAAGTCTGAGGTAGAGCATGATGAGCATCTTCGGATAGTGTTGCAAGTGTTAAGAGAGAAGAAGCTTTATGCCAAATTCAGCAAGTGTGAATTTTGGCTGAAGGAAGTTGCGTTCTTAGGGCATGTGGTGTCTGCAGAAGGGATAAGGGTGGATCCTCGGAAGATTGAGGCAGTGTTAGATTGGAAACCACCTAAGTCTGTAGCTGAGGTTCGTAGTTTCTTGGGATTAGCAGGTTACTACAGAAGGTTTGTAGAGGGGTTTTCATCAATAGCTGCACCTTTGACGAAGTTGTTGAGAAAGGAGGTACCTTTCGTATGGGCAGATAAGCAGCAAGAGAGCTTTGAGAAGCTTAAGAGAGTTTTGACTGAAGCTCCGGTTTTGATTCAGCCTGAGGCAGAGAAGGATTTTGTGGAGTATTGTGATGCTTCTCACATAGGATTAGGATGTGTTCTGATGCAAGACGGGAAGGTAGTCATTTATGCATCTCGGCAATTAAAACCACACGAGGTTAACTATCCGACGCATGACTTAGAGTTAGCAGCAGTAGTCTTTGCTCTTAAGGTGTGGAGGCATTATCTGTATGGAGAAAAGTCAGTGATTTACACGGACCACAAGAGTCTTAAGTATCTACTGACTCAGAAGGAGCTGAATCTGAGACAGCGAAGGTGGGTGGAGTTGTTGAAAGACTACGATTGTTCTATAGAGTATCACCCGGGCAAGGCAAATGTAGTGGCAAATGCCTTAAGTCTGAAAGTAGTGTCGGATTTGAGGGCGATGTTTGCACATCTTAGTCTTTATGACGACGGAAGTTTGTTAGCAGAGTTGCAGGTAAAGCCGACATGGTTGAGTCAGGTGAAAGAAAGACAGTTGGTAGACGATGATCTAAGTGCTAAGCTACGGCAAGTGCAGAGTGGGAAGTTGGAAGATTATGGTGTTAATAGTGACGGAGTGTTATGTTTCAAGGGTAAGGTCTGTATGCCGAAGGATGAAGAACTTAGGCAGAGAATTCTTCAGGAATCGCATAGTAGCCCTTATGCGATGCATCCTGGAGGTAGTAAGTTGTACAGGGATCTACGGGATCAGTTTTGGTGGCCTGGTCTTAAGCGGGAAATTACAGAATTTGTAGGGAAGTGTTTAACGTGTCAGCAAGTTAAGGCTGAACACCAAGTTCCGTCAGGATTGCTTCAGCCGATAAAGATTTCGCAGTGGAAGTGGGAGCGAATCACCATGGATTTTGTTAGTGGGCTTCCCCTTACGCCTATTAAGAAAGACTCTGTATGGGTGATAGTGGATCGATTGACGAAGTCTGCACATTTCATACCAGTGACTCTTTGCAGAAATTGGCGAAGTTGTATGTGGTAGAGATTGTGAGGTTGCATGGAGTGCCAGTGTCGATTATTTCGGATAGGGATCCGAGGTTTACGTCTCGATTTTGGAAAGCATTACATCAGGCTTTGGGCACCAGGTTAGACTTCAGTACGGCATTTCATCCACGTTCAGACGGCCAGTCTGAGCGAGTAATTCAAGTGTTAGAAGATATGTTGAGGGGCTATGTGATAGACTTCATAGGAAGCTGGGAAGAGTTTTTGCCTTTAGCAGAGTTTGCATACAACAACAGCTACCAAGCAAGTATTCGGATGGCACCTTACGAAGCACTATATGGACGGAAGTATCGCACTCCTACGTGTTGGACAAAATTGGGGGGTCCAGAGATTGTGGCGAAATCCGAAGAAAAGGTTAAGGTAATTCGGGCTCGGTTAAAGGAGGCATCTAACAGGCAAAAGTCGTACGCAGATCTTAAGCGGAAGGAAATAGAGTTTGTTGTGGGAGGTCAAGTATTTCTTAAAGTGTCACCATGGAAGAAGGTAATGAGATTTGGTCGCAAAGGAAACTTAAGTCCCAGTTTTATAGGACCTTATCGGGTTATGAAGCGGGTTGGACTAGTGGCATATCAGTTAGAGTTGCCTTCGGAGTTGAAGCAGATGCACGATGTATTCCATGTTTCGATGCTACGTCGTTACCGGTCGGATCCATCTCATGTAGTGCCAGTTGAGGAGGTGGAACTAAGACCAGATTTGTCCTACGAGGAGGAGCCGATCAGATTCTGGAACAGGATGTGAAGGTGTTACAGAGGAAGTCAGTTCCTCTCGTCAAAGTGTTATGGCGTAACCATGGATCGGAAGAGGCTTCGTAGGAGCCGGAAAAGGCAATGCGACAGTAATATCCTCACTTGTTCTAGCCAGGTAATTTCGAGGACGATATTTTCTTTAAGGAGGGTAGAGTTGTAACACACTAAAAATCTGAGTATCGATATATTGTATGGTGTTTAGCTTATGAATGAAAATTTTCTTTTCTTCTTTTTCGTGTTTATTATAGCCTTGAAAAGGGCATAGAATTATTCGGGTATAGAATAATTTTTAGTATTGAGAATTTAGTGAAGTGGATCAAGTGACCCTGATACTTCAGTTAAGTGTCTAAAATTAGCATAAGTTGAGCTATTGGCAAGGTGGTGTTGGCGCATGAGTAATTGCATGAGGGGAGATGTTCGAATCCCTTGGATAGCAATTAGATGACTTTTATTTTTGCACTTGTATGGCAAGTGTCGGTCAAGCAATACTTATGGTAAGGATGGACTTTTTCATTTATGGAAAGTAGACTAAGGCCCCCTTTGGTAGAACGTTTGAAGTCAGTGAGGTGCAGTTGGGGTAGAAAACTGCCCCCAACCTCACTGCTATGCTGTTTGGATTAGGGTACCAGTGCAGTGAAAATTAATGTTGACCACACTGAGATGCTGAAACTCAACTGGCTGCTTCAGCAGTAGTGAAAAATTAGTGGGCAGTTGGTATTTTTAAGTGCCAAAAATACCCATAATTTTTTAAAGAAGAATGAGTTTTGGAGCACGAGGTTTTCTGTTTCACCATGCTTTCCTTGTTAAAGTTTTATAGATGACTGTTTTTTTTCTATTTGCAGCAATTGCTCAACTATTTCACATACAAAGCAGTGAGGACTGTTCTTAATCAGCTCTATGAGATGAATCCACCATAATATACATGGTTCTATCAGTAAGTAGCATATCAGTATATTTTCATTTCTTCTTGATTTTTTTGCTTTTTTTTTTTGCTTTTATTTATTCATGTTCCATGGGCTGTTAAAATAGATATAAAAACTCTTTTCTGGGTATTTTTTTTCATTTTTAAGCTTTTTCTTTGTTCTGCAAACTAAACTTGTTTTCTGGGTTTTTGCACAAAAGTCTTTAATACCAGTTGAATTTGTCATATAAGGGTTGAAGAAACCAATCAAATTTATATTCAAAAAGGTTTTCAATTATTGGTTAAAGTTTTTGTCAATAATAAAAATTTTCTTTCTTTCTTTTTTCTCTCTTTGTTATTTTTAAATTTATTTTTCTTCCCTTGAGCCAAAGAGAAAGACATGGGCAAGCAAGGACCTTGCTATCACTGTGGAGTTACAAGTGAGTTCTTGTTTCTCCAGTAAACTTTTTGGATATAAATTTTTTAGAAAAAAATGAACAAGGATTTTGAGTCCTTGGGTATATGTAAATGTTCAACCTTTTTCTAAAATCAATACTTTTGCTGTATGATTTATGTGCTTTTATAAATTATTACATCATGGGAAAAACATTATGCAGAAAAAGGACCAGATTACATGGACAGAGATAATAAGTTTCATAATATATGCTGTTCTTTGTTTGTTCTGTTTATATGTGGATTTAGAACAACAGATGTCCTTTTTTTTCCCAATCCATGTAAAGCTTAGAACTTGAGTTTGTTATTGAATTTAATTGTTTTTTTCAACCTCAATTCATTTTCTCAGCTTTTTATCTCTTGGGGTTGGTATTCTTTGACTCTTGTTTAAAGTTCCAACACATCTCGCAAAGTAAAGGGAGATTGAATTCTTTTGGATACTGGAGAACTGCTAATCTATGTTGTTGAATTTTAAGATTTAACATTAAATTGGTATTGCTTTCCCATCGTTCTGTTGATGTCTATAAGCCATCATATCACGCCAAACCTCAGTTCTCTATTCAATTAAAGGAAATGTATTTCCTTGCAACATCATTGTTGACTTCTTTATAGGTGCGCTTGCCATTGAGTTCTTGATAGAATTCTTGCTCATTTCCTCTTCTCATAAATAAGCTATTGTTTAAATTCCAATGCTAATAAGCAAGTACCCTCATGTTTGCTCTAATTTTTTTTTTTGGTCTTTGTTGATAAGAATTATCAACCTCCATTGGACTAGAATGCTATGTCAATCACTTTGAAGTGTTGCACTCATATCCATTTTAACTCATTGTTTTATTCTTTTTCTGTTCTTGGTAACATTCCATTCTATTTTGAAGTTCATTGTTTTGCCTCTTAGGCCATTAAACACTTCATCCACGTAAGTATCATTGCAGTTAAACATTCTCAATGACTTCCATGGTGTGTTTGCACCAATCACCAATCACCAATCACCTATGTTCTATAATTGTACACATTGGACATGGGCACAAGGGCATGGTATTCCAAATATATAAAGAGAAATTAAGAAAATTACCCCATATTATGAACTTCTAACAGGGGATTTTGAATAACCTTATGGGGGTTTGAACATGATTTTAAGCCCTTTAAATTGGAAACGAATCCAGCTCGAAACCTCGTACTTGTCTGTTTACCGTGGAATTAAATTGTTGTGGTTTTGGCAGGTTTGTAGTAGCAAATAAGCCCAGTGAAGGCAAGCGTTTCTTACGCATCCTTGGCAAGGTGATTTTTAAAAAACAAATTATTCTTATATGTATTCAAAAGCCATGAAAAACTACAACATGTGCAAGCTATCTTTTATTTATATATATAAAACATGTGTACTCCAATGAGTGTTTTCTTCAGATTGAAGTGTATGGTGATGGGGTAATTTGGAGTTTGGACCCACGTGTATTTATTAATTATATCTTGCAATCAATATATGGTTAAGCTGGTGTGTTGATTTTCTGTTTGCATATTAAGGACATAATTGAGATCTTAGGCTTTTTTCTTTCACTTTGTCTTTTTTGATTTAAACTTTAGAATTTGTAGCAGAAGCCATAATGGCATTGAAAGACTTTTGTACATTTCCTCATAATTGCATGCTTACTATGTGAAAATTTGTTCCTACTGATTAGTCTTCAAATTTGGATTTCAATGGAAAACTGGATGTTCAGGAACTAAATTTATTAATGAACTTCAACCCCTTTCCTTGGACTTGAACTAGATTTGGATATATTTAAAAAGAAAAATTGAAAAAATAGATCTGGAAGTTTTACTTTATATGTGGCCTGATTTAAATTCCCAGTGGTCTGAACTCCTCAATTTTTTAAAAAAATTATGTGGGGGCTTGAATTAAGTTTCTAGTGGCCATAACTCTTCAGTTTATGATTACTTCATATGACTTTCATTTGCAATAATCTGATTTTTGAAGGTATTTTTTATTAATTTCTTGTCATAGACTTCTATAGAGAACATGCAAAATGAACTTACCAAATTGAAACCATTGCAAATAGTTTAATGAATCAATATTTGTAAAAACAAATTTGTATCATAACCTAATTTCTAGTAATAATGAAACTTGTTATGTCTTATGTTACTATTTTTTTCATTAAAAATCATTCATTTAGATACTTCAAAATTTGATCCAAGTATAATGTTACTATTAGCGAAAATAATATTTATCATTGTTATAAAAGAATATTTAACTATGAAAAATTAAAAATAATAATCATTTTATCTAATAAATAATTTAAATTGATTGTATAATTCATTAGAATATTTATAATAAAATATTGGAAGATACATTTTAATATATTATTAAATGAATTTATAAATTCACATATTTAATAATTTTATATAAGTAAAATAATTTAAAAACTTCTATTGTATATCAATTCTATTCTGATGTCCTTAATAGTCATTTTATATTCTCACCTCACCGCTACAGCTGCGTTTGAATCCAAACACACACTCCACCGCTGTTTCTAATCTCACTGCTACAGTGTCCAATCTCATCGCTACAGTGACTAATCTCACCGCCACCGCTGTTTTTAACCTCACCGGAGGTAAACACACCGCCCATCCAAACTGGCCCTAAGGGAATAAGGTAAGTACTAACTTAAGGTATGGAATCAAGAAATTTTGGTATGATAAGGGGACATAAGGCTTGGATTAAGGGATGGGGTTTTGGAAACTTTTTAATGGCCTAGTGACCATGTATGTGGACGGCATAGGGGGCTAGGGGATGGCCTTCTTCTTCTTTCTCTTGTAATAGCCGAAACCTTCCTTCCATATTCACCATTGCCGCAACACCTAAAACCTCCCATCTCTTTTCTCTTTTGAAAAGGCCGAATCTTCTTCTTGTCACCAAGCTGAAACCTATCAACATCTAGTCGATTTCTTTCCCTATTTCTCCTTCAAAATTATCACTCCTCTATAGTAGCCGAATCTCTCTGTGGTTCCAAAACAAGGGTACAAGCGATCTCAACGTTAGGGGTAAGGGTTAACTGTCATTCGATTTTCTTTCTTTTTCTTTTGGATTAGCCGAAATCTAGGGATCTAATCTCTATATATATTCTCTTTGGCCGAAACCTTGAAGGAGGATTTCGGGATCCTTTTGTAGCTGACGATTAAGGGGAGATTATTCGGGATTTGAGTATCCAAGGTAAGTGAAGTGTGATCTTAGGCCGAAGGCCATTTACTCGGGTTTATTGAATGTTAGAATCGAATCTAACATATACCATGTAGGAATTTTGACATCTCCAAGGACAAGTGATATTTAGGGATTTAGACAATCAAGGTAAGGGGTCTTAATATTCGACCAAAGGCCATATTGTCTATTAAGGTTGGCCGATTCTGACTATGGTCTTATAGGGGGAGTCGACTGTGAAAAAGAAGGAGTGTCGGTATCGATAGTATCGTACTCACTGTTATCAGGTGTGTAGCCCTACACTAAATTTTCGATGGATTTATAGTATTAATGTTAGTATGTGTTAATAAGAAATATGTATGATAATGGCCGCGGGTACCATTCAGTGGTACATGGTATTCAGGTATGTTAACCCCTAATACTTCGTTAATAATGCTATAAGCATGGATATGAAATGTGTATGACTCCGTTATGATTTTGGGGTATAATGCATAAAATCTGAATAATATGTATGTTGCATGGGCATATGGGTGATTTTGATAAAGGGGAAGTGTTTCCGGTGGTTTTTACAACATTATCCGGTGACTTATGTCACAATATTATGTATCCGGTGACTTCGGTCACATATTATGAATCCGGTGACTCTGTCACAATTATCCGGTGGCCATGCCACAATTTATAAGGGCGATGTACAGTTGACTGCAGCGACTGCCTTCGATGGTGTGTAGCGGATGGAGGGTCGATTTAGTAATCCCCACGGTGTGATTGGCTGGTACGGGTGGTGTGTAGCGTATGGATATCTAGGTGGACTCGGGATTGCATGTCATTTTATATGTATATGTGATTTAATCTGTTGTTATTTGATTTGCTATGTTATGGGCTTTTGGTTAAATGTGATTAAAATGGGCTTTGCGAAAATGTTATCGTTAAAACTATGATCGATTGGGCTTTTAGTGTACAGTTACACATTGAGTCTGTTGACTCACCCCTCGTGGGATATCTTTTACAGGTGACACTTAGCGTGATGGACCGGGTCAGCGAGAACTAGGTGATGGCTATGCTCAACTCAGTATTTTGGGTTTTCTTTAAATTACACTTATGTCGTTTTTCTCTATTTATTTCGGGATTTATTTTGGGTTATGTTTATTGTAATAAGGCCACTATCAGTTATTTATTTATACGTTTTAAGTTTTTACTTTACTTCGATCAACTTCAATTAGACGCTTAAATATTTTTTTTATAAACAACTTAAACTGTTTTGACATCTAAACACCTACGGGTTCCAAAATAATAATAAGTTCTAAATTTGGTTTTCTTTTGACTTATAAAATTTTCTAAGATCATAAAGATAATGTTTTAATAAAATACAAATTTAAATCACAAAACGGTTTTCAACAAGAACACACTTCAAATCTATTTTTCTTCGAAATCAACCTATTTTTTTTTTAGATAACAAAATGAGTTTTACGCTAGGAGCATGCCAGATACGGTCGGGGCTTGTGGGCCGGGTTTTGGGTTTTTCAACTATACTTTAGAGACACGGACCCTAGGTATATGTGTACTTCTATGGAAAAACCACTGATTAAAACTCTGTTGCATAAAATTTTCTTTAAACAAGAAAGTGAAAAGACTCTAATGCATAAAATTTTTGTAAAAACAGATAAGACGCGAAGTAGACATGAGTTCTAGGGGACGTGGTCGTCGTGGACGCGGTAGAGGCAGAATGGCTGTGTCGGAACCAGTTGGGTCTGGTCAGGGTTCCGAAAATATGGCACCGCCACCGGCTGTAGGGGCGGAATTTCAAGAGCAAACAGGTGAGATGACGCAGTATCGCAGGCTATGCTGCGAGTTTTAGAGCGAGTAGCAGGAGCTAGTATAGGAAATTGGGCTCGAAAGTCAGTAGCTGAAAGACTTAGATCAAATGGAGCTGAGGTTTTTAGAGGAGTATCTGGGGTAGCTCCGAATGTAGCGGAGTACTGGTTAGAGGCAGTCGAGAGGATCATGGACGATTTGGATTGCACTGCTGAGGAAAAGCTAAAGGGTGCTATTTCGCTGCTTTGAGATGAGGCCTACCAGTGGTGGCTCACTGTCAAGGAGAGTACCCTTGCGGATCGAGTGGATTGGGGGTATTTTAAGGTTAAGTTTGAAGGGAAATACGTTGGAGCTAGCTACATAGACTCTCAGAGAAAGGCGTTTCTGAATTTAGTACAAGGAAATAAGTCGGTAGCTGAGTATGAAGCGGAGTTTCTGCGGTTAAGTCGGTATGCTAGAGGGATTGTAGCTACTGATTACGAGCGGTGTGTTAGATTTGAGGATGGGTTGCGAGATGAGCTGCGAGTGTTGATTGCTCCGCATCGAGAGGGGGACTTTGAAGTTTTAGTGGATAGGGCACGGATAGCTGAAGAAGTTAAGCGGACTGAGGACAGAACCGGGACAGAGGTCAGAATAAGAATAAGAGGAGCTATGGGTCTTCAGGGTCATCTGGGAATTTTCAAAAGAGACCTAGAGTTGATGGGCCGCGGGGTCAGCAGGCTGTTGTAGGAGGACAGTACCGTACTTGTGCTCAGTGTGGAAAGATGCACCCAGGAGAATGTTGGAAAAATACAGGGGGATGTTTTAAGTGTGGGTTCAAGGATCATATGATTAAGGATTGTCTGATGGATACAGATAGGAACCGCCCAGCAGGTCAGGGTTTTAATCAGGCTGGCAGAGGTAGACAGCAGCCGTCAAGGGGTCGTGGTCCAAATGGCAGAGGTAATGGTTCTGGTAGAGGTCGTGGAACTCTGGGCAGAGGTGGTGGTAACACTGAGGCTAGACGGCCAGGTCTGGTATATGCGGTTCGTCGCAGGGAGGATAGTGATGCACCTGATGTTATAACGGGTACGTTTCTGATATCTGGAATACCCTTTATTGCTTTGATAGATATAGGGTCAACTCATTCATACATCGCTAGTGAAGTATCTAGAACTCTGCATGTGAACTCTGAGACTGTACCTAGGAAGATGACTGTACTTAGTCCTTTAGGGCAGACAGTAGTAGTAGATAAGCTCTTTAAGGAAGTGCCTTTAGAAGTGCAAGGGACGCAGTTTCTGGCTGACTTAATGGAGTTGCCATTCGGGGAATTTGATCTAATCTTAGGCATGGACTAGTTAGTGAAGTATCGTGCGAATGTAGATTGTGCTGCTAAACGCCTGTCATTGAGAACCTCTGACGATAATAAAGTGGTAGTGATGGGCGAGAGACGGAATTATTTGTCGAATGTAGTATCTGCCCTTAAGGCAGAGAATATGGTAAGGAAGGGTTGTTTGGCTTTTCTGATGTTGGTCAGTGCCTTGGAGGCTAAGGAGGCAGCTGTTGAAGGGGTCAGAACTGTAAGAGAATTCGTGGATGTCTTTCCGGAAGAACTTCCAGGATTGCCTCCGGATCGTGAGGTGGAATTTGGGATTGACTTATTGCCTGGAACGGCGCCAGTATCTATCACTCCGTATAGAATGGCATCAAAGGAGTTGGTTGAGCTCAAGGCTTAAATCCAAGAGTTACTTGATCGTGGGTTTATCCGACCCAGTGTGTCTCCTTGGGGAGCATCGGTCTTGTTCGTGAAGAAGAAGGATGGAACTATGCGTATGTGCATAGACTACCGGCAGTTGAATAAGCTAACCATCAAGAACAAGTACCCTTTGCCAAGGATAGACGACTTGTTCGATCAGCTTAAGGGAGCGGCAGTATTCTCAAAGATAGATCTACGGTCGAGATATCATCAGCTTAAGGTGAAGGAAGCGGATATCCATAAGACAGCTTTCCGGACAAGATACGGGCATTATGAGTTCTTAGTAATGCCGTTCGGATTGACGAACGCCCCAACTGCGTTCATGGATATGATGAACCGGATTTTCCAACCCTACTTGGATCAGTTTGTTGTTGTGTTCATAGACGACATTCTAGTGTATTCCAAGTCTGAGGTAGAGCATGATGAGCATCTTCGGATAGTGTTGCAAGTGTTAAGGGAGAAGAAGCTTTATGCCAAATTCAGCAAGTGTGAATTTTGGCTGAAGGAAGTTGCGTTCTTAGGGCATGTGGTGTCTGCAGAAGGGATAAGGGTGGATCCTCGAAAGATTGAGGCAGTGTTAGATTGGAAATCACCTAAGTCTGTAGCTGAGGTTCGTAGTTTCTTGGGATTAGCAAGCTACTACAAAAGGTTTGTAGAGGGGTTTTCATCAATAGCTGCACCTTTGACGAGGTTGTTGAGAAATGAGGTACCTTTCCTATGGGCAGATAAGCGGCAAGAGAGCTTTGAGAAGCTTAAGAGGGTTTTGACTGAAGCTCCGGTTATGATTCAGCCTGAGGCAGGGAAGGATTTTGTGGTGTATTGTGATGCTTCTCACACAGGATTAGGATGTGTTCTGATGCAAGACGGGAAGGTTGTAGCTTATGCATCTCGGCAATTAAGGCCACACGAGGTTAACTATCCGACGCATGACTTGGAGTTAGCAGCGGTAATCTTTGCTCTTAAGGTGTGGAGGCATTATCTGTATGGAGAAAAGGCAGTGATTTACACGGACCACAAGTGTCTTAAGTATCTGCTGACTCAGAAGGAGCTGAATCTGAGACAGCGAAGATGGGTGGAGTTGTTGAAAGACTACGATTGTTCTATAGAGTATCACCCGGGCAAGGCGAATGTAGTGGCAGATGCCTTAAGTCGGAAAGTAGTGTCAGATTTGAGTGCGATGTTTGCACATATTAGTCTTTATGACGACGGAAGTTTGTTAGCAGAATTGCAGGTAAAGTCGACATGGTTAAGTCAGGTGAAAGAAAGAAAGTTGGTAGACGATGATCTAAGTGCTAAGCTACGGCAAGTGCAGAGTGGGAAGTTGGAAGATTATGGTGTTAATAGTGACGGAGTGTTGTGTTTCAAGGGTAAGGTTGTATGCCGAAGGATGAAGAACTTAGGCAGAGAATTTTTCAGGAATCGCATAGTAGCCCTTATGCGATGCATCCTGGAGGTAGTAAGTTGTACAGGGATCTACGGGATCAGTTTTGGTGGCCTGGTCTTAAGCGGGAAATTACAGAATTTGTAGGGAAGTGTTTAACGTGTCAGCAAGTTAAGGCTGAACACCAAGTTCCGTCAGGATTGCTTCAGCCGATAAAGATTCCGCAGCGGAAGTGGGAGCGAATCACCATGGATTTTGTTAGTGGGCTTCCCCTTACGCCTATTAAGAAAGACTCGGTATGGGTGATAGTGGATCAATTGACGAAGTCTGCACATTTCATACCAGTGCGGGTTGATTACTCTTTACAGAAATTGGTGAAGTTGTATGTGGTAGAGATTGTGAGGTTGCATGGAGTGCCAGTGTCGATTATTTCAGATAGGGATCCGAGGTTTACGTCTCGGTTTTGGAAAGCATTACATCAGGCTTTGGGCACCAGGTTAGACTTCAGTACGGCATTTCAGCCACTGTCAGACGGCCAGTCTGAGCGAGTAATTCAAGTGTTAGAAGATATGTTGAGGGGCTGTGTGATAGACTTCAGAGGAAGCTGGGAAGAGTTTTTTCCTTTAGCAGAGTTTGCATACAACAACAGCTACCAAGAAAGTATTCGGATGGCACCGTACGAAGCACTATATGGACGGAAGTGTCGCACTCCTACGTGTTGGACAGAATTGGGGGAACGTCAAGTTTTGGGTCCAGAGATTGTGGCGGAATCCGAAGAAAAGGTTAAGGTAATTCGAGCTCGGTTAAAGAAGGCATCTAACAGGCAAAAGTCGTACGCAGATCTTAAGTGGAAGGAAATAGAGTTTGTTGTGGGAGATCAAGTATTTCTTAAAGTGTCGCCATGAAAGAAGGTAATGAGATTTGGTCGCAAAGGAAACTTAAGTCCCAGGTTTATAGGACCTTATCGGGTTCTGAATCGGGTTGGACCAGTGGCATATCAGTTAGAGTTGCCTTCGGAGTTGAAGTAGATGCACGATGTGTTCCATGTTTCGATGCTACGTCGTTACCGGTCGGATCCATCTCATGTAGTGCCAGTTGAGGAGGTGGAACTAAGACCAGATTTGTCCTATGAGGAGGAGCTGATTTAGATTCTGGAATGGGATGTGAAGGTGTTACGGAGGAAGTCAGTTCCTCTCGTCAAAGTGTTATGGTGTAACCATGGATTGGAAGAGGCTTCATGGGAGCCGGAAGAGGCAATGCGACAGCAATACCCTCACTTGTTCTAGCCAGGTAATTTCGAGGATGGAATTTTCTTTAAGGAGGGTAGAGTTGTAACACCCTAAAAATCTGAGTATTGATATATTGTATGTTTTGGTGTTTAGCTTATGAATGAAAATTTTCTTTTCTTCTTTTTCGTGTTTATTATAGCCTTGAAAAGGGCATAGAATTATTCGGGTATAGAATAATTTTTAGTATTGAGAATTTAGTGAAGTGGATCAAGTGACCCTGATACTTAAGTTAATTTAAGTGTCTAAAATTAGCATAAGTTGAGCTATTGGCAAGGTGGTGTTGGCGCATGAGTAAGTGCATGAGGGGAGATGTTCGAATCCCTTGGATATCAATTAGATGACTTTTATTTTTGCACTTGTATGGCAAGTGTCGGTCAAGCAATACTTATGGTAAGGATGGACTTTTTCATTTATGGAAAGTAGACTAAGGGAATAAGGTAAGTACTAACTTAAGTTATGGAATCAAGAAATTTTGGTATGATAAGGGGACATAAGTCTTGGTTTAAGGGATGAGGTTTTGGAAACTTTTTAATGGCCTATTGACCATGTATGTGGACGGCATAGGGGGCTGGGGGGATGGCCGGATTTTGTTGTTGGCTTGGTAAGGTTGGGTGTTGGATGAGCATTTTTCTTTTTGGTCAATTGGTGTTTTCTTATCAAAATTTTTCTCTCAAAATCTGCTCTCTTCCTAGCCAAATATACCTTAAGCCTTGAGGAAACAATTGCATCTTTTTACCATTTATCCCTTTTTGACCATTTTGGTCTTAGTTTGATTACTATCATCAAGTCTTTTCTCTCTTCTTTGTGACCGAAACCATATAGCCATTTTAGACCATTTCTTTTCTTCTCAATCCCACCATTGCCGAATTCTTCTAGCCTTCTTCTTCTTTCCCTTGTAATAGCCGAAACCTTCCTTCCATATTCACCATTGCCGCAACACCTAAAACCTCCCATCTCTTTTCTCTTTTGAAAAGGCCGAATCTTCTTCTTGTCACCAAGCCGAAACCTATCAACATCTAGTCGATTTCTTCCCCTATTTCTCCTTCAAAATTGATCACTCCTCTATAGTAGCCGAATCTCTCTGTGGTTCCAAACAAGGGTACAAGCGATCTCAACGTTAGGGGTAAGTGTTAACTGGCATTCGATTTTCTTTCTTTTTCTTTTGGATTAGCCGAAATCTAGGGATCTAATCTCTATATATATTCTCTTTGTCCGAAACCTTGAAGGAGGATTTCGGGATCCTTTTGTAGCCGACGATTAAGGGGAGATTATTCGGGATTTGAGTATCCAAGGAGAAGTGATATTTCAGGATTTAGATAATCAAGGTAAGGGGTCTTAATATTCGGCCAAAGGCCATATTGTCTATTAAGGTTGGCCGATTCTGACTTTGGTCTTATAGGGGGAGTCGACTGTGAAAAAGGAGTGTCGGTATCGATAGTATCGTACTCACTGTTATCAGGTGTAGCCCTACACTACATTTCCGATAGATTGATAGTATTAATGTTAGTATGTGTTAATAAGAAATATGTATGATAATGGCCGCAGGTACCATTCAGTGGTACATGGTATTCAGGTATGTTAACCCCTAATACTTTGTTAATAATGCTATAAGCATGGATATGAAATGTGTATGACTCCGTTATGATTTTGGGGTATAATGCATAAAATCCGAATAATATGTATGTTACATGGGCATATGGGTGATTTTGATAAAGGGGAAGTGTTTCCGGTGGTTTTTACAACATTATCCGGTGACTTATGTCACAATATTATGTACCTGGTGACTTCGGTCACATATTATGAATCCGGTGACTCTGTCACAATTATCTGGTGGCCATGCCACAATTTATAAGGGCGATGTGTAGTTGACTGCAGCGACTGCATTCGATGGTGTGTAGCGGATGGAGGGTCGATTTAGTAATCCCCACGGTGTGATTGGCAGGTACGGGTGGTGTGTAGCAGATGGATATCTAGGTGGGCTCGGGATTGCATGTCATTTCATATGTATATGTGATTTTATCTGTTGTTATTTGATTTGCTATGTTATGGGCTTATGGTTAAACGTGATTAAAATGGGCTTTGCCAAAATGTTATCGTTAAAGCTATGATCGATTGAGTTTTTAGTGTACAGTTACACATTGAGTCTGTTGACTCACCCCTCGTGGGATATCTTTTGCAGGTGACACTTAGCGTGATGGACCGGGTCAGCGAGGACTAGGTGGTGGCTATGCTCAATTCAGTATTTCGGGTTTCTTTTTTATTAAACTTACTGCGTGTTCTTTTATTATTTCGGGATATTATTTTGGGTTATTTTTTGTAATAAGGCCACCATTAGCTGTGTTATTTATACATTTTAAATTTTTATTCTGCTACGATCAACTTCAACTAAATGATTAAATATTTCCGACAAACAACTTAAACTATTTTGACATCTAAACACCTACGGTTTTCAAAATAATAGTAAGTTCTAAATTTGGTTTTCTTTTAACTTCTAATTTTTTCTAAAATCATAAAGATAACGTTTTAATAAGATACAAACTTATTTAACAACACGATTTTCAACGCGACCACTAAGCAGATCTATTTTATACGAAACCATCATATTTTCTTATAAAACAAAACGAGATTTAACTGAAGTTTTACTCGAGGAACATACCAGATCCGGTCAGGGCTTGTGGGCCGGGTTTGGGGTGTTTCAGAGGAAGGATCAACAGAGAAGGTCTACAAGGTCAACCACCCGGTGGTGATTATTTCACGATCGAGAAATAATGAAGCAGGAACACAAGCTGCGTCGAGAGTCATTATTCAAAAACTCGTGGCTTTTCCCTATAAGGACAACAAAAGGGTTCCATGGAACTATGACTGCAACGTGATGATTCTAGGAGAAGAGAACTCGGTTAGCACTTCAGAAGAGGGCCAGGATATCAGTTTCTACATGCGTAGTGGGAGGCGCTATGACCCTACAAGTGCAAGAATCGATCCCACTAAAGGAAAAACCCTGATAGTTGAGCAAAAGAAAGAAAAGACGGCTAGGCTTGAATTAACTGTTAAAGAGCCAGTAATTGAGAATGAGGCTAAGGAATTCTTGAAATTCTTAAAGCATAGCGAGTATAGTGTTGTAGAACAGCTACACAAACAACCTGCTTGCATATCAGTACTAGCTTTGCTCTTGAGCTCAAAGACACATCGTAGTGCGCTGATGAAGGTGTTAAATGAAACTTATGTCTATCTCTGTAAACAAACTAGACCGCCTGGTTAACAATCTGAGTGATGGCAATTTCATCTTTTTTAATGATGATGAAATACCTCCAAGGGGCATGAGATCCACGAAGGCCCTACACATTACTACCCACTGCAAAGGATATACATTGCCAGGGGTGTTGTTGTTGTTGTTATTTATTTTTCCTTGATTTTTTTATGTTAGTATTATAATAGCAAATATAACATGATTACCGTCATTATTATGAGTTGTTTTTATATTATATTTATATTATTGTCATTTACTAGCACGTCATTTTATTTTCCATATATCATCATTTTATTTTTATACTTCTATTTAATTTTATTATTGCTACAACCATGTCACGAACCGTGTTCAAATATATTTACCCGCTTCTATATTATGCTCGAATAA
The DNA here is from genome assembly GCA_005393395.2 of Gossypium australe. Lineage (NCBI taxonomy): Eukaryota > Viridiplantae > Streptophyta > Magnoliopsida > Malvales > Malvaceae > Gossypium > Gossypium australe. Next base: position 30,809,218 of record CM016620.1, on the reverse strand, counting down.
GCTAAATACACATTTATTCAAATGTTACGTTAGTTTTTGCACGATGCATAAAAAAGGTAAATTTTTAAATCGAGGCAAAGTATATCTTTTTTTGGAATTAAAAGAGTCGTGTTCCTAACTTACGGAATATGGCTTCTTTCTAAAACCAAAATAGTGGAATATCTACTTTAAAGGTAAAAGACAAGATTTAAGTAATGATCAAATGGCGTTCATTCTTGTTCTCGAGGATTTAAGGTGTTGTGTCCTAACTTATGGGACAAGATCCTTTCTTCTCGATTAACTTGAAAATAAGCCCTTTTCATGAAAATTAATTTAGTTAAGTAATGTCTTAATACAAAAAAAAGGATCGTGTTTTAAATTCCCTTCAAATTTCCAATTCTCCACGCTAAGACATCAAGTAATCCACTAGGTACCAATTTTGGGCGTCACGAGGGTGTTAATCCTTCCTCGTGCGTAACCGACTCCCGAGCCCATTTTCCCGAATTTTGTAGATCGAGGAGTATAGTTTTAATCTAACATTTTATTAAAAAGTTTTGAGGTGACCCAATCACACCTAAATCAAATGATTAGTGGCGACTCCCATTTTCATTTTTTAATAAAAAGTCAATTTCAAAAAGGTTTCAACATCTACTATTATGTCTTTTGTATTTCTGTCTTTTATATTTTGCATGCATAGCGAAATTGTGACAGGCAAATATTAGCTCATTGATTGTCTAAGTTCAAATAAAGATAAGTGGCATTGTAAGAATGGTTACATTGCAAGAAAGACACCTTACTTTAGTAGATAATCTAAAAAAGTCTCTAATCCCATAAAATAATCGATGTGAGCATTTGGTTCAAATACTGAGAGGGTTTATTATGTCATCTACAATTCCAATTGGGGTGATGACTAGTCTTGGCTATCAGAGTAGTTGACTCCACGGGCAGAGACATAGATGTATTCATTGGTAGAATGATACATTTGACCGGACCCAAGATGAATTAATTCTGAATTCATTTGTGAATTAATTCACTTATGACATTCATGGTGTGGTTTACCTAAATCCTGTGTTAGTCACTGACCATGCGTATGCAACTCATGTGCTTTGATATAAGTGGGGGCTTATGCTTTAAATATGATCGAGCCCATAGCCTGTATGTTGGGTACATGACTTGTGTATGTCATGGCTTTACTAGCAACAATGGAATTCATAGCTAAATTAAATAGTTAATGATATCCTTTCATTGGCATTGTGTAGATTGATTAATATGGAACATGGCCACGGGTTGTTTGTTCTCGAACAAGCAATTTATCATAGTTATTTGTTGACAGTGATCATATTAATCATTAAGAAGAAACAATGGTTACAATGAGATAAAATAGGATTGTACTGAGTGAACGAATTTAACTCAAAGGAATCAAGGATATCATATGAGGGTAACACACACATGACAAGGTCATTGGAAAAAAGCAGTTGGATGAATTGTTTTCGTAAAGAGTATACAATAAGGAATTTTCAATCATGATACTTCTTGTGGACTAACTCCATGATTAAGTAATTGTGAATTATTGGAACGATGCTTCTGGACATAATTGCAACCACTAGAGCCTAATAGTATATGTTCGATTAGTCCATTCGCTAGCTCAACAAAAGCTCAATCGGGCTTCCTCTGAATCAAAAGAAAATTCTACAACTTTGTAATTAATTTTATTGAGTCAATTTATTTGTATGGAATTAAATTAGGTGGTCATGAGAATTGTTCAACTAGGGAATTTGATTATAGAATTCTCTTGAAAAATTAATTTGGAAGATCTAAGTAATTTTTGGAAAAAATTAATTTTGATCAAGTAAAATTAAATTAATCAAATTAATAAAATTTAATATGATATTTTTGGAAATTAAATTTCAAGCCAGACAATTGCCCCAATGGCTAATTAAACTTGAAAATTGGACTTAAGATCGTGTATTGAGCTTGGGAGCCTAAAAACAGAGACCAAGACCTAAAAATTGGTCGAACTGAGCCCGATATGTGAAACCAGGCCGACGGTCCAACTGGTGGCTAGACCGAATCGGTCAGGTTGTCATTGACCCGGACCGAACTAGTAGTAACTGAACTGACCCGGGGTGCCGTAAATGTGTCGCACCTGCATCATTGGCCATGGTAGTGCCAACAGTTGCGATGGTGGCGTCTTGGTGGTCAACGGCAGTTGGTCTTCGATGGTTGAGTACTGGAGGAGTTACACTCCTACTAGGACTTTACCCAAAAAAATTGATTTCAGTTAACTTATTCCAAAAATAATAATAATTTAATAGTTTAATATTAAATTTAATTTTATACTTATTTTAATAATATTTTATTGATTTAATATTAAAGTGATTATCTTAATATTAAATTTGTAACACCCCATACCTGGCCTAGACGTTATGATCGGATCTAGCATGTCACATCAAATGGTTGTTTAAAAGCTTTGCGTTCGTTAAAAACTTTGTATCCTTTTTGAAACTCCGGACTTTGTTGCTTGTGAAAACAAGATTTGCTTAAAATGTTTTCTTGTAAAGATAATATTATTACTTTCGAAAACTTTGTTTATTGCTGAAATTTGACTCAAAGAGTTGCAAAAACGTGTTATTTTGAAAACGGTTGTTATTGTTTAAAAATCTGTGATTAACCGATTAATAATTATTAACTAGCAAAATTATCAAACGAAAATTTAGAAGAAAAATCCAATGGCCTTATTACACAAAATATTAACCCAAAATAATAACATAAAATAAATTAAAAACTGAATTTACTAAGTTACGTAAGATGCAAATCCGATGTATGGCCACCTCCGAGTCCTCCGCAGCTCCAAATCCTCCAACGCTGGGGATTAGCTGCATGGTTAAAAGAAAGAGGGTGAGTTACGAGAACTCATTGTGTAATCCCCTATAATGGTCACTATCTGGGCCTGAGCCCTTACGGTATCAGTCTGGGCCTAAGCCCTATAAACATGGTAATGCAAACAAAAATGCAGCCCGACCCAATCCAATCATCACACCACCCGTACCAACCAATCGCACCATATGGGGATCAAGTGGACCCACCCCACCAAACTTCACCAATATTGCAATCAAGCTGCTAATCACGGTATATGTGGCTGAGCCACTAAAACGGTATGTGGCAGAGCCACCAAAACTGCACTTCCTCCAATCATCAAGCCCAACCCATGCAATATGATATGAATACAATGTATTACAAGAATAAATAGTATAAAAAAAATCACATACACGATATTTATCCACAATCGAGGGTATAACAGTCATTTTTACCCATTTGAGGTATTTTGGTAATCTTACCCATCGAGGGTATTTCGGTAATTCACCCACTAAGGGCATTTCGGTAATTTACCCTCTAGGGGTATTTCGGTAATTCATTCCTTTAACGGCCTTTCCGAAGGCCTACGGTCGCCTCGAGCGACACGGGACCCCTTTCTGGGTCTCTACGTATAATTGGGCCTAAAATCCATTTCCGGCCCAAACGGGCCCACACGGTCATGTGGCCCACTAGCATGTTTTTTGGTCTCGGTTTTGTGAACTTCGTAGTCGCATCAATTGTTCGGCAATTTTCCATCGGTTTTGCTTACGTGGGCCGATAGCCCATTGGGCCCACTTAGCCTATTTCGGCTCGATAAGGCCGGTTACGGCCTCAGTTTTGAGAGAGTGCTCGTGACACTCTCAATGATCTACCGCCATCATTAGTGGCTCTAGTTATCACTACGAGCACTCGCATGCCCTAGTGGTCAAGGTTACCGATTTTTTGACTTTTTTGCTTTTGACCGATTCACGGAGCAGTACATGCTTTCACAAACAAGGGTGTGAAATTACACACCTGTTACGAGTGTAGATTGAATTGCTGAAATTACACCCCTATGAAAACAATAATTCTAAACCATTAGTCTTAATTCTTGACATGACATCTCCAAGAATTGAATCGATGAATCAATCTACATTACTTACCAATCTACATTACTTACCAACACCCACGAGATCCACTGCAAAAAAAGATTGTTCAGTCGGCTCCTTGGTCAAGCACGACGAGCCCTAGCAACGTTTCATGACAAAAAGAGGGTGTTAGCGAGAACCGTCTTCATGGTAACAGAAGTGAGAGCTTTCTTGGCTAAAGAAAACACAACGTAACTAGAAGAACACCAACCCAATATACGGCTTTAGATACACTTACCAACCAATGCCCGACAACAATCGATAGGTGGCTAACCACAGGATTGCCCCTCAAAACAAAGAACGAGAGGGATTCGAGATGGAAGAGGGTGAGTAGATTCAGCCTAGTCAATAAGAGTCAAGGTGAAAGTTTCGGCTTTAGTAGAGAGAAAAGAGAGGAAAAAAAGAAAATAAAGGAAGAGCAAACATTACCTTAGGCCAGGGATGAGCCGAATGGGAAGAAGAGGTTCGGCAACCAAGCGTAGCAACTATGACTTAGTGATGGAGCGATTCGACACTTAGCAGTAACACAAAAGAACCAAATTCGGCTATGGAGAAATACAAGAAAAAAGAGATGAGAGGAAAGTAGAAAAGAATGGATGAAAAGAGATGGAAGGAAGAGTTTTGGCCAAGAGGTGCTTAGGTAACAAGCAAAGAAAACAATGTATGAAAACGATGCAAAAAGAGGAAGAATGAAGCTGAGAATTCGGCAAAAGAAAATTGAGGAAAAGAACCCAAAATGCTATAGTCAAAAAGCAAAAAGCAACACTTTCCAAATTGAACCTGAGAAAAATTGGCACTCCTTCCCCCTCTCCAACCGAATATGCACACACAAGTGACCACCTTGACCAAAATTCCTCTCTTCCACTTCCCCACATTCGGCCAACTCCTCCCACACCCATCACTTCTACGATTTTCTCCCCAATTTCCTCCTACAATTCCTCTCCTTCACCCATTTGAAAGGTTTGACCAAGTCTCCAACTCCCATAGCAGAGTTTGATCCCAACTCTGCTTCCTCCTCTCCCAAAGCACAAAATAAATACCTTTAATTGCTTGCCAAGGGAATCAAACTCCACTCCCCCTTGCTTCCTTGTGACGCCACACCACCTTGCCACTAATTCACTTGTGTCAATAAAACACACGCAAATACCCTTACGTCTTGCTTCTCATAACCCTCTCCACTAAAGGGCCAAAAACCAAAAATTTCTCAAGGCTCTGCCTCGAACCCAGGCCTCACTAGGACCCCCAAACACACCCAAGTAACTAGCTAGAGAAGCTCAACGCATGCAATAGTGCAAAATCACAAACCCTTAATTTTTGGGATGTTACAATTCTACCCCCTTAAAGAAATTTCGGCCTCGAAATTTACCTGATCAAAAGAGATGAGGGTATTGATGTCGCATTGCCTCCTCAGGCTCCCATATGGCTTCCTCTGAACTGTGATTACGCCATCGTACCTTGACCAACGAAACAGACTTCCTTCTTAGTACTTTCACATCACGATCCAAAATCTGTACCGGCTCTTCTTCAAATGTCAAATCAGATCTTACCTCGATCTCCTCGACCAGTACTATATGAGAAGGATGCGGATCGGTAGCATCTCAATATAGAGACGTGGGATACATTATGTATTCGGTTCAACTCACGGGGCAGCTCAAGATGATAGGTGACCGGGCCAACACGTTTTAATACCCGATAAGGTCCGATAAATCTGGGGCTTAACTTACCCTTTCGTCCAAATCTCAGAATCTTTTTCCACGGTGAGACCTTCAAGAAAACATAATCGCCCACAGCAAACTTTATCTCTTTACGCTTTAGATCTGCATATGACTTCTGCCTGTCAGAAGCTTCTTTTAACCGATCCTGTATCAACTTCATTTTCTTCTCAGTTTCAAAAATTAGCTCTGAACCCAACAGCCGTTGCTCACCCAATTCTGTCTAACAAGTAGGGGTACGACACCTACGACCATATAACTTCTCGTATGGTGCCATTTGAATGCTGGATTGGTAGTTGTTGTTATATGCGAATTCCGCTAAGGGTAGATAGTCTTCCCAACTGCCTCTGAAATCAATCACACAGCTCCTTAACATATCTTCCAAAATTTGTATTACCCTCTCTAACTGGCCATCAGTCTGCTGATGGAATGTTCTGCTAAAATCTAGTCTTGTACCCAGATCCTTATGCAACACCCTCCAGAATCGTGATGTAAATCTAGGATCCCTATCCAAGATGATAGACACAGACACCCCATGTAACCTTACAATCTCTGCCACATATAACTTTTCCAATTTCTACAATGAGTAATCAGTGCAAACCGGTATAAAGTGGGTGGTCTTAGTCAACCGGTCAACAATTACCCATACTGAATCATTCTTAGTAGGTGTCAAAGGTAGCCCACTGACAAAGTCCATAGTTACCCTTTCCCACTTCCAGAGTGGAATTTTCACCGGTTGTAGTAACCCCGAAGGTAGTTGATGCTCAGCCTTCACTTGCTAACATGTCAAACACTTACAAAATCTGTCACCTCACGCTTAAGTCCCGGCCACCAATATAGTTCACGTAGATCTCGATATAACTTGTTTCCATCGGGATGCATAGCGTATGGGCTACTATGCGCCTCCCCCAGAATCGATTGCCTTAACTCAGAGTCCTTCGGTACACAAACTCTTCCACGGAAACATAACACCCCTCCACTATTTAGCCCAAAGTCCTCAGTCTCTCGTTTCTCCACTTGTTGAAAACGAGAAACCAACGATTCGTCCAACATCTGCTTCTCTTTAATCTAGCTGATCCAAGTCAGTTTTACCTGCAGTTTTGCCAATAGACTACCATCTTCAAATAGGTTAAGACGAGCAAACATTGATCTTAGATCAGATACAACCTTGCGACTTAGTGCATCTACCACCACGTTGGCTTTTCTAGGATGATACTCAATTGAGCAATCATAATCCTTCAGCAACTCTATCCATCTCTGTTGCCTAAGATTCAACTCCTTTTGGGTAAGGAGATACTTAAGGCTTTTATGGTCGGTGTAGATGATTGACTTTTCCCCATACAGAAAAAGCCTCTATATCTTTAGGGCGAACACTACTGCAGTTAATTCTAAGTCATGCGTTGTGTAGTTCACCTTGTGCGGCCTAAGTTGACGAGATGTATATGCCACCACCTTCCCTTCCTGCATCAACACACAACCCAAACCCATGTGCGACGCATCACAATAGACAACGAATTCTTTCCCAGTCTCAGGCTGTATTAATACCGGAGCTTCAGTCAAGATCTTTTTCAACTTCCCAAAACTCTCCTGTTATTTATCCGTCCAAACAAATGATACCCTTTACGCAGTAACTTAGTTAGGGGTGCAACAATCGCTGAAAAACCCCTCAACGAACCGTCTATAATACCCGGCCAAACCAAAAAAACTTCGGATCTCTGATACTGACTTCGGTGGCTTCCATTCCAATACGACCTCAACCTTCCAAAGATCAACCCTAATCCCCTCGGCAGACACAACATGACCCAAGAATATCATCTTACTGAATTTGGCATAAAGTTGCTTTTCCCTCAATATCTGCAGAACAACCCAAAGATGTGAATCATGCTCCTCCTCAGTCCTTGAACATACCAGAATATCATTTATGAACACCACCACGAACCGATCTAGATAGGGTTGAAAGACCCGGTTCATCATATCCATGAAAGCAGCTGGTGCATTCATTAATCCGAACGGCATAACCAGAAACTCGTAATGCCCATAACGAGTTCGGAATGCAGTCTTGTATATATCAGCCTCCTTGACCCTTAGCTGATGATACCCCAATCTTAGATCTATTTTAGAGAAAACCAAAGCTCCTTGTAGCTGATCAAATAGATCGTCTATCCTTGGTAATGGGTATTTGTTCTTAATCATTAACTTGTTCAATTGACGATAGTCAATAGACATACGCATTGACCCATCCTTCTTCTTCACGAACAACACCAGCGCTCCCCACAGAGACACACTCGGTCTGATAAACCCTCGATCCAGAAGCTCTTGGATCTAAGCCTTTAATTCCACCAGCTCCTTCGGTGCCATACTATAAGGGGCGATGGACACCGGAGCCGTTCTTGGTAACAGCTCAATGCCGAATTCAACCTCGTGATTTGGAGGCAACCCCAGAAGCTCTTCAGGAAATACATTCGAAAATTCCTTTACGGTTCTGACATTCTCCACCGACAAACCCTTATCCTCAGATATGCTGACATAGGCTATGAACGCCTCACAACCTTTACGAACCAGCTTCCCAGCCTTTAACACTAAGATTGCATTGGACAGATAATCCCTTCGCTCCCCTATCATGATCACTTCCTCACCCTTGGAAGTATTTAATACCATACGCTTAGCAGCGCAATCTAAATTTGCACAGTGTTTCACCAACCAATCTATGCCCAGAATGAGATCAAACTCGCTGAACGGTAGTTCCATCAAATCTGCCGGGAAGACAACCCCTTGAACCTCGAGAGGCACATCTCTAAATAATTTATTCACTACTTCTGACTGTCCTAAAGGACTAATCACCGACATCTCTTTATCAGCAAGTTCGAATTGTATACCCAAAGCTCCAGACACATTACAAGCAACATACGAGTGTGTAGACCCAATATCAATTAAAGCTGTAAATGGCACATCATGAATGAGAAACGTACTGGTTATAATGTCACGTGCGTCGCTATCCTCTCGATGCCAAGCAGCATAAACCAGTCCTGGCTGTCCCGCCTCTATATTACCAGCATCTCTACCCGGTGCTCCACGACCACGTCCTACCCCATTTCCCCTCTAAACGGACCACGACCTCTCGATGGCTGTTGACCACTCTCCCTAACTGCACAAAGCCCTGACCGACTACTTGCGTCCAAACAGGCTCCCGAGGACAGTCTCTGTACAGATGATCCTTGGGCCCACATTTGAAACAACTGCCAATTCTTCTCTAGCACTCTCCTAAATGTGGTTTCCAACACTCAACACAAGGTTGCGGTCGACCAGCAACAACTGGAATCCCAACTCGGGCTGGCCCATCAAATCTAGGCCTCTTATAAAATCTGCCTAAAGTACTGAAAGACCCAAAATCTCTCTTGTTCCTGCCCTTTTCCTTCTCACGGTTTTGACGCTCAGAGCGTTTCACGTCTTCGGCAATCTTAGCCTTCTCTACCAGGGCAGCAAAGTCTCTTTCTCTTTGCGGAGCTATCAGTACCCGCAACTCATTCTGAAGACCATCCTCAAACCGCACACAGCGTTCATAATCGGTCGCGATTATACCCCGAGCATATCGGCTCAAGCGCAGAAACTCTGCCTCATACTCTGCTACGGATTTGTTCCCCTGAACCAGATTCAAAAATTCCTTTCTCCGGGCTCCACATAGCTTGCCCCGACATACTTTCCCTGGAAGGTCGCGTTGAGGAAATCACAAGTCACCCAGTCCGCTTGTGTAATTTCCCTTACCGTAAGCCACCATTGATATGCCTCATATCGCAGTAGGGACACTGCTCCTTTCAGTTTCTATTCTACTGTGCAGTCCAGGTCATCCATGATTTGCTCCACAGCCTCTAACCAATATTCTGCTACATTCGAGGCTACACCAGAACCGCTCAAAAATTGACCCCCAGGCCACTAACCCCGTACTCGCTCCAGCCACTCTTTCCAAAACCCGTAGCATTGCTTGGGACAAAGCATCATCCCCACTGGTTCGATCATGAGACCCCGTTTCAGTCACTGGCGATACCGACGCTTCTCATTCGGGTATATATCCTGATGCTGAGGATCCAGCCCTAGCACCCCGGCCTCTACCACGGCCACGAGTGCCCCGTCCGCGTCCTCTCGTACTCATATCGATGTAATGTGTTAATCTGCTTAAGAGTTTTATGCGTCAGCTTATTGTTCAAGTAATTATTAACAGTTGTTTTATGAAAGAGCAATAATATGAGTAGTTTTCACAACTCGATTTTTCTAAAGTTTCAGTCTCTATAATCTCAGTTTCCCTAACCAAAAGTTTGGTATACTACTATCCCTAGTAGTTTTTTTCCACTACAGTTACTATAGCATAAAACCAAGAATGAGATTAGGGAACTTACGGACTTGGCGCCGGAGACTCGGTGTGCCATACTTCAATAACACTATTACTTTTTTCTAAACCACAATTTATTCAGATTTGGAAAAATTTTCAAACCCATTCCACAGCTGAGTTTTGCAATCGGGCTCTGATACCATTAAATGTAACACTCCAAACCCGGCCTAGAAGTTATGACCAGATCTAGCATGTCACATCAAAAGGTTGTTTAAAAGCTTTGCGTTCGTTAAAAACTTTGTATCCTTTTTGAAACTCCGGATTTTGTTGCTTGTGAAAATAAGATTTGCTTAAAATGTTTTCTTGTAAAGATAATATTATTATTTCCAAAACTTAGTTGATTGCTGAAATTCAACTAAAAGAATTGTGGAAACGTGTTATTTTGAAAATGGTTGTTATTGTTTAAAAATCCATGATTAACCAATTAATAATTATTAAGCAGCAAAATTATCAAACGAAAATTGAGAAGAAAAATCCAATGGCCTTATTACACAAAATATTAACCCAAAATAATAACTTAAAATAAATTAAAAACTGAATTTACTAAGTTACGTAAGATGCAAATCTAACCTATGGCCACTTCCGAGTCCTCCGCAGCTCCAAATCCTCTAACGCTGGGGATTACCTGCATAGTTAAAAGAAAGGGGGTGAGTTACAAGAACTCGATGTGTAATCCCCTATAACGGTCACTATCTGGGCCTGAGCCCTTACGGTATCGGTCTGGGCCTAAGCCCTATAAACATGGTAATGCAAACAAAAATGCAGCCCAACCCAATCCAACCATCACACCACCCTACCAACCAATCGCACCATGTAGGGATCAAGTGAACCAACCCCGCCAAACGCACCAATATTGCAGTCAAGCTGCTAATCACGGTATATGTGGCTGAGCCACTAAAATGGTATGTGGCAGAGCCACCAGAACTGCACTTCCTCCAATCATCAAGCCCAACCCATGCAACATGATATGAATACAATGTATTAAAAGAATAAACAGTATAAAAAACATCACATACACGATATTTATCCACAATCGAGGGTATAACGGTCATTTTCACCCTTTTGGGGTATTTCGGTAATCTTACCCATCGAGGGTATTTCAGTAATTCACCCACTAAGGGCATTTTGGTATTTTACGCTCTAGGGGTATTTCAGTAATTTACCCTCTAGGGGTATTTCGGTAATTCCATTCCTCTAACGGCCTTTCCGAAGGCCTACGATTGCCTCGAGCGACACAAGACTCCTTTCTGGGTCTCTACGGTATAATTGGGCCTAAAATCCATTTCTGGCCCAAACGGGCCCACACTGTCATGTGGCCCATCTAGCATGTTTTTGTTCTCAGTCTTGCAGACTTCACGGTCGCATCAATTGTTCGGTAATTTTCCATCGGTTTTGCTCACGTGGGCCCGATAGCCCATTGGGCCCACTTAGCCCGTTTCGGCTCGATAAGGCCCGTTACGGTCTCAGTTTCACGAGAGTGCTCGTGACACTCTTAATGATCTACTGCCATCATTAGTGGCTCGGGTTATCACTACGAGCACTCGCATGCCTGAGTGGTTACGGTTGCCGGTTTTCCAGCTTTTCGGCTTTTGACCGATTTACTGAGCAGTACATGCATTCACAAACAAGGGTGTGAAATTACACACCTGTTACGAGTGTAGATTGAACTCCTGAAATTACGCCCCTATGAAAACAACAATTCTAACCATTAGTCTTATTTCTTGACATGACATCTGATAAACCGTAAAAGTAACATATTTTAAGCCCACATTTAGTATGCTTTTGGATAATTTAAGCCTCGAATTATATGATTTGGTGCTTTTAATCCTTTGTTCTCATGTTTTATACCCAGGAGAGCACCCAAGGATGAAAAGAACAAAAAAGGGCCCAAAACGGAGTAAATGGGCCATATCACGAAATCTACATGGCCTGGCCTAAATCCACACAGCCGTGCCTCATTCAACAGGCCCGAACACGGCCTGGCCACGACTTACACGGGCGTGTGCCATGGCTGTGTCCCTGTCACTGGAAAGAAGAGTTTCATTCGAAAAAGGATACTTATGGGCAAAGAAACCTATCTCAAAAGCCTATATAAACCCCCTAAGTATAACCTAGAAAGGGGATGGTTAGCTAGGCCAAGGAGCCGAGCCAGAAAGGTCAGATTTGTGGAAATTACTCGAAGATAGCCAGTTGATCCATCTCAAGAAGCCAGAATTATACTCAAGACGGGGGATTTCCCCTTCAATTCCTTCAGGGGGTTTTAGGTATTTCTTATGTTTTGTTTTATCTTTTCTTTTGAGATATTTTCTTTTATTGTTATGAACTAAACCCTCAGATACCTGAGGGGATGAAACCTAAGATGAATCTTGTTATCGTTTGCTGAACTATATGATAAATATTTGACTTGTTCTTAATTATATGTTCTTAATTCTTGTGTTGATATTTCCGGGATATTAATTCAAGTATGATGTGCTTAGGTGGAGGAGCAAAAGTCCCTGCTTAAGAGTAGATCTAGCATAATTAAGCGGAGTTGATCGCGCGCCTAGAGATAGGGTGACGAGATTTTTCCAGATTAGGGTGAAACCTAATAAGGGAGTCCATAGATCAAGTTAATGCGATTCTAGGGGTTTTAATTAGAAAGAGATTTCAATTAATCAACCTAGGGTTAGATGTTATTCACTTCGAGAGAGGGTTTAATATAACTTAGGGAATCTTACGGATCAAGTCAAATAAATAAATCGTCTGGTTCAGAGTTAGATAACAAGTGAAGTCTAGGTGGATTCTTCCTTGGGTGTCGTTTTAATCAATTGGTTTTTCTTCCAAGTTATTTTCTCAATTCTTCCTTGGGTGTCGTCTTAATCAATTAGATAAGCATTCACTTAATCCTTAGGCTAAATAATAGAAAGAGAGATAGTATTAGTACTTTTGGTTCCTTTGGATTTGACATTCCGGTCTTGCCTAAACTATACTACTATTCGATAGGTGCGCTTGCCTTAAATCGTTGTCAGAGTTAGTTTCAAGGTTCGATCATTCTCATTATAATTTTAAAACTCTGAAATCGACTATCAACATCTTCAAGAATTGAAATCGATGAATCAATCTACATTACTTACCAACACCCATGAGATCTACTACAAAAGAAGAGTGTTCAGTCGGCTCCTTGATCAAGCACGACGAGCCTCTAGCAACGTTTCATGACAAAAAGAGGGTGTTAGCGAGAACCATCTTTATGGTAACAGAAGTGAAAGCTTTCTTGGCTAAAGAAAGCACAACGAAACTAGAAGAACACCAACCCCATATACGACTTTAGATACACTTACCAACCAATACCCAACAATAATGGATAGGTGGCTAACCACAAGATTTGCCCCTCACAACAACGAATGAGATGGATTCGAGATGGAAGAGGGTGAGTAGATTCGGACTAGTCAATAAGAGTCAAGGTGAAAGTTTCGGCTTTGGTAGAGAGAAAAGAGAGGAAAGAAAGAAAATAAAGGAAGAGTAAACATTACCTTAGGTCAGGGATGAGCCGAATGGGAAGAAGAGATTCGGCAACAAAGCATAGCAACTATGACTTAGTGATGGAGCGATTCGGCACTTAGCAGCAAAACAAAGGATCCAAATTCTGCTATGGAGAAATACAAGAGAAAGAGACGAGAATAAAGTAGAAAAGAATGGATGAAAAGAGATGGAAGGAAGAGTTTCGGCCAAGAGGTGCTTAGGTAACAAGTAAAGAAAACAACGTATGATAACGATGCGAAAAGAGGAAGAATGAAGCTGGGAATTCAACAAAAGAAAATTGAGGAAAAGAAGCCGAAATGCTATAGTCAAAATGAAAAAAGCAACACTCACCAAATTGAACCTGAGAAAAATCGGCACTCTTTCCCTCTCTCCAACTGAATATGCACACGCAAGTGACCACCTTGACCGAAATTCCCCTCTTCCACTTCCCCATATTCGGCCAACTCGTCCCACACCCATCACTTCCACGATTTTCTCCCCAATTTCCTCCTACAATTCCTCTCCTTCACCCATTTGAAAGGTCTGACCAAGTCTCCAACTTCCATAGCAGAGTTTGATCCCAACTCTGTTTCTTCATCTCCCAAAGCACAAAATAAATACCTTTAATTACTTTCCAAGGGAATCGAACTCCACTCCCCCTTGTTTCCTTGTGATGCTACACCACTTTGCCACTAATTCACTTGTGTCAATAAAACACACGCAAATACCCTTAAGTCTTGCTTCTCATAACCCTCTCCACTAAAGGGCCAAAAACGAAAAATTTCTCAAGGCTTTGCCTTGAATCCAAGCCTCCCTAGAACCCCCAAACACACCTAAATAACTAGCTAGACAAGCTCAACACATGCAATAGTGCAAAATCACAAACTCCTAATTTTTGGAATGTTACAAAATTTAATTTAATGTTTATCTTGTACATAAACATTCTATTATTTTAATAAGATTTAATATTAGATTTAATCAAATATTTATCTTGATAAATATTATATTAATTTAATATCAAAGTGATTAAGTTTAATCGTAGTTGAACTCTCTAAACTCTCCCTATATAAAGAGAGCCTTAAGTTATTATTTACACACACTTGAGTTTAAGAGAAAGTTGTTGAGAGAAAATTCTCTAAAGAGATTATTCCAAAAAAATTCTAAAGATATTTTTCTGATTTACAACTTAACCCAAAAGTTTAGAGAAATTACGAAGTTACCCCACTGGTAATTTTTGTGAACAATTTTTATTTACTCAAAGCAAGCCCACACTCGACAGACGTGAGCTTGAGGATAGTGGAGAAGACTACTTGATCAAAGTGCTCATCCTAAACGAATCGAAAAGGTACAACTTTGATTAAGTGTTTATTACTTTAGATATCACAACTAAGATCTTGTTTTGGAAAAATTTTTAAAACTCTGGTTTTTCCCTAAAGTTATTTTCTGATGCATTTTCCAAACAAGATTTTCCAACAATCGGTATCATAAGTCAGGTTATGTTCTATCTATAAGTATAAAAAAAATCAAAATAAATTTCTCTTCTTCTTGAATGATTTGATTACATAGAAAGTGACTTTCTTTAGATCTTATGCATGTTGTGTGTTCTATATAAGAATGGATGTGATATTATATATTTGTTTTATAATTGCTTTTTCCTGAGGTTGTGGTTCTTAGGAAATAGACTGTGGACTATCACTTCCACGTAGGGCTATATTTGTTCAAAATTCCTAGAATTCTTGTGAATCCAAAACGGGCATAGGACTTAAATGTAAATTTTCCAAAAGGAGTACTTGACGAGGAAAAGATGCGATGGCGGTTGAAGACCCAAAGAGTGTCTTGTGGTGAAAATTATGCAATTTTATTTTTGTTCTAGAAATAGAACCATGGAAACCTTGGATGAAAATTTTATTTTAATTACCTATTGTAATGAGGAATATGCACAAGATTACATAATCATTCAAGTAATAAGTAAGTACAATGAGTTATTGTCTCTACAGGGACTCTGTGTGTTAATCGATTATTTGTAAAATTATAAATCATAATTTGATATAAAAAAAACTAAATAATTGTGGATTGTGATGATCGAATTAACTAGATGTAAAGAGCGACCCCTAATGCAATTTTAATCTAAATGCAAAATATCTAAATGTATGAATGAATGGCTTTAGCAATAAAAACAATCAATGTAACACCCAAAACCTGGCCTAGACGTTATGGCTGGATCCAGCATGTTACATCAAAGGGTTGTTGAAAAGCTGCGCGTTCGATAAAAACTTTGTATCCTTTTTGAAACTCTGAATTTCGTTGTTTGTAAAAAAAAACAACATTTGCCTAAAGTGTATTCTTGTAAGGATGTTATTATTTTCGAAAACTTTGTTGTTGCCGAAGTTTGACTTAAAGAATTGCGGAAAAGTGTTATTTTGAAAACGGTTGTTATTACTTAAAAAAACCAATGTTTAATCGTTTAACAGTTCATAACTAGCAGAATTACCAAATGAAAGTTTAAAAGAAAAATCCAATGGCCTTATTACAAAAAATGTTATCTCAAAAATCGTATAAAATAAGTTAAACCCAGATTACTAGATATCGTCAAGAAGCAAATCCAACGTATGGCCACCTCTGAGTCCTCCACAGCTCCAAATCCTCTAACACTGGGGATTACCTGCACGGTTAAAAGAAAGGGGTGAGTCACAAGAAATCAGTGTGTAATCCCCTATAACGGTCACTATCTGGGCCTGAGCCCATACGGTATCGATTTGGGCCTAAGCCCTATTCGATAACAAGCTGGGCCTGAGCCCCAAGATCATCTTAATGTATGTGGATATGTGCCCACCCCCAACCTACCAGCTGTCTAACTCTCCACCCGTACCAACCAATCGCACCATGTGGGGACCATGTCAACCCACCCAGCCAGTCCTTACCAATATTGCAATCAAGCTGCTAATCACGATATATGTGGCTGAGCCACTAAAAAGGTAGGTGGCGATGCCACTTGAACGGTATGTGGCAGAGCCACTAAAACGGTACTTCCTCCAATCATCAAACCCAACCCATGCAACATGATATGATTGCAGTGTATTACAAGTATAAATAGTATAAATAAAATCACATACACGATATTTAACTGCCATCAATAACGTAACAGTCCTTTTGTCACCTACGGGTATAACGATAATTTTCACCCCTTTGGGGTATTTCGGTAATTTACCTTTCGAGGATATTTCGGTAATTTACCCACTAAGGGTATTTCGGTAATTTTAGTCACCTAACAGCCATTCCGGAGGCCTACTGTCGCCTCGAGCGACACAGGACCCCTTTTGGGTCTCTACGGTGTAATTGGGCCTAAAATCCCATTCTGGCCCAAACGAGCCCACACGCTCGTGTGGCCCATTTAGCTCATTTTTACTGTCAGTTCTGTGGACTTCACAGTCGCATCAGCCATTCGGCAATTTCCCATCGGTTTTGCTCATGTGGGCTCGTTAGCCCATTGGGCCCACTTAGCCCGTTTCGGCTCAATAAGGCCCATTACAGCCTCAGATTCACGAAAGTGATCGTGACACTCTCAACGGTCTATCACCATCAGTAGTGGTTCAGTTTATCACTACGATTGCTCACAGCTCGAGTGATCTCAGTTGCTGGTATTTCGGCTCTTCGACATTTTCGGCTTTTTGGCCAAATCTCAGAATAGCACATACTATCACAAACAATGGTGTGAGATTACACACCTAGATTGCGAGACGCACGATTATCCCTTCGATTCAACCCTACACATCATCAGATTTATTAATAGTTTAACTGTTACTTTAGGTTAAACACTTAGAGAACTAAGCCCAAAACGTTCTCCGTACCTTGTTTGAGCAAACGGCCTTTCATACCAAGATTTCTAAGTACTAGTGCTTGGCTTTACGTCCTTAACAAGAGTCTGTACCAAATGAAACCTATAAGTGTGACAGATACCACTTAACACATTACATGGCATATTCGGCCAAACCAAGTATTATGACGATATTCTTACCTCCCTTGAACAATGAATCCATAATACAGGTTTGATTAATACTTGCTCCTCTTTACCTTATAAAAATCATTGAGCCCAACGATGGCCATACCACAAACAAAACAAAAAACGTATCTTAGACCCAACAAGAGAAGAAGAAGAACACCCGATTATTAAAAAGAGAAACCGAATGAAAATAGAGTTATGGTCAAAGAGAGAACTATAACTTACCGATTGCCACACTCCTTGCAGAACTGTAGATGAAGAGAAAAGAAGCTAGTTAAAGAGTAAAAAGGAAAAGAAGTATGTACTCGGCTATGGAGAAAAGACAAGAAAAGAAGATGAGAGGAAAAAGAAAAGAACGAATGAAGAGAGATGGAAAAAGAGTTTCTGCCAACAAATGTTCAGGCTATTTGCACTAAGAATACACACGAAAGGAAAGATGGAGATGAGGAGAAGAGACTAAGAATTTGATAGAAGTAGATTGAAGAGAAACTGACCCGAAATGCACCAGAAAATATGACCCAAAATGCAAAAACTTACCAAGAAAACTAAAGGAAATTCGGCACTCCCAACACACAAAAACCAAATATACACTCACTCCACCCCACACCAGCCGAAATTCCCCTTAGCTAGCTTCCCACTTTCAGCCAACACTACTCACACACACCCACTCCTTGATTTCCTCCCCTTTTTCCTCCTACAATCCCTCTCCTTCACCCATTTGAAACATTTGACCCATTCTCCAACTTCCATAGCAAAGTTTGACCCCAACTCTGCTTCCTCCTCTCCCAAAACATAAAATAAATACCTTTAATTGCTTGCCAAGGGAATCGAACTCCACTCCCCCTTGTCCCCTAGTGACGCCACCACCAACTTGCCACTAGCTCAATTGTGTTAGTAAAACACATTCTAATTTACATAAGTCCTGCTTCCCACAGCCCTCTCCACTAAAGAGCCAAAAACCAACATTTTTCCAGAGCTTGGACTCGAACCCAGACCTCCCTAGAACCCCCAAACACCATCAAATAACCCACTGAGCAAGCACAACATGCAATTATGCAAAAATCACAAACCCGTAATTTTTGGGATGTTACAATCAACATTAAATGGGCTAGGAAAATTATATTAATCAATTCAATTTACTTTATCATGCTTAACAATGTTCAGAAATACTTCCATGGCAACTCGATCTTTCATGAGTTTGGAAACAAAATTAAGTCCTCTTGGATATTTTACTTAGTGAAATATACATTTTACTGATCATATTAAACTAAGGGTTTCTTAGCATTTATGTAAGGTCACAGGGACATATTCGTTTACAGTTTAATTACATAAACCTAAAAACTATGCAAAATAATAGAGCTAACTAAAGATATTATGAACCCCAACTTAGTCAAGTTTAAGGATCTAAATTGAGCATTGCACTTTTCAATTATGTATCTACTAGTTGTCATCTAATTAGGATCGCTTTGCTAATTTGAGTGCACCCAATCACGTATGAATGAAATGCATCATGATATTAATTAAAAATATGATCGATTGAGGCCCAAACATATTAAACATGAATAAAATAAATCTTATTGAATTAACATAATCATACTAGCAAATAGGATTTAAAATACCATAGTTGATGTCAAAAATAATAAACTCAAAGCAAACATAATTACAATAGAAAACAAGAGGAAATAGTAAACTCTATTCAGCTCAGTAGCCTTTCGAATCTATTCTGAATGATGCGCTCCTTTATTCTGATCGATGCTTTTTTGCTAATGGTTTCAAGGTTTCCAGCCAAGGAATGCTTTTGACAAAGCTTTTGTGGCTAAAGGATGGAAGGGGAAATGATGGCTGTAACACCCCAAACCCGGTCAATACACCACGACCTCCGTTTAAAAAGTTTGATAAAAACACTTTGCTATATTTTGTACTTGTAGAAATCTTGGGCATGATCGTTTAAAAACCGATGGTGCATTTGAAAATCCGGAAATTTTGAAAACTTAACTGAATCCATAAGTAAAGAAATTGATATCATTTAGAAATCCAAATACTTCCTTTTTGTTGCTTAAAAACAATTTGAACTTAGTGAGAAAATGGATTCGAGTTTGGAAAACATTGGAGTTTCATTCATCTTAAATTACAGTTGTGATACCCGATGGTGAAGCTTAAAACATTTCGCTTTGTAGTTTGAAAACCTTATCTTTCCAAGTTTTAGTCAAATTTTAACCCAATAGTTTGTTAAGGCATATTTGAGAACAATATCTAAGCACAAACATAACAAAACATAAGTTTAAAAGGCCTTTTACAATCCCAACAAAACCAAATAAAAGTAAACGTAATAAAGTACCAAGTTTTTAAAATCAGCGCAACCCCAAATTTTATTCATGGCATGAGCACCTCGAGTCCACCCCGGCTCCATGTCCGCAACTAAGTGTCACCTGAAAAGATAAGGGAGAAGGTGAGTCGCAAGACTCAGTGCATAAATCCCCCTCCCGATAATGCAACATACTAACACACATCATAACAAAGCAATATAATTAATGCACCCGATCCTAACCATCCATATCACCTTTTTTACCCCGTGTAGTACCAAACCACTGGTGGTGCCAAACCACTGGTGACCCAAAGTCACGATATCCATCAATGTGGTGCCAAACCACTGGTGACCCAAAGTCACGAATAATCCATCTGTGGGGCCAACCCACGTGTGATACCAAATCACTGGCGACAATCCCGTATCTCAATAGTGGGGCCAACCCACGGTGGTGTTAAACCACAGGGACGAGTCGCTATGAGGTGCCAAACCTCTGGTGTCCCAAAGACACAAGTGTGATACCAAATCACTGGTGACCGCAGTCATGAATCGAATGATGGGGCCAACCCATCGTGTGATACCAAATCACTGGCGTCAATCCCGTAATATCAACCGTGGGGCCAATCCACTGTGGTGCTAAGCCACTGGGACGAGACGCTGAGGTGCCAAACCTCTGGTGACCCAAAGTCACAATAATCAATCTGTGGTAGCAAACCACTGGAGGTGCCAAACCTCTGGTGTCCCAAAGACACGGATATCATATTCCCCCTCCTCTCAGATCACCCAATAACATATCATACTAATGCAAATCGTGCAAATCATGCAATCATGCTCACATGCTTAATATGGCATCTCATAATACATACACCATCAATCATGACATCATATATCACTACAGATCTCATAATGAAACGGACTTACCCGAATCCGTACCCATACCCCATTGGGTATTATATCAGTCAACCATACTGTTTCACTTTACACAATCAGGTTATTAAACATATTACTAAGTAAAAAGTGTGTTAGTTTACACACCTGTTAACACGCAAGTCTTAATCCCAAAGAACCGGTCTAAATCCCTCGATAACCTCGATACCCTTGCTCCTATAGTCGGCCAATCAAGAGATTAGCCACTTATACCATTCGACCAAAATAGATAAACCAAAGGGTTAACATTAAACCCTTACCTCGCAAATGGTTTGGTTTACTACCAAAACCCGAACCAAACAATGGTTCCTTAGTCAATCGGCCACACCCTAACAAGAAAACGGGTAATCCTTTAGTGACTTGGCTTAATGACAACTAAACGAATAGACTAAAAGAACCAACTCTTACCACCACTTACCAAACGATCAACCCAAGGAGACTGCTTCACTTGATCGCCACCAAAATCCAAAGGCCCTATAACGAAATGATTAACAAAAGATTAACTCCTTCCAAAATATGCCAAAATCGGCACTTAATCAACCAAAATCGATAAGAACAAGAGAGGGAAGAAATGGACATTCGGCCAAGCACTTACCCAACACCAACCGATTGAGAACAAACCCCCAACAAGATTAACACTCCTCTAGCATTCGGCCAAGATGAACACCACTAGGAGAGAGGGGAAATTTGGCTAACACATTAAACAAAAAGAAAAGAGGATTCGGCCAAGGTGTTTGACACACCTATGTTCGGCTTTGAGTGAAAAAAAAAAGAAAAAGAAGAAAGTGTGAAATGGGAATAGAGTTTTGGCAAGAGGGTTTTGAGAAGAGAAAATGAAGGTTGGAGGGGCAAGATAGGATGGTTTCGGCTCAATAGCAAATGGAGAAAATAATTGGAGAAAATCGGCTAGAGCTTTGGAAAAGAAGGGAAAATAAAAGATGAATAGGGGAGGGTACTTTCGGTTTTGAAGAGAAAAAGAAATGAAGAAAGTGTTTTGGAGAAAGAGTTTCGGCTATCAATGTTTTCAAACAAAGAAAGAAGTATGGGAAGAGAGCATTCGGCCACACCAAAACAAGAGAAGCAAAGCAAATTCGGCAAGTAGGTGCTTGAACTTTCGGTTTCCAAGAGAACAAAAGAGAGAGTTTTGCTTGACACCAAAAGTGACCGAAAATGCACAAAAACCAAGTGAAATTCGGCACTACCCCACTCCCACACTTACCAAACCGGCCACTCCCCCCCATCAAGCACCCAAGATTCGGCTACCACTCTCCAACCACTCACAACCACCCATTCAAACTAGTTTGAACTAGTCCACCTCCACAAATCACTCTCCACCCACCATTCAAAGTGGTGGACTTGGTCCAAGGCAGAGTTTGAACTGCCAACAACTTCTCCTCCTCCATGCCGCCAAAATGGAAGCAAAAATGTGGAGTTTTTGCAGCTTGAACACAGGACCTCCCCCTGCAAGTGGCGTCACACACACAAGCCTCAAGTGGCGCCTATCCTGCCACTCCACCAGCTCATTCCTTGTGCTATCATTTACCAAATAAAACCTTTAAACCCCAGCTTCCTCAGCTCCTCTCACCTAAGCCCAAAACTAAAATTTTTTCCACCACTCTGGCTTACACTAGGCTTACACCTAAGCCCCAAAATATCAAGAACAACAACATAGCAGGCCAAAAACATGCAAACAATGCCATAACAAAATAGCCCCTATCCCGGGATATTACAGTTCTACCCCCCTTAAAATAATTTCGACCCCGAAATTACCTGATCAGAAGAGTTGAGGGTATTGCTGTCTCATCATATCCTCGGATTCCCACGTAGCTTCTTCCACGCCATGATTCCGCCAAAGCACCTTTACCAAAGGCACAGACTTCCTACGCAGAACCTTTACATCCCGATCTAGAATCTGCACTGGTTCTTCCTCCATGGTCAAGTCTGGATTTACCTCGATCTCCTCCACTGCTACCACGTGCGACGGATCTGAATGATAACGCCGAAGCATCGAAACGTGAAATACGTCGTGAATCTGACTAAGCTCTGCTGGCAAATCAAGCTGGTAAGCTACTGGTCCCACTCGTCTCAGTACCTTATACGGCCCAATAAACCTCGGACTTAACTTGCCTTTCCTTCTGAACCTCAACACTTTCTTCCATGGCGAGACCTTCAGAAAAACTTGATCCCCCACAGCAAACTCTATATCTCTCCGCTTAAGATCGACATAAGACTTTTGCTGGTCCGAAGCTTCCTTCAATCGAGCCTGAATCAACTTAACCTTGTCTTCAGTCTCTGCAACCAACTCGGGTCCCAACAACTGACGTTCACTTAACTCCGTCCAACATGTAGGTGAGTGACACTTCCTACCATACAACGCCTCATATGGTGCCATCTTGATGCTAGCTTGGTAACTATTGTTGTAGGCGAACTCAGCTAATGGCAGAAACTCCTCCCAGCTACCTCTGAAATCCAGAACGCAACCTCTCAGCATATCCTCTAAGATCTGAATAACCCTTTCCGACTGCCCGTCCGGCTGCAGGTGAAAAGCCGTACTGAAATCCAAACGCGTACCCAGAGCCTGATGCAACGCTTTCCAGAACCTTGACGTAAATCTGGGATCCCTATCCGAGATGATCGACACTGGCACCCCGTGCAGCCTCACTATCTCTGACACATACAGCTTCACTAACTTCTGAAGTGAGTAATCAACCCTCACCAGAATGAAGTGAGTTGATTTAGTCAGACGATCCACAATTACCCAAACTGAATCTTTCTTGCTTGGCGTAAGTGGTAATCCACTGACGAAATCCATGGTTATCCTTTCCCACTTCCACTGAGGAATCTTCACTGGCTGAAGCAACCCTGACGGCAACTGATGTTCAGCCTTGACCTGCTGACATGTCAGACACTTCCCTACAAACTCTGTCACTTCTCTTTTCAGACCTGGCCACCAAAACTGCTCCCTGAGACCCCTATACATCTTGCTACCTCCAGGATGCATAGTATAAGGGCTGCTATGTGCGTCCTAAAGAATCTTCTGCCTCAGCTCCACATCCTTGGGCATACAAGCTTTACCTTGAAAACACAGCACCCCGTCACTAGACAAACTGTAACCTTCCAAACCACTATCCTGTACCAGTAACCTCTGCGTACTCAAAACCTCATCCTCTAACTGTTTCTCCCTAACCTGCTCAACCCAAGTAGGCTTAACCTGCAACTCTGCCAGAATACTTCCGTCGTCATACAAACTCAAATTGGCAAACA
Source organism: Gossypium australe (assembly GCA_005393395.2). Classification (NCBI taxonomy): domain Eukaryota; kingdom Viridiplantae; phylum Streptophyta; class Magnoliopsida; order Malvales; family Malvaceae; genus Gossypium; species Gossypium australe. The sequence goes on along the minus strand of CM016620.1, from coordinate 30,785,163 downwards.
TCGCTCTTAAGTTCGAAACAACCTTACGGCTCAACGCGTCTGCCACCACGTTAGCCTTGCCCGGATGATACTCAATCAAACAGTCGTAGTCCTTTAGCAACTCAATCCATCTGTGCTGCCTCAAATTCAAATCCTTCTGAGTCAAAAGGTATTTCAGACTCTTATGATCTGTGTAGACTATCGATCTCTCTCCGTACAAGTAATGCCTCCAAATCTTCAAAGCAAAGACTACAGCCGCTAACTCCAAGTCATGCGTCGGATATTTGACCTCATGTGGCCTCAGCTGCCGAGATGCGTAAGCCACAACCTTACCTTCCTGCATCAGCACACAACCCAAACCCGTATGTGATGCATCGCAATATACTGTGAATTCCTTACCAGCCTCAGGTTGAATTAGAACCGGAGCCTCAGTCAAAATCTTCTTAAGCTTATCGAAACTCTCCTGCTGTTTCTCAGTCCAAACAAATGGAATCCCTTTCCTTAACAACTTGGTCATCGGCGCTGCGATCAACGAAAAACCCTCGACAAACCTTCGGTAGTATCCTGCCAAACCCAGAAAACTCCGAATCTCAGCCACTGACTTAGGCGGCTTCCAATCCAAAACTGCCTCAATTTTCCGAGGATCCACTCTAATCCCCTCAGCTGACACTACATGACCCAAGAAAGTCACTTCTCTAAGCCAGAACTCGCACTTACTAAACTTAGCATACAGCTGCTTCTCCCTCAAAATCTGCAGCACCACTCGCAAATGGGCATCATGCTCTTCTTCTGTCCTTGAGTACACCAAGATGTCGTCTATAAAAACCACGACGAACTGATCCAAGTACTGCTGAAACACCCTATTCATCATATCCATGAATGCTGCCGGCGCGTTAGTCAACCCGAATGGCATTACCAGAAATTCGTAGTGCCCATACCGAGTACGAAACGCCGTCTTGTGGATATCTGCTTCCTTCACTTTTAACTGGTGATACCCCGACCTTAAATCGATATTCGAGAATACTGCTGCACCCTTCAGCTGATCAAACAGGTCATCTATCCGTGGCAACGGATACTTGTTTTTAATCGTCAGCTTATTCAACTGGCGGTAGTCTATACACATCCGCATCGTACCATCTTTCTTCTTGACAAAGAGTACCGGCGCACCCCAAGGTGAAACACTTGGCCTGATAAAGCCTCGATCCAACAACTCCTGGATCTGAGCCTTAAGCTCCATTAACTCCTTTGGCGCCATCCTATACGGAGCAATAGACACTGGCGCAGTTCCGGGTAACAAATCTATCCCGAACTCTACCTCACGATCCGGTGGCAAACCCGGAAGCTCCTCTGAAAACACATCAATAAATTCCCTAACTGTCCGGACCTTCTCTACAGCAGACTCTTTAGCTTCCAAGGCATAAACATGAACCACATACGCTTCACAGCCCTTTCTGACCATCTTCTCAGCCTTCAGAGCAGATACCACATTGGATAAGTAATCTCTTCTATTACCTATCATGACCACCTCATCACCCTCAGACGTCTTTAGAACCATGCGCTTAGCTGCGCAATCCAACCTCGCCTGGTACTTAACCAACCAGTCCATTCCAAGAATCAGATCGAATTCTCCAAACGGCAGTTCCACCAGATCAGCCACAAACACTACCCCTTGGAGTTCTAGAGGTACATCTCTATACAGCTTATCTACAACTACAGAGTGACCTAAAGGGCTAATTACTGTCATCTGCCTAGAAGTAGTTTCAGAGTCTAAATCCGTGGTCTCTACTATACTACTAGCAACGTAAGAATGCGTCGAACCCACATCTATCAAAGTAGTAAATGGAGAACCAAAGATCAAGAACGTACCGATTATGACGCCCGGTGCATCGCCCTCCTCTCGGTGCCTCGCTGCATACACTAACCCAGGCTGTCTTGCCTCAGAACTACCCGCACCTCTGCCCGGTGCTCCACGGCCCCGACCAGAACCATTACCTCCTCTGCCATTACCACGACCCTTTTCCACCGGTCCAGCATCCTCCCCAATGAGATTTCCCACAACGGTTACACTGCGGCGGTCCCTGATTAGCAGCAACAAACCTACCAGACTGATTCGGCCCACTCTGTCTAGCCCTTTTCTGAGGATTACCTGACGACCCAGAAGATCCAAAACTCCTCTTATGTCTGTTCCTATCTATGCCTTGCCTCACAGACTCTTCAACTCCCTCGGCTACTTTAGCCTTCTCTACCAGGACAGCAAACTCACGCTCCTGCTGTGGAGCAATCAGCAACCTTAACTCGTCTCTCAGACCATCCTCGAAACGAACACACCTCTCGTGCTCAGTAGCCACAATGCCCCTAGCATGCCGACTCAGCCTCAAGAACTCTGCCTCGTACTCTGACACAGACTTACTCCCCTGAACCAGCCTGAGAAATGCTTTTCGCTATGCATCGATGTAGCTAGCTCCAATGTACTTTTTTTGATAAGCAGCCTTGAAATAATCCCAAGTGAGATCTTCTGCTGCAGCACTGTCCCGAACTGTGAGCCACCACTGGTATGACTCATCCCGAAGAAGCGATACTATGCCCTTCAGCTTCTCCTCAGCAGTCAGGTCTAAATCATCCATAACCCGCTCTGTCGCCTCCAGCCAATACTCAGCCGTGCTGGGAGCAACACCAGAAACACCTCGAAATACCTCAGCCCCGTTTGCCCGGAGTCACTCAGGCACAGATTTCCTAGCTCCTGCGCCTCCACCTATCCCAGCTACCATTTCCAAAACCCGCAGCATCGCCTACGACACTGCGTCATCCCCAGTCTGATCTTGAAACTCACCACCTCCAGCTGGTGGTGGTACCGGTATCTCATTCTCTGACCCCTGACCAGATCCTACGGGTTCAGAAACTGTCATCCTACCACGACCGCGTCCACGACCACGTCCACCTCTAGCGCTCATGACTAAAATCTCTACGTATCTGATTTAGGAGTTTTATGCATCAGTACTTATTCCACTGTTTTAAAAGCAAAGTCTTAAGAATATTAAAGAAGCTTTGTTTTTGCGAGTTCACAGAGTCCTATCAGTTTCTGTTTCTAAAGCAATCCACTACTACTAGTCATCCAATCACATCATATCCAAAAATCACCAACAATAGTAAGGGGTACTTACCTGGGCGGATAGGTGCCGGAGACTCGGTGCCATGCCTTTTCCAACCACATATTTAAAAACAAAACTCTTAAAACAACTTTTCAAAACATTTTGGGCCTCGGGCCCACAGCCGAGCCTTTGAACTTAGCTCTGATACCAAATTGTAACACCCCAAGCCCGGTCAATACACCACGACCTCCGTTTAAAAAGTTTGATAAAAACACTTTGCTATATTTTGTACTTGTAGAAATCTTGGGCATGATCGTTTAAAAACCGATGGTGCATTTGAAAATCCGGAAATTTTGAAAACTTAACTGAATCCATAAGTAAAGAAATTGATATCATTTAGAAATCCAAATACTTCCTTTTTGTTGCTTAAAAACAATTTGAACTTAGTGAGAAAATGGATTCGAGTTTGGAAAACATTGGAGTTTCATTCATCTTAAATAACAGTTGTGATACCCGATGGTGAAGTTTAAAACATTTCGCTTTGTAGTTTGAAAACCTTATCTTTCCAAGTTTTAGTCAAATTTTAACCCAATAGTTTGTTAAGGCATATTTGAGAACAATATCTAAGCACAAACATAACAAAACATAAGTTTAAAAGGCCTTTTACAATCCCAACAAAACCAAATAAAAGTAAACGTAATAAAGTACCAAGTTTTTAAAATCAGCGCAACCCCAAATTTTATTCATGGCATGAGCACCTCGAGTCCACCCCGGCTCCATGTCCGCAACTAAGTGTCACCTGAAAAGAAAAGGGAGAAGGTGAGTCGCAAGACTCAGTGCATAAATCCCCCTCCCGATAATGCAACATACTAACACACATCATAACAAAACAATACAATTAATGCACCCGATCCTAACCATCCATATCACCTTTTTTACCTCGTGTGGTACCAAACCACTGGTGGTGCCAAACCACTGGTGACCCAAAGTCACGAATAATCCATCTGTGGGGCCAACCCACGTGTGATACCAAATCACTGGCGACAATCCCGTATCTCAATAGTGGGGCCAACCCAAGGTGGTGTTAAATGACAGGGACGAGTCGTTATGAGGTGCCAAACCTCTGGTGTCCCAAAGACACAAGTGTGATACCAAATCACTGGTGACCGCAGTCACGAATCGAATGATGGGGCCAACCCATCGTGTGATACCAAATCACTGGCGTCAATCCCGTAATATCAACCGTGGGGCCAACCCACTGTGGTGCTAAGCCACTGGGACGAGACGCTGAGGTGCCAAACCTCTGGTGACCCAAAGTCACAATAATCAATCTGTGGTAGCAAACCACTAGAGGTGCCAAACCTCTGGTGTCCCAAAGACACGGATATCATATTCCCCCTCCTCTCAGATCACCCAATAACATATCATACTAATGCAAATCGTGCAAATCATGCAATCATGCTCACATGCTTAATATGGCATCTCATAATACATACACCATCAATCATGACATCATATATCACTACAGATCTCATAATGAAACGGACTTACCCGAATCCGTACCCATACCCCATTGGGTATTATATCAGTCAACCATACTGTTTCACTTTACACAATCAGATTATTAAACATATTACTAAGTAAAAAGTGTGTTAGTTTACACACCTGTTAACACGCAAGTCTTAATCCCAAAGAACCGGTCTAAATCCCTCGATAACCTCGATACCCTTGCTCCTATAGTCGGCCAATCAAGAGATTAGCCACTTATACCATTCGGCCAAAACAGATAAACCAAAGGGTTAACATTAAACCCGTACCTCGCAAATGGTTTGGTTTACTACTAAAACCCGAACCAAACAATGGTTCCTTAGTCAATCGGCCACACCCTAACAAGAAAACGGGTAATCCTTTAGTGACTAAAAGAACCAACTCTTACCACCACTTACCAAACGATCAACCCAAGGTGACTGCTTCACTTGATCGCCACCAAAATCCAAAGGCCCTATAATGAAATGATTAACAAAAGATTAACTCCTTCCAACATATGCCAAAATCGGCACTTAATCAACCAAAATCGACAAGAACAAGAGAGGGAAGAAATGGACATTCGGCCAAGCACTTACCCAACACCAACCGATTGAAAACAAACCCCCAACAAGATTAACACTCCTCTAGCATTCGGCCAAGATGAACACCACTAGGAGAGAGGGGAAATTCGGCTAACACATTAAACAAAAAGAAAAGAGGATTCGGTCAAGGTGTTTAACACACCTATGTTCGGCTTTGAGTGAAAAAAAAAAAGAAAAAGAAGTAAGTGTGAAATGGGAATAGAGTTTCGGCAAGAGGGTATTGAGAAGAGAAAATGAAGGTTGGAGGGGCAAGATAGGATGGTTTCGGCTCAATAGCAAATGGAGAAAACAATTGGAGAAAATCGGCTAGAGCTTTGGAAAAGAAGGGAAAATAAAAGATGAATAGGGGAGGGTACTTTCGGTTTTGAAGAGAAAAAGAAATGAAGAAAGTGTTTTGGAGAAAGAGTTTCGGCTATCAAGGTTTTCAAACAAAGAAAGAAATATGGGAAGAGAGCATTCGGCCACACCAAAACAAGAGAAGCAAAGCAAATTCGGCAAGTAGGTGCTTGAACTTTCGGTTTCCAAGAGAACAAAAGAGAGAGTTTTGCTTGACACCAAAAGTGACCGAAAATGCACAAAAACCAAGTGAAATTCGGCACTACCCCACTCCCACACTTACCAAACCGGCCACTCCCCCCCATCAAGCACCCAAGATTCGGCCACCACTCTCCAACCACTCACAACCACCCATTCAAACTAGTTTGAACTAGTCCACCTCCACAAATCACTCTCCACCCACCATTCAAAGTGGTGGACTTGGTCCAAGGCAGAGTTTGAACTGCCAACAACTTCTCCTCCTCCATGCCGCCAAAATGGAAGCAAAAATGTGGAGCTTCTGCAGCTTGAACACAGGACCTCCCCCTGCAAGTGGCGTCACACACACAAGCCTCAAGTGGCGCCTATCCTGCCACTCCACCAGCTCATTCCTTGTGCTATCATTTACCAAATAAAACCTTTAAACCCCAGCTTCCTCAGCTCCTCTCACCTAAGCCCAAAACTAAAATTTTTTCCACCACTCTGGCTTACACTAGGCTTACACCTAAGCCCCAAAATATCAAGAACAACAACATAGCAGGCCAAAAACATGCAAACAATGCCATAACAAAATAGCCCCTATCCCGGGATATTACAATAGCTATGCAAAGGAAAGGAAAAAGGAAATGGGAGAGAGAACGATAGATGAGAGAATGAATGATAAATGAGTGTTGAGGGATGATGGATCAACGAAGGGATGCATAGTATTTATAGGTGAAGGTAAGGGGTAGAGTTTGATAAAAAAATAGAATTTAAATTCCTTCCTTTTCTTTCAAATATGGCCGGCCACAAATCATGGAAAAGGGGATGACTTAATCTCCTTATTTTGAATTCAAACCAAGGCTATTAATAGCCATAAGGTGGATGGTTTCAGTAGCAAAGTTGTTGGGCTGATTTCTGATTATTTTCCAATTGTAAAGACCTTGAATTAAATACCCAAAGCTTGCTTTTGGGTAGCCATCTAGTTATGCTGAAACGGGGCTTTAATTCCCACTTGTTGGACGGTTTTTCAGTCCAATAATTTAGCAGACATGTCCATCTTTTAGCACATCTTTTACTGGGTCAAATTATCAACCTCATGACCCAGTTTGCATGGTCTTTCCGTCCACATAAATTGATTTGTGCATCTCCATGTTTCATTCATATTAATCATGTAACACCTCTAACTCGTATCCGTCAATGGAATAGGGTTTTAGAGCATTACCAAATAAACGTTACCTAAATCATTCATTTCAAAACATTTCAATAATCACAACATAATTTATCATTAAGCATGCATATCGTCCCTTATTCAAGCCCTCGAGGCCTTAGAATCACATTAGAAACTATTCGGGACTAAATTAGGAACATTTGAAAATTTGAGGAAAAAGTTAAAAAATTTAACTGCAAGGGCCACACATCCGTGTGGCCAGGCCATGTAACTCTCTAACTTTAGTCACACGTCCATATCTGTTGCCCGTGTGTGACATATGCCCGTGTGGCCAGGCCGTGTGCACCCAAAAGTACCTTAAAACTCAAGTTTACCAATTCCTACTTGCTTGGGCATTAAGCAACTCAAAAACCATTTGTTTAACCTATTCAAAACACGATCAAACATACTCAAAATATGCTAAAACAATCATACTAGGAGCCTAACCAATGTACCCTCATTGGTACCACATTTATATCATCCAAACATATCACCAATGCATCATTCAAATCAATATTTTAAGCATACCAATTCATTCACTTTAACGTAACTTATAACTACCTAAACTATCAAGCTTAAGTTCACATACACATCAAAAGCAATGGTTCTAAAATAACATGCTAATTTATGGCTTCAAACACAAACATAAATTTATATATTGAAACCAACATTATACTTATAACTCCATTTACAATCTATTCATAAAATAACTATCAACTAAGACATCCTATTTACATGCCATCACAAAAGGTAAACATCACCGCATTTGAGATTAGGTTCGTTGTTGGATGCTGAGTCAACGATCAAAAGAGAAATACCTAACCTGCGCACGGAAAACAAAACCGTACACTGAGTAAAACTCAGTGATATTTCTATAATTCGAACAATTAAAGACATAAGGATACAAGCATGCATAATTTGAATTATACAAACATATTATTGTCTAAGCTTACCATTACCATATACCATCATTTCAAGTTCATGCATATTACCAAATAATTTCATACTATACTCAATTTTCACATACTATCATATTTGATTTTTTAAACAAATATCTCAATTCACATCACTTGCTAAATAAATAGTTTTTCACATATCAATCCACGTTTCATTTAATCAATGGCATTATCCATTCCATATTCAATTTAGGAGTACATAACTCATACATTCCATTTGTTCACAACATATTTTACATTTCATTTTCAATCCACTATCTCATTTCCATTTCACATGCCACGCCATTTCAATATCAATTATAGAACTTTATTATTTATTTACCCCTATTAACACAATTCAGGCTTGGACGGATACACGAATCCAACCAACACACCAGTTTGGCACCCGGTGCCTCATTGGATAAATCTGAAGTAATAACTGCACCCAGTGCTATATAAATTGTTACTCAGTGTCTCATCGGTTAAACCGAAGCAAATTGACACCCAATGCCTCATCGACTCGAAGTCGAAGAAATCCCTAAACTCTTCCTATCCTATGGCATGCCATCTATATTCGAGTCAGTCTGATACAGTTAATAGGGTTTCATTTCACTTTTCAAATACAACCAATATCCAATTCTCACATTTGCACATTATCACATTTACACATATATTCATTTCAGTTCAAATAATCAATACATTCATAATGTATATATCAATTTAATCCATTTCAATCAACTATAATTTCAATTCACTATCAAAGTGCCAAAATACAACAATGAACAACTAGGTTTGGATTATAGAAATACAAACCGTGGATTCCGAGCTATTCGACGTCGATTTTATCCTTCCCTTTTTTAGTCGAGGATTCTCGTACGACGTTAGCTACAGAATTAAAACAATTAAAATACATTAATAATATACAATTCAATTCCACATTGAATATTTCAAATTTTACACAATATTTGCTTAAATTCCAATTTAGTCCCTAAATCGAGGCTAATTTTTATTCTTCACATTTAATCCCATATTTTTATACTAATTTCACTTTAAGCTAAATTTAGCTCCCTATATTCAATTAAACACCTAAATTTCAAATTTTTCACAATTTAGTCCCTATTACTCAAAATTTATAATTTGTTCTACAATTTAATAATTTTCCATTTCTAGCTTAAAATCTATCAATTTAATCCCTAATACTAAAACCATTCAACAAATACAATATCTAAAATCTTAATCAATGCTAAAATTTCAACATGGGTCGAGTAGTAATTAACACCAGGATTCTAAATATATAAAAATTACAAGAAAAGGGACTAAATTGACTAACCAATTTTGAATTTGAACCCTAAGATCCCTATAGACGTGCACCTTTCTCCTCTTTTCTTTCTTTCTCTTTTCTTTCCTATTTAATTTGATGTTCTATTACTTTCCTTTTGTTTTGTTTTATTATAATAATAATTATCATTATTATATAATACATATACTTATTTATACATATCAATTTCATTTTATTATTATAATATATAACTTATATATATTAAACTATTATAAATACATATATGCCCCATTAATGTCGTCCCCTACATAATATAAAGGTATATTTAACATTTTAATCTCTCTATTGATTTTATAAATATAATTCAACTTTTACTCTAAACTCGATTTAGTCCTTATACAATAATAATTCTTAATTGATGCAAATTCACTTAACCGAAAACTAATTAACTACACAACTAACTTTGTAAATATTTATTAAAAATATTTACGAGTCCGATTTACAGCAACGGAGTCTTGGGAATGCACTTTCCGACAGCCCTGACTATCGGGTCGTTACAAATCACATCTTCAATGGTCCTCCTACATAGTGAAAAATCACATAATAATAAATTATTATGAAATAATATAAAATATGTACAAAAATCATGTAATTAAGCACAATTTCACATACTTATAAATTCATGCCCAATATTACTAATTAAGTAAAATTCACTTATTTTAATAACAATTACTCAAGATTAACATATTTATTAAGTACAAAGGTGGTAAAAATATATCTAAAAAACTCTATATAATTTCGAGATTACACACCCCCAAACTTAAACCATTGCTCGTCCTGAGCAATGTTCATGCACAGCACAACTTTTTCTAAGGTGTATAATTCTTTGCTCTTTATTCATTTTTTTTCTCTTTTTTTATAAACATGTGAAAAGCAAGTACATCTTGTAACGCCCCAAATTTGGGCCTAGAAGGAATGGGCCTTGAGCAGGGGAACAATGAAGGCTGCACATAGTATTTGGATGTGCAAGGGAAGGGCACAAATAAATTACTACTTGAGTGGTTAAAGGTCCTGAGAAGTGTTGAAGAAGTCCTGGGTTCAAACCTGGGCTTCAACAAAAAATTTAGTTTTTCTCTTAAGTGAACCTTGATTCTGGCCTGGAGGCCTTAGAATAATTATGGTGAATTTAAGACACAAAGAGCCTGTTGGTCCAGTGGTAGTGGCGTGTGGAGTGGTGCATGAGATCCAAAGTTCGAGTGTTGGCACAGTAATAAGGAATATTTATTTTGCTGCCCAAGCCGTGTAGGAGGTGGAGTTGGATTGGAACACTGAGTTTGAATTGGTCATGAGGAGGTTGTAGGCAATTTGAATTGGATGTTGAGTGATTTGTGGAGTGATATGAGGAGAAAAGTAAGGAGGATATTGTGGAGAGATTTGAGGAGTGGATCAAGGAGTAGGAGAAGTGGAGTCTGATGGGAACTCTACAAGTTGGAATTTGAACTAGTCAAGGAGAAGGTTAAGGAGGGATTTGTGGAGGTAATCTGGTTGTTAGGGAGAAAATCAGGGTAGTTTTGAAAAAAGGGGAGAGTTTCTTGGGTGAAAGTCTTTGCGCCGAATTTGAACTTTTGGGAGTGAGAAATTCGGCTAAGGGAAAATTGTGGACATTTTTCAGTTTTGGGGTATTATTCTTTGCTCATTTTTTAGGTTTTGTTTTTTTGTTCTTGAAGACCAATTGTAGTGTAGGTGCTTTCGTTGTTTTTCTTTCTTTTCTCCTTTCTGCTTTTTGCGTATTCTTGACCGCCGACCTTTTATGCTACTCTTGCTAAAGTCTATCTCTGTTCTTTCTTTGGCATCAACCTTAACCGAAATTTCCCTTCTCTACTATTTCTATTTTGTCAGCCTTGGCCGAATATCCTGATCATCTCTGCTCCATTGATTAATTTCTTTTGGCTGAACTCACCATACCTTCCTCTCTCTATTAGTTTTCGATGTTTTATTAAGTTTAAACCGAAGTGCTTCTTCTGCTAATCCTTGAGGTGGCCACATACTCTGTTGTGGAATATTATTTCGGTTCTGCAGGGATTCCTGACAAGTGGTAGGCGTTCATATCTCCTTTTCTCGCTCAAATTTGTCTCTCTTACCTTTTACTAAAAAGCTGACTGCTTCTTTTTTTACGTTCTCTGTTTGTGTTTCTTGCCTTTCATTGCGAGGTGATGCTCATTGGGGACTAGGTATTTTTAGAGGAGAAAAGGTGTACAGGTGTTTTGGAAGTGATCAAAACCTTTCCTCCCATCTTCCAACCAAGGTAAGTGTGTTACCTTACTTCTTGGGTATAGGCCTAATATTCCCTAGGACTCTGTAAGGTGAGGCGTGTGGATTTGAGCCACATATATAAATTATCCTGGCTGATAAGATCTGTTGTTATGTAGTGAATCGACAAGCAGCGTGCGATTGATTTAGTCAGTAATTTAAGCAAAATAAATCGCATATCTTCTGTCAAGGTAGGTGGTGATTACTGATTTGAGTAAGTGCTATTGAACGCTAATGAATAGAGAAACTGATTGAATGCTTGGAATGAACGTAGGATGGTGCTCAAGGGTTATCGCAAGTGTTCGTTAACAGGTGTGTAACTATTTTCTGTAAATGATAGTCGACTTAAAAGCCGAAAAGGGTGTGTAATTGTACCCTACAAATGGTAATAGCCGTAAAAGCCGGTAAAGTGTGTAATCACACTATCTCTACTGTGAATCGGCAAAAGCCAAAAAGCCAAAACTTCGGCATTCAAGGACTCACGAGCGTGCGATCGCTCTTGTGGTAAACCAAGCCCACAAATCATGGGAGATAGATTGTAGAGGCCACTACGAGCGTTCTCGTGATCTTGGGCCTCGTTTGGCTGAAATGGGTCGTGTGGGCCCAATGGGCTCGTGGGCCCCACACAGATAAAGTCCATGTTAAGTGGCAAATATTGGACCGGGCTATATAGTTCGCATAGCCGTGACTGAATTTGGGCTAAATGGGCCACACGAGCGTATGGGCCCATTTGGGCCGAATATTGGGCCTTGGGCCCATTTACACCGTAATGACCATAATGCCCCTGTAGGGTAAAATGAACGTAATACCCCTGTAGGGTAAAATGACTGTAATACCCCTGTAGGGTAAAATGACCGTAATGCCTCTGTAGGGTAAAATGATCGTAATGCCCCTGTTAAGGTAAAATGACTGTATTGCCCCTATAAGGTAAAATGACCGTATTGCCCCTGTAGGGTAAAATGACTGTAATGCCCCTGTAAGGTAAAATGACTGCAATACCCCTACAGGGTAAAATAACCGTAATACCCCTGTAGGGTAAAATGACCGTAATACCCCTGTAAGGGTAAAATGACAGTAAAGCCCCTGTAGGGTAAAATGACTGTAATGCCTCTGTAGGGTAAATGACTATTTTGCCCATCGAGGGTAAATGATTGATTTGTGCTATTGTAACTTCCCGAAATTGGGCCTAGTAGGATTGGGCCCAATGGGCCTTAGAAGTAGTAGCGTTTAAAATTTTTGGAGAACAAGAGAACGACTTTAGTGCATGTTGGACATATTAGGTGAGTGATTTTGGAAGGTTAGAGGGCTTCTATGAAGTCTTGGGATCAAACTTTGGCTCTAGGGAAATTTTGGTTTTAGGTGAAAAGAACCCTGGAAGTTGGCAGGTAGTCCTTAAGAATAAAATGTGGAGGAAAATGACACAACTGGAGTGTGTGGTGTAGTGGCAAAGTGACGCCACATAAGAGACAAGAGGGTGACGCCACAAGGAAGAAAGGAGGTCCAAGGTTCAAGTCTTGGCTTTTGCATTTTGGTTTTCTTTTTACATGGACCTTAGAATTGGGCTATAGATTTATATCTAGTTGTGCATAGTTTTAGACACAAGAAGAGCTTGTGGCCAAGTGGTTAGCGGCGTGGATTATGCTACAGGGGAGCCTGGGTTCGAATCTCATGTGAAGCAAGGGAGTATTTATTTTGCGGATTGGACGGCAAGAGTTTCAGTTGAATTTAAACTCTACTGACGAAGGGATCCCACATCGTAAAGATACAAAGAAGGAAGGTGAAGAGCTAGCTATATAAAGAGCATTCCAGGAGGAGAGTTAAGAGACCTTGGTGGGCGTTTGGGCACAGGAGTGGTCGCAACGTGGTTTAGCACCAGATTCCTATCAGGTGTGCAACTCTCTCTCTACTCTAGTTGTAGAGCGGCAAATGCCGAAGTGCCGGTCACGGCAATAGTAGCCACACGAGCGTGCGAGCGCACGTGTGGGGCTTTGACGCGATAGTTGAGGCCATCAGTAGTAATCTTGTGGGTTGAGGCTGCTTAGGGCCGCGATGGGCCGAAGTGGGCCCAATGGGCCCGTGGGCCCAATTGAATAAATTGTATGATGACGTAGTATATAGTGAACTAGACTAGGTGGAACTTATATATGTGGCTAGATTTGTGTTAGGTGGGCCACACGAGCGTGTGGGCCCGAATAGGCCGAAATCGGGTTTTACGCCCAATAGTCCGGTAAAGACCGGAGATGGTAACCGAGCCGCTCGGGGCGACATTTGGGCCTTTGGGAAAGGCCATTGCATGTGTAAAATTACTGATATACCCTCGGAAGGGTAAAGTACCAAAATACGCCTGAAAGGTAAATTACGAAAATGCCCTTGGTGGGTAAATTACGAAAATACCCTTGGTAGGTAAAATTACGGTTATACCCTTAGAGGTTGATTAGCTTGATTATGCTATTTTATGTCTATCTGATTGTGATGGTAATTCATGTTATACTTATATTTGATATATGTTTTGCATACATGACATACTGCATACACGAATTATTATGTCATATTGCATGGGAATGGGATATGATTGAAAGGGGAAGCGTTCTGGTGGCTCTGCCACGTTCTGTTGTAGTGGCTCTGCCATGATCTGTTCTGGTGACTATGTCACGATTCTGAAGATGAGCAGCTAACTGCAGTATGACTGCCATCGATGGTATGTAGAGGTGAGGATTGTAGAAATCCCCATTGGTGTGATTGGCAGGTACGGGTGGTGTGTAGCGGATGGAAACTTAGGCTGGGATTGGGTTTTGCATCATTTGGCATGTGTTATCTGCTATACTGTGATGTTAGGGCTATGGCCCGATTCAATTTATGTGGGCTTCGGCTAAGTATGTTATTGTGAGGGCTAAGGCCCAATCTGCTTCTGTGGGCTTAGGCCCAGGTATCACTCGTAAGGGGAATTACACACTGAGTTTTCGTAAACTCACCCCCTCTTTTTTAAATGTTTCAGGTAATCTCTAGCCGCAGATTTGGGAGCTGAGGCAGACTTGTGGTGGCCATGCAATGTTTTCTCGTAAACTCGTTTCTTTTATTTGGGCTTATTTTTATTTGGGTTTTGTTATGTAATAAGGCCACTATAACTTTAATTTTGATATTTTATTTGGTTTAGCTTTTAATTTGATTACTGCCTATTATTATTAAATGTTCAATACGGGAATTTCCTAAACCCTTAATAATCGTTTTCCAAAATGTTAACAAAAGGATAACAAGCGAATAAATATTTAAACTCGAAATTTTTAACAAACGCGCAGTTTTTAAACAACCCTTCTATGTGACATGCCAGATTCGATCGTAACGTTTAGGCTGGGTTTGGGGAGTTACAGTTATGGTTTAACTGATTTGACTGTGATTGTATGACTATGATTTGATTGACTTAACTGTGAATTATATGATGATTTATGGGCCAGACATTCTGCAGACATGACATACTGCATGGGGTTGGGATATTGGTTATAGAGAAAGTACTATCTTGTGGACCCAGTAATGATCTATTAAGGTCGCACGGGTCGCACGAGACGACTGTGGACCTACCGATGGCTTTAAGCCAGTTAATCTGATTATGGCTCTGTGCCAACCTAATTATGGCTCTGTGCCGTCTTGATTATGACTTTGTGTCGATCATATTTATCCATGGCTATGTGCCGATCGTAATTATTGATGACTTTGTGTCGATCATACTTACCCATGGTAGTGTGCCGGTTATATTACCGTAGCTGATGGCTATGTGCCGATCTTATTACAGTTGCCGGTGGCTATGTGCCAATTATGAGACCGTTACTAAAGGCTTAAAGCCACTTATATACTAGCAGCTTTGCTGCGATTTCAGTTAGTGCTACAACCGGTGTTAACACTGTAAGTGTAGGGTTGGCGTGGGTGATTTATTCCCCACAGGTAGTGCAGGGTTGGACGAAGGCAAGTTCAGGGTTGGATGGGTTTGCATGCATCATGCATCATTCATACTGAGACTGTTACTGTGATGGGCTAGGCCCAATTGATTCTATTATGGGCTGTGACCCAAATGATATTGTTTTGGGCTTTGGCTCACATGTACTCTGAACTAAACTGTACTGTTACTGTTAAAGGGCTTAGGCCCAGACTTGTTCTGTTTCTGTATACTGACTCTTTCTTTAATAAGGGGATTACACACTGAGTTTTTCGTAAACTCACCCCATTTTTAACCTTTCAGGTAATCCACATGTTTATTTCTGTTTTGCTCATTTACTTAAGCACTTTGATTTTGATTCGGGTTGTAGTAAGGCCTCTATAATTTCTAGATTTTAAATTTGGGATTTTATTGATTGTGATTTATACCTGCTAGAAGTAGAACATGGTTTTCCAAAACAATAACATTTTCAAACATTACGTTTCTGCAACTCATTTTTTAAATATCACGTTTTTGTAAATCATTTGTTTTGAATTAAGCTTCCGCAACAAATAAGGTTTTAAAGGTAATAACCTTTTTAAAGGGAATAACTTTTTAATAAACCACGATTGAATATAAACAAATGCAAACTGAGGTTTTGTACAAGTTTTAAGTGGCAAGAAGTTTGAAATTTCAAGAAGGGTTTTGAATGAAAACATGGTTTTCGAAAACAATTCAATGTGACACGCCAGATTCGGCCTTAACGTCTAGGCCGGGTTTGGGGTGTTACACATCTTTTCATATTTTCCCTCAAACTTTGGCCACCATGACAAATTTAGTTTAGATAGGTGTAAAAGAAAAGGATAAAATAAAAAAGATGATAATGTGGCTTATAATGTAGGTAATTTGCATTAAACAGGGCATTAAGCTCAAAATATTAAGTTTCAAGGGTTAGATTAATTAGGTTAGCTTGAAAGGCTCAAACGGTCCAAAGAAAGTGTGCCTATATCATATTAGATTCTTATACCTCCTAGGATTTCACCTTAAGAAAGTTACTAAGTCAATTCTAAAGACTTAAACCTTCATACATGTCTATTTCTAAATAAATCAAATTTTCATGGCAAATACTACATAAGACTAAAGATCATAAAAGCATTCCATCACTCAAGATAACATACGAATAACTTAGATAAAATAAAAAATCATGCTTTCATTTGAACAAACTTATGATCAAAAATTCATTCTGAACATTCATTTATTTCAGCACACTTAAGTAAAAATATTGAAACATACTTTAAAATTCATGCGAAATGCCTTACCCTCCTTTGAAAAGAAGCAATGTTCTCATTAAGAAAACAAAGTAATGAATGAAAACTAAACACCAGGTAGGATTGCAAGAAAAGAGATGTGAGTCATAAAGACTGCTTAAGTACCAAGTCTTTCTCAACAATCCAATCCTAGACATGTCTACTCCAATTACCAAATCACTTTATTTTTTCCAAATGAAGAGGCATTGAGCTTATTTATTCATGCTTGCTATTTTATTATGTAGAAGCAAAATTCTAACTAAGAAATAAAAATAAACACCTAAAAAGAAATAAAAACTAAAGAAAAGAAATTCCCCTTTTATTTATTTGACTTATCCTCCTCGTCTTCCTCCTTTGATGTTTCATCCTCGCTTCCATTCTCATCTTCCTTCCATGACTAGAAGATATAATATGGAAACTCAGGAACAAAATTGGTAGATATATTTTTAATAGTACTTCTTACAGAAGAATCTCCAACTTTTGCATATTTCTAATAAGCCTATTGTTGGTTATGCATATATTTCATCATATCCATCATAATTGGCAATTCTGATTTCTTCACAGTATTTGAAGAAGTGGGCCGAGGAATAGTCAACTCAAGATCAACACTTGGTTCCACTGGCTCATCAGCGTTCGGCTCCTCTCTTGCTTTAGAGACTTCCAGTTCCTTTATCGATTCTGGATTGCTCGATTCTTCCTTATATTCTACTTCGTCTGCCTCAGTAACTGAGTTAGCCTCAGTTTCAAATTTGTTCAATGACTCATTAGTTTCTAGTTCTGTTGGTTCACTTAGTTCATTTGGGTTTAGTTCATGGACATTCTCCACTAACCTTTCAAGATCATGGGCTACGATGCAACCTTGAACATATGGGCCTCCATGTCTGCTTTTGTTTTAACTTGGGCCCTTAAGCAAAGTGGATTAATCAATGATGGAAAGTAATCACTTCCAATCTTCTTTCTAGCACAATCATGGATTTTCTTGAGAATGATCATTCTAACATTGATAGACCTTTCTGTCATAATTGCGTACAATAATAGTATTTGATCCATTGAGATAGTGGAACTGTATGAGATAGGCATGAAACTATATCGAACAAAGTAGAACCATACCTTAGCCAACGGCTTTGAATATTCCCTTCGACAATAATGACTACCATACTTCCCTATAATCCATTGGGATCCCAGATTTGTCACAACATTAAGCACTTGTTGAAGAAAATCCCAATTTATATTTTTCATCATGGAAATGTACTCATCTTCTTCAACATCAAGTAGGTTAAACAAATCATTAATGGATTTAGAAGTTAGGGGTACCTTTTTCTTACAAACAAGAACTTTAGTAGCATCCGGCTTAGTCAAATTGGCATAGAACTCTCGAACTTACTCTTCTTTAGGCAATGATCGTGCATTGCAAAACTAATTTCAATTGAGGGCATCAATTGTCTTTCGAATCGGCAAAGGCACAACCATCTTATCATTGCTTTCCAAGTTGTAACCTTTTTCTGGCATCATAGGTTGATTTTTGAAGAAGGAATCAAACCTTTCTTTTACTTCCTCGTCTTGAATCACAATGGGATTTTTGGCAGAGGTATTGGAAGATCTAGTTCTTTTTGAGAGACATGAGGATTTTTCCCGAAAAATAGGTAGAATTTCGGTAAAAGAAAAGGAGAACAATCGGCAATGGATGGAAAAAGGTGTTTGCAATGGTGATCGGCTTGCGATAGCAATGGGCTTGCGGTGGCGCGAAGCTTGTGACGGCCATAGGATGTAGCGATGATAGGGTTGCTCCGGCAAAAAGCTTGCGGTGACAATGATAGGGTTTTGAGACAGGGAAATGATTTGGGGTAGAAATTTTGGGATTTAGGCCGATGGCTAAGAGGAAAAGGAATGAGCGGCTAGGGTTTAAGCTAATTACTTGAAGGGTTGAGAAAATTATAGTGGTAAAGAGGGATTTATATAGTGATGAATTAAGGCAAACTTGTAGCAAAATTTTAGCTACTTAAGGTGACTTGGGCGGCAAGTAAAGATGGAAGGAAAAACTGGTGGCAAAAATAGGGTTTTAGGGAACCCTTATGGATGGCAATCAATGGGTAAATTTTTCCTCTTTGCTGGTCAAGCCTTAAGCCCAAACTGTATTTACAAACTAGACTGCTTAAAAATCAATAAATTGATTAGTGCTTGGGCCAATTTAACCCCCTTTATTAAACATAAACAAATTAAATAAAAATTAAAATTAAAGGCAAAGATAAAAATGAAAAATAAAAATAAAAATTTTAAAATTAATTAGAAATTTTCTTCTCAAAAAATTACATTAAATTAATTCTCAGGAAAGGTTGGAAAGGTCACAATGATCCCGCTTAAGTTCCAATCTCCTTAGACAGAATTAATTAAATGTACTAATTTAAGAAAATAATTTCTAACATTTTATTGAAAGGTAGGTTTATGAAAAATTAATGGTCTAATAATTTGAACAAGGTTTTAATTCGCTAAACTTCACCATCCTAATAGTGCTTGAGACGTTGACCATTAACTTTAAACGTACCTCCATGGTTGTCGTACAATTCTACAGCTCCATATGGATAAATTTTACGGATAGTATAAAGTCCTTTCCATCAGGACTTGAGTTTTCTAGGAAATACCTAAGCCTTGAATTTAAAAACAACACTTTCTGGCCTTCTTTGAATTCACGAGGTTGTTTATGATTATCATCCTATCTCTTATATTTTTCTTTACACATCTTGGCATTTTCGTATGAAAATAACCTCAATTGTAATATCCCGGGTTAGGGGCTATTTTGTTGCTGCATGTTACTGTATGTGTTTAGTGTGCTGTGTTGTTGTTTGTGTAGTTTCGGGGTTTAAATGTAGGCTAGAAGTGTGCCTGAGTAGGTAGGAAAAATTTGATTTTTGGGCTTAGGTGAGAGGAGTTGGAAGAGCTGGGGTTTAAGAATTTTAATTGGTGTTTTAAAGCGCAAGTGAAGAGATGGCAGAGTGGCAAGGGAGGAGCTTGGTGTGGCGTCATCTGCATGTGAGGGAGGTCCAGAGTTCAAGCAGCAGAGTCCCCTTTTTGTCACTTATTTTGGACGGCATGGAGGGAGGAGTTTGTGGCAGTTCAAACTCTGCTTAAGACTTGGTCAAGTGATGAGGTGGTGGGAAGAGAGGAAAAAGGGGAGTGTGACTTGGTCCACTCATTTGAAATGAGTGGTGGTGAGTGTGTTTGGGGATATGGCCGAATTTGTGGGGTGTTGGAGTGGGGGAGTGGACGGCATGGTGTGGGTGTGAGGTAGTGCCGAAAATTCACTTTGAGTTTTGGGGTGTTTTCGGTCAAAATCTTTAGAAGCAATTCTCTCTTTGTGCCTTACCAAAACCGAAAGTCTAAGCATCTCTTTTGGCATATTTTTCTTAGTATTTTCGGTCACTAGCTTGGTAAACCAAATTCTCTCTTTTGTCTTCTAGCCAGCCGAAACTTCAATTTCTTTCTTATCCTCTTTACTTCTTGAAAACCGTAAGACCAAAGCAAACATACATTGCCGTTTCCTTCTCATTTCTTTTGCACTTAGCCAATTGTGCATTTGTTCTCTCAACATCTTTTGGTAGCCGAAATTGCTTTGGTTTCCTCTACTTTGTAAGCCGAATACTCTTTTCTCTCCCTTACATAGTTTCTTCATTTTCTTAAGAGCCGAACTTACCATTTTCTTCCCAACCGATTCTTCCATTCATCCTTCTCAATTCTTGCCGAAACTTTGCTCCCATTTCATATCGATTTTTTCCCTTAAAACCGAAAAGCATCTACCTCATAATCACTTTCTTTCTTCTTCTCAAAAACCTTGGCCGAATCTTGTTGGTGTTGTGGTTTTGCTTCAATCGTTTGGAGATTGGTAAGTTCTTGGCCGAATGGCCATCTCCTTTTTCTCCTTATACTTTGTCGATGTTGGTTGTTTAAGAGCCGAATATGGCAACCATTGATGGGTGTTATTCCTCTTCGTTAAACCGATTTCTTGTTGGGATATTCAGGAGTTTGAAGCAATCAAGTGGAGCCTTCGTTCTCTGATTAGCCAAGTGGGGTAAGTATTGGTGTGGGCCAGTACTATTAGTTAATTCTTTTATCTCGTTTAGCCAAGCTATTAAGGATTAATGGTTCTTCTATTTAGGTGTAGCCGATTGTTAAAGGAGAACCACTGCTTGGTTCAGGTTTGGTAAGAACCAGATCATCTTCAAGGTAAGGGTTCGATATTAACCCCTTTGGTTAATTAGTGATGGCCGAATGTCATAGATGCCTAACCCCTATGTTGGCCGATTGTAGGATCTAGTCATCAAGGGGATTTAGATCGTTTTCGTTGGGATTCTAGACTCGTATTTACCAGGTGTGTAACTAACACACCCATACTTAGTGATAATGTTATTAAACCTGGTTGCCTATCAAAATCATGGCAGTTTGATGGATTGGTATGATACCCTTTTGGGGTATGATCTTGGACTCGGGTAAGTCAGTATCATTAATATTATGAGTTTAATGATGATCTATATGTTACCATAGCTGTGGATATATGTGACATGGGATATAAAATTAGACATATTAGCATGATATGCATGATTGGATGATATGCATGATTACATGAGTATGGTATGTTGATGGGTGATATGAGTGGAGGGAGCAGTGATATATTGTGCTGACGAGCACCAGTGTTTTGGTAACACACTTTGTGACTTTGGGTCACCAGAGGTTTGGCACCTCCAGAGGTTTGGTACCTCAGCGTCTCGTCCCTGTGGTTAACACCATTGTGGGTTGGCCCCACTTGTGAGATACGGGATTGACGCCAGTGATTTGGTATCACACGATGGGTTGGCCCCATCACCAGATTTGTGACTACGGTCACCAGTGCTTTGGTAGCACATTGTGTCTTTGGGACACCAGAGGTTTGGCACCTCATTGCGACTTGTCCCTGTGGTTTGACCACCGTGGGTTGGCCCCACTTGAGATATGGGATCGTCTGCTAGTGATTTGGTATCACATGATGGGTTGGCCCCATCATCATTGGATTTGTGACTTCGGTCACCAGTGCTTTGGTAGCACAATTGTGTCTTTGGGACACCAGTGGTTTGGTACCACATTGACGGATATTGTGTCTTTGGGACACCAGTGTTTTGGTAACACATTGTGACTATATGTCACCAGTGGTTTGGCACCACCAGTGGTTTGGTACCACACGGGGTAGAAATGGCGATATGGATGGTTAGGATCGGGTTGCATTAATTATGTTGCTATGTATGATGTGTGTTAGCATGTTGATTCCTCGGGAGCGGGATTTATACACTGAGTCATTCGACTCACCCTCTCCTTTAACATTTCAGGTGACTAGTAGACGCGGACATGGAGCCGGGATGGACTCGGGGTGCACATGCCATGCTTTAATAAAAGTTTTGCTCGGACTATAGAATTTGGGTACTTTAGCTTATTTACTTTCATTTGGGTTTTAAATTGGATTTGTAAAAGGCCTTTAATTTATGTTTTATGATGTTTGATGTTTTAATTAGATTTTAATATGCCTTAACAAAATAAGTTGGTATGAATTTTACTAAAACTTGGAAAGATAATAATTTCAAAATCATAACGCAATGTGTTTTTAAACCATACCATCGGGTATCACACTAAGTCTGTATGTTAAACAAATACAAATGGTTTTCAATTCAAACTTGTATTTCTCCTAAGTCTAAAAATGTTTTAAGTAACATTAAGAAACTGTTGAGGTTTTAAATGGTTTAAACTCGTTTTAACTACACATTTTGGTTAAGTTTTCAAAATCTCCGGGTTTCAAATACACCAACCGTTTTTCAAACAAGTCTACTCAAATTTGTTTCAAATACACTGTGTTTTCACTCAGCTTTTAAACGGAAAATCTAACTTTTCAAAACGATTTCCCCGTAGCATACCAGATTCAGACGTGGTGTCTTGTCCGGGTTTGGGGTGTTACAATTGTGGTATCAGAGCCAAGTTCAAAGGCTCGGCTGTGGGCCTGAGGCCCAAAATGTTTTCAAAAGTCTGTTTAAGTGTTTGTTTTGAAAGTATGGTTTGAAAGGCATGGCACCGAGTCTTCGGCACCAGTTCGCCCAGGTAAGTACCCCGTACTATTACTTGTGATTTGATTGGATGTGATATGATTTGATGACTAGCAATAGTATGCTACCTTAGAGATTGAGACTGATAGGATTCTGTGAACTTGCGAGAACAAATCCTCTTTAATATTCATAAGACTTGCTTTTAAAAACAAGTGGAATAAATACTGATGCATAAAATTCTTAATCAGATACGTAGAAAGATTAGACATGAGCACTCGAGGCGGACGTGGTCGTAATACTCGTGGTAGAGGTAGGGGTAGAATGACAGTGTCTGAGCCCGTAGGATCTGGGCAGGGTTCAGAAAATGAGATACCGGTTCCACCACCAGCTGGAGGTGGTGAGTTCCAAGATCAGACTAGAGACGACGCAGTGTCACAGGCGATACTGCGAGTGTTGGAAAGGGTAGCTGGGGCAGGTGGTGGTGCAGGAGTTAGGAAATCTGTTCCTGAGCGACTCCGGGCTAATGGGGCCGAATTCTTCCGAGGTGTATCGGGTGTTGCTCCTAGCACTGCTGAATATTGGCTGGAGGCAACTGAGCGGATCATGGATGATCTGGACTTAACGGCTGAAGAGAAGCTGAAGGGCATCGTATCGCTTCTCCGGGATGAGTCATATCAGTGGTGGCTCACGGTTCGGGATAGTGTGGCCGCAGAGGATTTAACATGGGATTATTTCAGGGCTGCTTATCAAAAGAAGTACATCGGGGCTAGTTATATTGACTCCCAGCGAAAGGCATTCCTGAGACTTGTTCAGGGGAGCAAATCTGTTTCTGAGTACGAGGCTGAGTTCCTGAAGCTGAGTAGGTATGCCAGGGGCATTGTAGCCACTGAGCATGAGAGGTGTGTTCGTTTCGAGGATGGTCTGCGAGACGAGTTGAGGCTGCTGATTGCTCCACAGCAGGAGCGCGAGTTTGCTGTCTTAGTTGAGAAGGCTAAGGTAGCCGAGGGTGTTATGGAGTCAGTGAGGCAGAGTATGGACAGGAGTAGGCTTAAGAGGAGCTTTGGGTCTTCTGGATCGTCGAGTAATCCGCAGAAGAGGGCTAGACCGAGTGGGCCGAATCAGTCTGCTAGGTTTGTTGCTGCTAGACAGGGACCGCCGCAGTGTAATCAGTGTGGGAAATCTCATTGGGGTGGTTGTTGGACTGGTGGAAAAGGTTGCTTCGAGTGTGGTTCTTTGGAGCATCGCATAAGGGACTGTCCGCGTAGGATGGCCAGGATTCAGTCTGAGAGTCAGGGCCGTAATCAGTTCAGAGGTAATGGACCGCCATCGCGGAGGGGCCGTGGTAATGGCAGAGGTGGTAATGGTTCTGGTCGGGGCCGTGGAGCACCGGGCAGAGGTGCGGGTAGTTCTGAGGCACGATAGCCTGGTTTAGTGTATGCTGCGAGGCACCGAGAGGAGGGCGACGCACCGGACGTCATAACCGATACGTTTTTGATTTTTGGTTCTCCTTATACTGCTTTAATTGATGTGGGTTCAACACACTCTTATGTTGCCAGTAGTATAGTAGAGACCATGGATTTAGACTCTGAGATATCTTCTAGGCAGATGATTGTGATTAGCCCTTTAGGTCACTCTGTAGTGGTAGATAAGCTGTTTAGAGAGGTACCCCTAGAACTCCAAGGGGTAGTGTTTGCTGCTGATCTGATGGAACAGCCGTTTGGGGAGTTC
This sequence comes from Gossypium australe, assembly GCA_005393395.2. Classification (NCBI taxonomy): domain Eukaryota; kingdom Viridiplantae; phylum Streptophyta; class Magnoliopsida; order Malvales; family Malvaceae; genus Gossypium; species Gossypium australe. Next base: position 30,760,721 of record CM016620.1, on the reverse strand, counting down.
GATCTGATTCTTGGGATGGATTGGTTGGTCAAGTATCAGGCGAAGTTGGATTGCGCGGTCAAGCGCATGGTTCTTAAGACGGTTGAGGGTGATGAGGTGGCTATGATAGGTAATAGGAGAGATTACTTATCAAATGTGGTATCTGCTTTGAAAGCGGAGAAGATGGTCAGGAAGGGCTGCGAAGCGTATGTGGTTCATGTGTATGCCTTGGAGGCTAAAGAGTCTGCTGTTGAGAAGGTTCGTACTGTTAAGGAATTTGCTGATGTGTTTCCTGAGGAACTTCCGGGTTTGCCGCCAGATCGAGAGGTAGAGTTCGGGATAGATCTGTTACCTGGGACTGCGCCAGTGTCTATTGCTCCGTATAGGATGGCACCAAAGGAATTGGTGGAGCTTAAGGCTCAGATCCAGGAGTTATTGGATCGAGGTTTTATCAGGCCAAGTGTTTCGCCGTGGGGTGCGCCGGTACTCTTTGTTAAGAAGAAGGATGGCACGATGCGGATGTGTATAGACTACCGCCAGTTGAACAAGCTGACGATTAAAAACAAGTATCCGTTGCCACGGATAGATGACTTGTTTGATCAGCTGAAGGGTACAGCGGTATTCTCTAAGATTGATCTGAGGTCTGGGTACCATCAGTTGAAGGTTAAGGAGGCGGATATCCACAAAACAGCGTTTCGGACTCGGTATGGGCACTACGAATTTCTGGTAATGCCGTTCGGGTTGACTAACGCACCGGCAGCGTTTATGGATATGATGAATAGGGTGTTTCAGCAGTATCTGGATCAGTTCGTGGTGGTTTTCATAGACGACATCTTGGTGTACTCAAGGACAGAGGAAGAGCATGATGCGCATTTGAGGGTGGTGCTGCAGATTCTGAGGGAAAAGCAACTCTATGCTAAGTTTAGTAAGTGCGAGTTCTGGCTTAGAGAAGTGACGTTCTTGGGGCATGTAGTGTCGGCTGAGGGGATTCGGGTAGATCCTCGTAAGATTGAGGCAGTTTTGGATTGGAAGCCGCCTAGGTCAGTGGCGGAGATCCGTAGTTTTCTGGGTTTGGCCGGATACTACCGAAGGTTTGTTGAGGGTTTCTCGCTAATAGCAGCGCCGATGACCAAGTTGTTAAGGAAAGAGGTTCCATTTATTTGGACTGAGAAACAACAGGAAAGCTTCGATAAGTTAAAGAAGATTTTGACTGAGGCTCCGGTTCTGATTCAACCTGAGGCTGGTAAGGAATATACAGTTTATTGCGATGCATCACATACGGGCTTGGGTTGTGTGCTGATGCAAGAAGGTAAGGTTGTGGCTTACGCTTCTCGACAGCTGAGGCCACACGAGGTCAACTATCCGACGCATGATTTGGAGCTAGCGGCTGTAGTCTTCGCCTTAAAGATTTGGAGGCACTACTTGTATGGAGAGAGATCAATAGTTTACACGGATCATAAGAGTCTGAAGTATCTACTGACTCAGAAGGATTTGAATTTGAGGCAGCGTAGATGGGTTGAATTGCTGAAGGATTACGACTGTTCTATTGAGTATCATCCGGGCAAGGCTAACGTGGTGGCAGACGCGTTGAGCCGTAAGGTTGTTTCGGACTTAAGAGCTATGTTTGCCCATTTGAGCTTGTATGACGATGGGAGTATTTTGGCAGAGCTGCAGGTTAAGCCTACTTGGGTTGAGCAGATCAGAGAGAAACAGTTGTTGGATGAGGTTCTGAGTGCGCGAAGGTTACAGGTACAGAATGGTGGTTTGGAGGGTTACAGCTTGTCTAGTGATGAGGTGTTGTGTTTTCAGGGCAAGGCTTGTATGCCTAAAGATGTTGAGCTAAGACAGAAGATTCTTCGGGACGTACATAGCAGTCCTCATGCTATGCATCCTGGAGGTAGCAAGATGTATAAGGATCTCAGGGAGCAGTTTTGGTGGCCTGGTTTGAAGAAAGAGGTGACAGAGTTTGTTGGGAGGTGTCTGACTTGTCAGCAGGTCAAGGCTGAACATCAGTTGCCGTCGGGTTTGCTTCAGCCTGTAAAGATTCCTCAGTGGAAGTGGGAAAGGATAACCATGGATTTTGTCAGTGGGTTACCGCTTACGCCAAGCAAGAAGGATTCAGTTTGGGTAGTGGTGGATCGTCTGACTAAATCAGCTCACTTTATCCCGGTGAGGGTTGACTACTCACTGCAGAAGCTAGCGAAGCTGTATGTGTCAGAGATAGTGAGGTTGCACGGTGTGCCAGTTTCGATAATCTCGGATAGGGATCCCAGGTTTACGTCAAGGTTCTGGAAAGCATTGCATCAAGCATTGGGTACTCGTTTGGATTTCAGCACGGCTTTTCACCCGCAGTCTGACGGTCAATCAGAAAGGGTTATTCAGATCTTAGAAGATATGCTGAGAGGTTGTGTTCTGGATTTCAGAGGTAGTTGGGAGGAGTTTCTACCATTAGCTGAGTTTGCCTACAACAACAGTTACCAAGCGAGCATCAAGATGGCACCGTACGAGGCGTTGTATGGTAGGAAGTGTCGCTCACCTACGTGTTGGACGGAGTTGGGAGAACGTCGGTTGTTGGGACCCGAGTTGGTTGCTGAGACTGAGGACAAGGTTAAGTTGATTCAGGCTCGGTTGAAGGAAGCTTTGGACCGGCAGAAGTCTTATGCCGATCTTAAGCGAAGAGATATAGAGTTTGCTGTGGGGGATCGAGTGTTTCTGAAGGTCTCGCCTTGGAAGAAGGTGCTGAGGTTCGGGAAGAAAGGCAAGCTTAGTCCGAGATTTATTGGGCCATATAAGGTACTGAGGCGAGTTGGACCAGTAGCGTATCAGCTTGAGTTGCCAGCAGAGTTTAGTCAGATTCACGACGTTTTCCATGTATCGATGCTTCGACGTTATCGTTCGGATCCGTCACATGTGGTAGCAGTGGAAGAGATCGAGGTAAATCCAGACTTGACTATGGAAGAAGAACCGGTGCAGATTCTTGATCGGGATGCGAAGGTTCTGCGTAGGAAGTCTGTGCCTTTGGTTAAGGTACTTTGGCGGAATCATGGCGTAGAAGAAGCCACGTGGGAACCCGAGGATATGATGAGACAGCAATACCCGCAACTCTTTTGACCAGGTAATTTCGAGGCCGAAATTATTTTTAAGGGGGGTAGAACTGTAATATCCCGGGTTAGGGGCTATTTTGTTGCTGCATGTTACTGTATGTGTTTAGTGTGCTGTGTTGTTGTTTGTGTAGTTTCGGGGTTTAAATGTAGGCTAGAAGTGTGCCTGAGTAGGTAGGAAAAATTTGATTTTTGGGCTTAGGTGAGAGGAGTTGGAAGAGCTGGGGTTTAAGAATTTTAATTAGTGTTTTAAAGCGCAAGTGAAGAGATGGCAGAGTGGCAAGGGAGGAGCTTGGTGTGGCATCATCTGCATGTGAGGGAGGTCCAGAGTTCAAGCAGCAGAGTCCCCTTTTTGTCACTTATTTTGGACGGCATGGAGGGAGGAGTTTGTGGCAGTTCAAACTCTGCTTAAGACTTGGTCAAGTGATGAGGTGGTGGGAAGAGAGGAAAAAGGGGAGTGTGACTTGGTCCACTCATTTGAAATGAGTGGTGGTGAGTGTGTTTGGGGATATGGCCGAATTTGTGGGGTGTTGGAGTGGGGGAGTGGACGGCATGGTGTGGGTGTGAGGTAGTGCCGAAAATTCACTTTGAGTTTTGGGGTGTTTTCGGTCAAAATCTTTAGAAGCAATTCTCTCTTTGTGCCTTACCAAAACCGAAAGTCTAAGCATCTCTTTTGGCATATTTTTCTTAGTATTTTCGGTCACTAGCTTGGTAAACCAAATTCTCTCTTTTGTCTTCTAGCCAGCCGAAACTTCAATTTCTTTCTTATCCTCTTTACTTCTTGAAAACCGTAAGACCAAAGCAAACATACATTGTCGTTTCCTTCTCATTTCTTTTGCACTTAGCCAATTGTGCATTTGTTCTCTCAACATCTTTTGGTAGCCGAAATTGCTTTGGTTTCCTCTACTTTGTAAGCCGAATACTCTCTTCTCTCCCTTACATAGTTTCTTCATTTTCTTAAGAGCCGAACTTACCATTTTCTTCCCAACCAATTCTTCCATTCATCCTTCTCAATTCTTGCCGAAACTTTGCTCCCATTTCATATCGATTTTTTCCCTTAAAACCGAAAAGCATCTACCTCATAATCACTTTCTTTCTTCTTCTCAAAAACCTTGGCCGAATCTTGTTGGTGTTGTGGTTTTGCTTCAATCGTTTGGAGATTGGTAAGTTCTTGGCCGAATGGCCATCTCCTTTTTCTCCTTATACTTTGTCGATGTTGGTTGTTTAAGAGCCGAATATGGCAACCATTGATGGGTGTTATTCCTCTTCGTTAAACCGATTTCTTGTTGGGATATTCAGGAGTTTGAAGCAATCAAGTGGAGCCTTCGTTCTCTGATTAGCCAAGTGGGGTAAGTATTGGTGTGGGCCAGTACTATTAGTTAATTCTTTTATCTCGTTTAGCCAAGCTATTAAGGATTAATGGTTCTTCTATTTAGGTGTAGCCGATTGTTAAAGGAGAACCACTGCTTGGTTCAGGTTTGGTAAGAACCAGATCATCTTCAAGGTAAGGGTTCGATATTAACCCCTTTGGTTAATTAGTGATGGCCGAATGTCATAGATGCCTAACCCCTATGTTGGCCGATTGTAGGAGCTAGTCATCAAGGGGATTTAGATCGTTTTCGTTGGGATTCTAGACTCGTATTTACCAGGTGTGTAACTAACACACCCATACTTATTGATAATGTTATTAAACCTGGTTGCCTATCAAAATCATGGCAGTTTGATGGATTGGTATGATACCCTTTTGGGGTATGATCTTGGACTCGGGTAAGTCAGTATCATTAATATTATGAGTTTAATGATGATCTATATGTTACCATAGCTGTGGATATATGTGACATGGGATATAAAATTAGACATATTAGCATGATATGCATGATTGGATGATATGCATGATTACATGAGTATGGTATGTTGATGGGTGATATGAGTGGAGGGAGCAGTGATATATTGTGCTGACGAGCACCAGTGTTTTGGTAACACACTTTGTGACTTTGGGTCACCAGAGGTTTGGCACCTCCAGAGGTTTGGTACCTCAGCGTCTCGTCCCTGTGGTTAACACCACCGTGGGTTGGCCCCACTTGTGAGATACGGGATTGACGCCAGTGATTTGGTATCACACGATGGGTTGGCCCCATCACCAGATTTGTGACTACGGTCACCAGTGCTTTGGTAGCACATTGTGTTTTTGGGACACCAGAGGTTTGGCACCTCATTGCGACTTGTCCCTGTGGTTTGACCACCGTGGGTTGGCCCAACTTGAGATATGGGATCGTCTGCTAGTGATTTGGTATCACACGATGGGTTGGCCCCATCATCATTGGATTTGTGACTTTGGTCACCAGTGCTTTGGTAGCACAATTGTGTCTTTGGGACACCAGTGGTTTGGTACCACATTGACGGATATTGTGTCTTTGGGACACCAGTGTTTTGGTAACACATTGTGACTATATGTCACCAGTGGTTTGGCACCACCAGTGGTTTGGTACCACATGGGGTAGAAATGGCGATATGGATGGTTAGGATCGGGTTGCATTAATTATGTTGCTATGTATGATGTGTGTTAGCATGTTGATTCCTCGGGAGCGGGATTTATACACTGAGTCATTCGACTCACCCTCTCCTTTAACATTTCAGGTGACTAGTAGACGCGGACATGGAGCCGGGATGGACTCGGGGTGCACATGCCATGCTTTAATAAAAGTTTTGCTCGGACTATAGAATTTGGGTACTTTAGCTTATTTACTTTCATTTGGGTTTTAAATTGGATTTGTAAAAGGCCTTTAATTTATGTTTTATGATGTTTGATGTTTTAATTAGATTTTAATATGCCTTAACAAAATAAGTTGGTATGAATTTTACTAAAACTTGGAAAGATAATAATTTCAAAATCATAACGCAATGTGTTTTTAAACCATACCATCGGGTATCACACTAAGTCTGTATGTTAAACAAATACAAATGGTTTTCAATTCAAACTTGTATTTCTCCTAAGTCTAAAAATGTTTTAAGTAACATTAAGAAACTGTTGAGGTTTTAAATGGTTTAAACTCGTTTTAACTACACATTTTGGTTAAGTTTTCAAAATCTCCGGGTTTCAAATACACCAACCGTTTTTCAAACAAGTCTACTCAAATTTGTTTCAAATACACTGTGTTTTCACTCAGCTTTTAAACGGAAAATCTAACTTTTCAAAACGATTTCCCCGTAGCATACCAGATTCGGACGTGGTGTCTTGTCCGGGTTTGGGGTGTTACATCAATTCTTCCAACTCATCAAGTTGTAACATCCTTCCCTCATCAGCTTGGTTAGGATCCAAATTTAATTGTTTCAAAGCCCAGTAAGCTTTATTCTCCAATTCAAGTGGCAAATGACATGCTTTTCCAAAAACTAGATGATAGGAAGTCATTCCTAACAGCGTCTTAAAATTAGTTCGATAGGTCCATAGAGCACCATCAAGCCTTCAAGACCAATCTTTTCTATTAGGGAATACCACCCTCTCAAGAATACCTTTGATTTCTCGATTTACCCTTTCAACTTGCCCATTTGACTGTGGGTGATAAGCAATAGCAATCTTATGCTTTACATCATACCTGTCAAGCAACCACTTAAGCCACTTATTTACAAAGTGAGATCCGTCATCGCTAATTAAAACTCTAGGAGCCCCAAACCATGTAAACACATCCTTATGTAGAAATCACATTACTACCTTAGCACCATTTGTTGGGTAGGCCTCGACTTCAACCCACTTGGATACATAGTCCATAGCTACTAAGATATATTTATTACCATATGAAGAAGGAAACTAGCCTAGAAAATCAATGCCCCATACGTCGAATGGTTCAACCACTAAAATATTTTTTTAAGGGCATTTCGTTCCTCATTGATATGTTTCTGGTTCTTTGGCATCTATCACAATTTTTTGCATACGCATATGCATTTTAAACACTGTATGTAACACCCTTAACCCGTACCCGTCACTAGAATAGGGTTATGGGAAAGCTGCAGCAAGTTAACCGAAATGAACGGGTAAAATCATAATCATTTCAATACAATTCCTCAAATAAAATAAAGTATTTGAATTACAGTAGTAACATACATTTTCTATGATTAAATTGAGCTTTAGGGACAATAGAAACAACCTTAAAACCCTTAGGGAGTAATTTGAAACAAATCAGAAAGTTCAAGGAAGAACTAAAAAAATTCAAAGCAGGGGTCACATGGCTGTGTGACAGAGTGCAGACTGTATGGCTCCAGATATGGCCGCGTGGTCATTACCAATGCCCGTGCGTGATCTCACACGCCTGTGTATATAGGCCGTGTAACTTACTAACTTGGGTCACATGGCCATGTGTCAGCCCATGTGAGTACTGTACTTAAAATTATAATTTCACACACTCGTGTAATGAGACCATGTGCACTAAAATGAACCCTAAACATCAAGTTTACCATTTCAAGCTTTCTTAGACACCAAGTAACACATTAACCGGTTATTATACCTATTCAAATTATCATTAAACCTACTCAAATCATGTCAAATCAATCATTTTAAGTGCCTAACCAAATGCACCCTCATTGGTACCATAATTATACATAAATGTATAATGAAATAAATCATTAACCATTCAAACATAAAATCTTGTCATTTTAAACTAATTACCTAACTTTATACTAGCTAATTTGAGAACAACATGTACCATAAGTTGTTCTTAACTAGATTACCCAAAAACATAACCACAACTTCACAAATTGCACTTACATTTATCACCATACCTAGTAACCATGTAATTATCATCACATTACAATCAAAGATTAACTCGGTACATACTTCACATATTTACATATCAAATGAGGTCATTAACATAACAACATATTACGTGCCATATAATCCAAAATAAACGTTCAAAATCTACCGAAATCGGATGGATAGTGTGACTTGAATGTCAGTCCGGTCTTCTATCCCGCGAAAAGATATCTACAAGAAAATGCAAATCACACCAGTAAGCTTATTGAATCTTAGTAAGTTCGATGGACAAAAACAATGAATCTTACCGAAATAAACATAACAATTTAATTACAATTCCACAACTAATGTTTTCTATCATCCACAATTTCAAACAGTGAATTACATAGCTCAATTCAATTCTCAAATATTAATTTTCTGTAACAGCCCGATTTAGGGGCTAGTCGGAACAATGATCTTGGGATCCCTAATCCGAGGTTAGAGAAAATTATTTTCATGTTATTTCATAGTTAGTATATGGTTTTATAAGTACATGAAAATATTGGTACTTTAATTTTAACGATTTCATGTGTAATCGCGAAAAAGGACTAAATCGCATAAAGTGCGAAAGTTCCATTTTGTAAGCAGGTACCAAATAGCCATAGATTGATGATTGGAGGTCTTTAAAAGGCAATTAGGCACCCAATATATTAGTGGCCGGCCATGGGAGACATAGATGGACAAAATTGGTCAAAGTGGTTGATAGTTGGTGACTAATTTGACTAGTATTAATAAAATAAGGAAAGAAAAGATGTCATCTTTTCTTCTTCACTCTTCCACCGAAATTTCCAAGCAAAATAAGGGTTTGAAAGCTCTAAATTTTCAGCAAGCTCTCCTCCATTCTAGTAAGTGATTTTGATGATTTTTCTTGGTGATAATTGTACTTTTGAGACCCCTAGAACTTAAGCTTTCAAATGAGGGGACTAATGTGAAATATAGTGAAAGGTCTAGAGTTCTTCCATGAGAGTTATCATTGTTATTTGCTGCATTTTTATGGAAGAAATTTAGTCTTGGTTGTTAGATGGACAACTTTTGTGAAATGTGTTGTCTTGAAAACACCTAATTGGACCTTGATGAAAAGGTTATAAAATTTGTAGTAAGTATGTGAAATGTTGAGTTTTGATGATAGCTATAAGAGTATTAAATTTTCACCTAGGCTTGTTGAAGGTATAAATGTAATTAGAATTAATTTTCGAGCCCAAGGGCAAAATGGTAATTTTTCCAAAGTCTAGGGACAAAATTGTAACTTTGCCAAAATATGAATTATGAGTCGATTTAATCAATGTGAGAATTTAACAAGTGAAATTGTTACTATAGATCAGGAAATACGAAGCCTTGATCAAAACCGAGGCAAGAACAAAGTTGAGGAATAACTAACATCTCTACATATATTTTGAATATCGAGGTAAGTTTGTATGAATTAAGGCTTTACATATATTTTCATTCAATTACTTATTATGTTGTATAATGTACATTATTTCTATGAAGTTAAATTATTGATATTATGATGAGAAAAGTAAATGAGAATATGTATGAGAATGTCCCGGTTGAAGTCTTGGAATAATGAGGATACTAATATCACAACATGAGACAAGGAAAGTCTGTGTAAGGCCATGTCAAGACATGGCATCGGCATAAGGCAAGGATATCATGTAAGTCCGTGACAAGTCATGGCATTGAAAGATTATTATGAAGAAAAGGTCCCATGTAAGTCCAAGCCAAGGCATGGCATTAGAGAATTTATAAGGCAAGGATGTCGTGTAAGTCCATGTCAAGACATGGCATTGATAAGTTTCATAACGCAAGGATACCATGTAAGACCATGTCAAGACATGGCAAATGGTAAATTTCTTAATGAAACACACAAGGAAGGTCTCGTATAAGACCATGTTTGGGACATGGCATCGACACCAAGTTAAGAGATCCCATGTAAGACCATATCTGGGATATGACATTGGCATCATGAGGCGATCCCATGTAAGACCATGTCTGAGACATGGCATTGGCATCGAAATACATGTTTGATGAGATTGAGTAACCTCAGTTATTTCGAGAAATTCATCGGACAAAAGAGCCAAATACGAAAGAGGTAACTTGAAAGTTAAGCAAGTAAAGACAATAATAAGTTAAGTTATTCCAAGTTGGTTAAAATCATTATTCAAGTTAAGAAAGATGAGGATTGAGTTTATGTTTGCATTAGTATATATACTAACCTATGTGATAAGTGATACAGGTACCATGTTTACTTTACAAGTATGAGAATAATAAGTAACATGAGTTGAGTAAGAATAAGTAAGAGTACGTAAGGTAAGCACTTGAAATATATGATGTTTTAACCTCATAATGGATGAGTTATATTGAGCAAATAAAATTGTTATATAAATTTCATGCAAACTTACTAAGCTATATGCTTACTTTTCTCTCTCCTTCTTTCCTTGTAGTCTTGCCAAGCTAACTCGTGGATCATTGACGTCGAAGCTCAGAGCACACTATCAATCCCTATTTTGGTATAGCCAAGTTGTTTTTAGTGAGTATGGCATGTATAGGAATTATTTCATCTTGATGTAAGTCCTATGAGGGGCCAAAGTGTTGGCTATTAAGGTTATTTTTTTTTTTTTGTATATGGCTAAAGAGATTGGCCAATATTTACTAAGTTTATACATCAATTGATGATGAGTTATGCATTAATGTTAATGTTTTTGATGAAGTATTTGAGTGGTTGGATTGGACATATGAATGATCTTGATTTCAGGGTCGCAAATGGCTTGGAAATAGCCTTTAATTGTCCACAAGGGTAGACACACGGGCGTGTGTCTATGCCGTGTGTGACACACGGTCAACCTATATGGGTGTGTTAATCGGCCATGTGTCCTCTGCATGTTAGTGTTTTAAGTCAATGTCGACCACAGGCTAGCCACACGGGCATGTGCCTAGGCCGTGTGCTCCTTAAAGGGGTTGCTAACGTCACAAACAGAATACCCCTAATTTTTCACACGGGTGAGGACATGGGCGTGTCTAGGCCGTGTGAAGGACACGGGCTATTGACACGGGCGTATGTCAAGCCGTGTGAAAACCCCTATAGGTTTGTAATAAAAAATTAATTATACATGGGCTAGGGACATGGGCGTGTGAGACCACACAGGCTTCCCACACGAGCGTGTCCCAAGTCACACGGGTGTGTGACCCCCGTTCAGACAAAAATTTTCAAAGAGTGTAAAAGTTTCCGGTTGAGCCTCGAAATTTCCGAATGTATGTTTAAGGCCTCGTAGGCCCATGAGATGTATGTTACGACTAACAAAGAAAAGTTTTTAAATCGAAATGAAATTTTATAGCCCTTTATTACATGTTTAAGCAAGGTCAAGGATAGTAATGCCTCGTATCTGGTCCTTGTGTTGGGCATGGGTAAGGGGTGCTACATTTAGTGGTATCAGAGCTACGATTTAATCGATTCTAGGACAAACGTAACGTAAGCATGAAATTAGCTATACATGCTATACATAAGAGTACCTTTATAATGATAGTGTGACGACTCCTGATGACTTAAATTGTGTATTCATATAGTAAATGGATCCTGAAAGAGCTATACCAGATGATGTAGAAAGTAACGCGTTGACTCCCGCTGAAGGGACGATGCCAAATAAGAGTGAGGATAGACCTATGACAGTAAGTCAAAGAGGAGGAGAAGAGGCTAGAGAAGACTTTCTCCACATGATGAATACATGGTATACGGAGTTCATTCGTACAAACCCGAATGTACAACCCCCTCCACCCCCACCTATTCCTCAGCCTACCTCTGTAGCCCTCAAGTGGTAGAAGTTGTAAGAAGAGAAAAACCTCTAGTTGATAGGATCCGGAAATAAGGAGCAGAGGAATTTCGGGCTAGTAAAGATGACGATCCTGAAAAGGCAGAGTTTTGGCTTGAAAATACCATTAGGGTATTTGATGAGTTATCGTGCACACCTGAAGAGTGCATGAAGTGCGTGGTTTCCCTTCTGAGAGATTCCGCTTACTAATGGTGGAATACCCTTGTGTCGATGGTACCAAGGGAAAGGATTACATGGGAATTTTTCCAAGAAGAATTTAAGAAGAAGTACATTAGTCAAAGATTCATAGATCAAAAGAGAAAAGAATTCCTGGAGTTGAAGCAAGGTAAGATGTCAGTAACTGAGTATGAGCATGAGTTTGTAAGACTCAATAAATACGCTCGAGAATGTGTATCCACTGAAGCCATCATGTGCAAAAGATTTGAGGACGAATTAAATGAAGACATTAAATTGTTTATTGTTGTTCTAGAGTTGAAAGAATTTGTTGTGTTGGTGGATCGAGCTTGTAAAGCCGAAGAACTAGTTAAAGAGAAAAGAAAAGCTGAAATGGAGTCTCGTGACTCAAGAAAGAGACAGTGGAGTAAGTCATTCCAGTCCTCATCCAAGAAATCAAGAGACTTCTCCACTCGAACAGCTACTTTCACCGGGTTTTCAAGTAGAAGCAAGGGTAAGTAGTCTTCGGGGAATAAGGCTTAAACTACTTCAGTCGCTAGTGTTGGGAACATTCGATCTAATAGACCGGAATGCCCACAGTATGGTAGACATCACCCCAGTGAATACCGAGCACATGAGAATGCTTGTTTCAAGTGTGGTTCACAAGACCACTTTATAAGAGAATGTCCTGAGATAATGAAGGAAGAGAAAGCTCAGAGTGCGAAGTCCGGGAGCATTGTTAGAGGAAAACCACAGAGGAACCCTGGAAGCGGGGCGAGCAGTAAAGGTAACCCTAGAAAGCAGGCTGTGAGACCCGAGGGCAGGGCGCCTGCAAGGACTTATGCTATTTGCACTCGCGAAGAGGTAACTTCTCCTGATGTTATTGCAGGTACCTTTTCTCTTCATGATACTAAAGTTATTGCTTTAATAGATCCCGGATCTACCCACTCTTACATTTGCATGAAATTAGTATCTAGTATAAGTATGCCCATAGAGTCCACCGAGTTTGTGATAAAGGTGTCTAATCCACTAGGCAAAAGTGTGCTAGTTGATAAAGTATGCGAAGATTGTCCATTGATAATTAGAGGTCATTACTTTAAGCCAACCTCATGTTATTACCATTTGACGAATTTGATATTATTCTTGGTATGGACTGGTTAACCACTCATGATGTGGTAGTAAATTGTGGCAAGAAATATATTGAGTTGAGATGTGACAATGGGGATACCCTTCATGTTGAATCAGATGAACGAGATAGGTCGCCGGTAGTGATTTCTCACATGACGGCTCAGAGGTATGTAAGAAAAGGGTATGAGGCGTATCTTGCATTTGTGATGAATGCCAAAGAAACCGAGTCGAAGATTGAGTCAGTGCCGATAATATGTGAGTACCCAAATGTTTTTCCCGAGGAATTGCCAGGATTGCCTCCGGTTAGAGAGGTTGAATTTGGCATCGATTAACTTCCGGTACTATACCAATATCAATTTCTCCTTATAGGATGGCTCTAACTGAGTTGAAAGAATTAAAGGCAAAGTTGCAAGATTTAACGGAAAAAGGTTTCGCTAGGCCTAGCTGTTCTCCATGGGGTGCTTCAGTATTATTTGTGAAAAAGAAAGATGGCTCTATGAGATTGTGCATAGACTACTGACAGCTTAACAAAGTAACAATAAAGAACAAGTACCCATTGCCAAGAATTGATGATTTGTTCGATCAACTGAAGGGAGCCACTGTGTTCTCCAAGATAGACTTGAGGTCAGGATACTATCAGTTGAGAGTAAAAGACTCAGATGTGCCTAAGACGGCTTTTTGAACGAGGTATGGGCACTATGAATTTTTAGTTATGCCCTTCGATTTGACAAATGCTCCTGCGGTGTTCATGGGTTTAATGAACTGCATCTTTCAGCCATACCTAGACAAGTTTGTTGTTGTTTTTATTGATGATATACTGATATATTCTCGGGACGAGAGTGAGCATGCCGAGCACTTAAGGATAGTTCTATAGATTTTACGGGATAATCAGTTGTATGCCAAGTTTAGCAAAAGCGAGCTTTGGCTTAAGGAAGTTGGATTTCTAGGACATATTGTCTCGGGAGGTAGAGTCCGAGTTGACCAAAGTAATATTTCAGCTATTGTTGATTTGAAACAGCCAAAAAAATGTAACTGAAGTTAGAAGTTTTCTGGGCTTAGCTGGCTACTATAGGTGGTTTGTCAAAGGATTTTCCAGGATAGCAGTTCCAATGACGAAACTGTTACAGAAAAATATGAAGTTTGAATGGACGAAAAAGTACCAACAAAGTTTTGAGAAATTAAATACAATGTTGACAGAGGCTCCAGTTTTAGTACAACCTGAGTCGGGAAAAGAGTTCGTGATCTACAATGATGCATCATTAAATGGATTAGGCTGTGTACTTATGCAAGAAGCCAAAGTGATAGCATATGCATCCAGACAGCTAAAGCCACATGAGAAGAGTTACCCGATGCATGATTTAGAGTTAGCTGCTATAGTTTTTGCACTGAAGATTTGGAGACACCATTTATATGGTGAAAAATGTCGAATTTTCACAGATCACAAAAGTTTAAAGTATTTGATGACTCAAAAGGACCTGAACTTAAGGCAGCGAAGATGGCTAGAGTTGATAAAGGATTATGAGTTGGTCATCGACTACCATCCAAGAAAAAGCGAACGTAGTCGCCGATGCTTTGAGTTGGAAGTCCCCATTTACATTGTAACACCCCTAACCCGTATTCGTCGCCAGACTAGGGTTACGAGGCATTACCGAAGAAGACACAACTCAAAACAGGCATATAATATTTTTTTCTTTTAAATTTTTATATGTATTGAATCATCTGAACAGAGTAAGTTGCATATTTTGCCAATTCAAATTTCAAACCTCAACAACAAAGCCAAAATCATTTACATTAAAACTAAACACCTATCTTAAATCTATAACATAATCAATCATTCATAACTAACATCATTAATCTAACCATTTATTAAAGTCGCAATAAATAAACATCACTTTAAAAACACATATATATTTGGTATTCGAACATTATAGCATTAAAACCAAACGGCATCAACCATATTATGTATAACATTCGGCCATACTTAATATCTTCCATACATCTAATTTGAATATATTTATCATCACTTTAATTTACAAATTTTAGTCCATGACATATCATAAACAAATTTTTAAATAAACATACCAATATATTATTAAAACATATCCGAATATATATGCAAATATATTTATAATCTTTTAGTTAAATTTCTAAGCCAAATGCATAAACACATACTTGCATGGTTCTTCTATTCGAATAGCTAACCCATATAAAACCAATTTAATCATTAATATGTCCATCATTTCACAAACCACAAATACATAGAATTTCACAAATTCATAAACAAATCATAAAACCAAATTCATATGTATTACATGCATTCATCCATTATAATATCACAACATTGCCAAATACATATATATACATTAACCTTTTCAATTTATAAAAAAAACATAACAATCAAATATATTCAGTATATTTAGCTTATTAACTTAAACTATTTATAATGCAAATTAAATATTTATAATACATCAATATAAAGCCACAACTGAAATATATTTGTCTCTAATTAATCATCATTCAATTCACTACTAAAGTACATAACTAATCACCTCAATATATCCTTAAATGCCGAACTATCATTCAAATACATATATAATATCACCTTTCAACTTTTATTCAAATGTACTCATCAACTAATTACAAACCATTACTAACACAGATAAAACATAATCAAATCATTTTAGCAATGGTAGCATAACAAACATAATTCGTACTATTATATATATATCATAGTTAAATTACTCATACCACATCCAAAATCACTATCTAACTTCAATGCACAAAAGAAAACACATATCACAAATACCATTTATCATAGCACATAACAATATAACCAAAATGAACTTAAACCATGATCAAACATAACCAAGTTCAAGCAAATAAGATAAGCCATCTTCGTATGGCTATCAATTACATACATAGGTACGTAATTAATATTCAACCTTTTTCTATGCTATACATGCCATATATTCATAACTAACATAGCCAAAATACCAAAAAAAGTTGTTGATAGTGTGATAGTTCTGCTGAAGAAACCCGAGCTCGTAACGTATCCAAAATCTATAAAACAGAAATAGACAAAGAAACACAAGGTAAGCTATTTAAGCTTAGTAAGGCAATAGCAAGGTAAAGTCAATTAACTTAGCAAAATCATATATATATAATTATATCAAGTATTGATTTATACACAATCACAAGTAATTACTCAAATCTCAATATCAAAGTCACATAATATACCCTTTTTGTTGAATACACATAGTTAAAGCTTATACACAATTCACATGTTTACACATTAAATTTTGTACAATGTAATAAACATATAACTTACCTTCCATTTGTTAACACAGTGTTTATACGTACCTGAGTTCTTTTAATTCACATATCACGTTGGCCTTCACTTACACATGCCCATTGAACCACTCGGAATTCAAAAGGATACTCGGATAGTCGGAAGCTAATACAATGCCAACGTCCCAGACATGGTCTTACATGTAATCACATATCAATGCCACTTTCCCAGGCAGGGTCTTACACGTAAACACAAATCGACGCCAACGTCCCAGACGTGGTCTTACACGATAACACATAACGGAAATCCTATGTCAAGACATATGTATCCTATCTATTCCTAAGGTTCATACAGGGCTTACGGACGTCGAATCTCGATCGAATCAAGCTCGAAAGTTAGCCAAATCACAATACTTGTAACAGCCCGAATTTGACCCTAATCAGAAACAGTGGTTTCGGGACCACAAATCTGAGTCGATAGAATATTTAAATAATATATTTGGTGCCTATGATTTATGAGTGTGCATGTGCAAAACTTTTCGTGAATTAATTGGACCGTTTGTGTGTTTAATTTAAAGAAAAGGGCTAAATCGCGTAAGTGGTAAAAGTAGCCATTTATTAAATTTAGTGGTCAAATTGATTTGTCTTCTTATGTATGAGGATTTATGTTTGTAAATTGACCCCTTTTTGCATGCTATTGGATGGAATTATGCTTTTATAATGCATTTGCATGTTTAGTTTATTATAATGATATAATAAATTAACTATTATATTATAAGCTTATAATAAATAAAAGAAACATAAAATTTTCTTGCATGCTCATCTTCTTCAACCCCTCTTGACCGAAACTAAAAGAGAGAAAAACATTTCAAGGGTTCAGCACATTTCAAGCTTGATCAAGGTATGAGTTTAGCTCGGTTTTTGATAAATTTTACGTTTTTGAGATCGTTGCTTCGAATACTATCCGACCCATGTTAGAATTTTTTATTTTGATGCATGTGTGATGTTTGGCCATGGATGGAATCTTGTGTTTTGTGATGGTTGATGATTTTAAATAAAATATGTGTTAGATTATTAAATTTTGTGTTGGAAATTTTGATTAAATTTAGTATTTAGGACTAAATTTTAAAAATAGTAAATTGAGGGGCTAGATTGTAGAATTTATGAAATACGGGGACTTGTATAAGCTTAGTGAGCATTTGGCCCTAGCTTAAAATATGTAAATTTAGCTTATTTTGTGTTTTGTGAAAATTGGATTAAATTGTAGAAGTGCAAAATGTTAGGGATAAATTGGTAAATTGTTCAATTTTGTGTTTTGGGCTAAAATGAATGAAACTCTATTTGAATGAGCTCATTTTGAAATTATTTAGATCAAGAATGAAAAGAACCGAGATCGAATCAAAGAAAAGCAAAGTTAAACGAATAGCCGGGAAGCTTAATCTGACAATTTCTGAGGTAAGTTTTTAAGCAACCAGATTGAATTAAATTTTATTCTATAATAAAATGTACATATTAAAGTGAAGTAAATAAAATTAATTGCATAATGCCGAATGTGGCATGGAAAATATCATGTTTTAGCTAAATGTGGGGTTAGCATATATATAAAAGCTTTGATATTGAGTTGATCAAATATATGTACATGTATTAAGGAATGATTATATGTGGAATTGAAATGAGAGTGATGTTGTAATTGAATATGTGGATATATATTATTATGTATATTAAGTATGCTGAATGTGATCGTAATTGATAGGAGAAATGAGTTGTTGAACATGTATATAAATATGTATATTGAATGTGCCGAATGTGGTGGAAATTGATAGGAGAGGTGAGATGATGAACATGTATACATATATATATATATATATATATATGTATATTGAATGTGCCGAATGTGATGATAATTGGTGGAAGAAATGATTTTTTTGAACATGTATATATATATGTATGTTTATTTAAATGAAAATGAAATTATATGTGTTTTTATGAATGAGGAAAGATAGGTTAAAGAGCACTATGTGTGCGAGCTTATATACCGAGCACTGTGTGTACGAAATCGGTCATCTGGCACTAAGTGTGCGGAAACAAGTAATGGCACTAAGTGTGCGATACATTACAAGTAAATGGCACTACGTGTGCACTTTATCAAAGTAACGACACTAAGTGTGCGATATGTTACATGAATTTGCACTAAGTGTGCGGGTTTGCGAATGTACTAAAGATATCATGTAGCGAATTGTATTAAGCGTAATGGAATTGAAACACCCCAAACCCGGCCCACGAGCTTTGACCAGATTTCGTATGTTCCTTAAGTAAACCGGTTTCAAATTCTTTAGTTCCTTTGGAAAAACTTAAGCGATTTTAAGAAATATATTGTTTTGGGTTGGGCTTGAGTTGGAAACCAATTTATCTTATATTGAAATCTATTTAATTAAGGTGACAAAACAATTAGGGTTTATTTTTCAAAAAATAAATTTACTCAAACTTTAATTGATAATAATTCGCAAACATAAAAAAAATAAAGAAATACAACTATGGCCTTATTACATCAAGTAAAAACCCAAAATAAAATTCTTAAGTACTTAAATAAAATAAAATGTCCATATTGAATAAAACTTCAAGCTGAGCATGGCCACCACAAGTTCTGCCGTCCCGGTCCATCACTGTTCATCACCTGAAAAATGTTCCCACATCGGGGTGAGTCAACAGACTCAATGTGTACACAACACTAAAATTTAATAGATCAGGCATACCATAACGTATCACATGCACATTCATATACAGATAAAATAATGATGCAACCCATACCCAAACCTAGATGCCATCCGCTACACATCCCCGTACCAACCTGCACACCGTGGGGACTACTAAGTCGACCCTCCTTCCGCTACACACCATCGAAGGCAATCGCTGCAGTCGACGTGCTCATCGCCCATATAAAATTCGTGGCATAGCCACCAGATTCAGATAATTGTGTCATGAGACACCACATTCAGATAATGTAACCGAAGTTACCACATTCAGATAATGTAACCGAAGTTACCACATTCAGATATTGTGACCGAAGTCACCACATTCAGATAGTGAGACCGAAGTCACCACATTCACTTCCCCTTTCTCATATAACCAAAATGCCCCATATTATTCATATCATGCATATCATACTTAAATTCACATTCATGTCACTTTTCACATGTTAAATATAACATATTTCATAATCCTAGTATGAGTAGGAAACGTACCTGAGTACTTTGTACCACCTTAGGGTACTTAGCCATATTCACATTCTTATACATTCATATATTAAATATTTGCCATAGAACATATTAAAAGTTAGTGTGGGGTACACACCTGATTCACTTAGGGTTTCCAATCCAAATCCCGAAAAGCTTGATCTAATGCCTTAGATCTTAGATCTCTACATTTATTCAATCATTCAATACTTAGTAAAGAGCCATTCGGCCATAAATCCAAATCCTAGTAGGATTAGTACACTAAAACTTACCTTGTTGCCGATTGACATAAGAATCAAGTCTCGAAACTTTGTATCCTTCTTTCTTGAAATCGGCAATCACTAGATTACTTGAATAGATTAGTTTCGGCTCTTGAATAATTAATAAAACACATCTATATACCAAACATGGCCTTGGTCGAATACTACAAACACTTACCTTGTAGATTTCAAATCCCGAAACTCACCGAATAACTAGGGAACACGCGGCCTATGGTGTACCTTCGGGAAAAGAACTTCTCCTTCAAAGTTTCGGCAACCATGAACATTAATGGGATTAGCCCTAGATTTCGATAAGTCTAAAAGTAGAAAGAATGGAAACTAAATTTAATCTTACCCTTACTGAAGAAATCGACAAAACCTTTGCTTGAAGCCCCTCAAAGATTCGGCTATGAAGATTAGGAGACTAGTCGACTATGGCCTAGATGGAACTTATTTTTGGCTTCAATAGAAAAGTATGGGATTTGGGAGGGATCGACAATGGTGGACTTGGGGAGAAGAAGATTTCGGCTTTGGCAAAAATAAAAGAGAAAAAAGAATAGTTTGCTAGGGAATTTTCGGCAGAGGTTTCCTTGAAGAGAAAAGAATGAATGAAGAATAGCCTTACTCTTCCTTTTATAGCCGAAAAACTCTTCTAATTGATAGCTTTATCCTTTTAATTATCACAAAATAAAAGAATTAATCCAACAATTATCTCTTAGAAATTATCTAAAACAAAATCCTTTATTTATCTCCTATTTAGACGAAATTTAAAGAGAATAAAACTCCTCTTTTAGAAGCCTTGTGCCGTCCACCTCTCTGCTTCTGGAAGCAAAAATAAAACTTCTTTATTTGCTCCCCAAGTGACTCAAACCCTGGCCCAAATACACAAGCTTGTGGCGTCACTTTGCTGGGCTTTTAGGTGATGTCTTCAAGCCACTTTGACAAGCCTGGTTGTGTGTCAAATTCCTCCTATAAATTTTCTTAAGGCCACCTTGCCTTAATTTCCTCTTTTTAAACTTTAAAACTTGACATTTCCTTACATTTCCATGTTTCCAAAAATTTTCGTTTGCCTCCTTTAAACTTAACATTTCCTTACATTTCCAAGTTTCCCGAAATGTTTACTTTCCTCTTTTGAATCATTTCCAAATCATTTCCTTACATTTCTTAGTTTCCAGAAATGTTCACTTTCCTCTTTTAAACTTAACATTTCCATACATTTTCAGGACATTTCCCTACATTTCCAAGACAAGACATTTCCTTACATTTCCATACATTTCCTTACATTTCCTTACATTTCCTTACATTTCCATACATTTCCTTATTTCTAGAATTCACATAACACCTTCATAATTCATAAAACATGCCATTTTACCACACGGTTCCTTGTGTCATGCTTCACACGGAGTTTCTTTTAAAGCCTCATTTACCTAGCCCCCCTTTTTACTTAAAAACCAATAATTTTCCAAAGCTTTCTTCTTCCATCCTAGAATTCTAAAAACCCTTAATACACTTCCAACACTGCCAAAACCTACTAACTCATGAATTAGGCACGAACGCATAACCCCTAATCTAGGATGTTACAGGAATGAACAGGTATGTGATTCATGAAAGAGGTTAGTATTAATATGGTAAGTGAAGTTAGCTTATGAAATTTGAGTTATGATATGTGGTTATGAGTTTTTGAACATGTTTTGAATGAAATGATGATGCATATTTTTATCTAATATCTAATAAGGAATGCATGAATGTTGGTTTTGAAATTACCACACATGGTAGTTATTGAATGGTAATTTGGTGGATATGTATGTATATAAACCTATGGCTATGTGGTTGATGATATTCATGTTAGTTTGATTTTACTTTTGCGATGTATAATTTCATTCTTTACTATTGCTTAAAACTTACTAAGCTGAGATAGCTTACTGTTGTGTTCATTTGACTATTCTATAGACTTTGAAGGCTAGTTCGTGCTCGGGGATCTTCGTCAAAGTCAATTGCACTATCACCTAACTTTGGTATTCTATAAGTTGTATCTCTTTTGAACTTATGGCATTTATAGACTATGTCCCTTGGGTTGTGTTCGAATGATATGTATATATATATGCCATGCGAAAATGGCTATGTTTCTATGTTTGAGTAAGATTTGATCATGTTTAATTATGGAATTACTAATTGAGTATATTAGTATATATATTATAAGCCTAGCAATGAAGTTATTTCATAATATGTTATATGTGAATTTGAGTATTTGAAATTGGTTGAATATGGTATATAGGTCAATGGATTAATAAATACATTTTTGCATAAATTGAATGTATCAACGTGACTAGACACGAATGAAATTGGTCATATTTTGTGTATGTGATTATCAAAAGTGATATATTAATGAACCAATTTGAAGTATACTCGTTTGTAAATATTCGGTCATGACTTTAGTTTGGAGCTTAAAATCTTCCATTGAGTGTTGTATATATTCGGCCATGAGAAATAAATGGCTAGATTATTAAAGTAATATCTAGCTAAGGTGTGCTTATGATGGAATATATATGAAATGAATATTGCCGAATGTGATAAAAAAATTATGAGATATATGAATTGATTTGAAATTTATAATTGTTTGTGGTATTGAAATGAGGAATGAACATGATCGAAAATGATGCATATATTCAGTAATGATATATATTTGATTGTGTTGTTGATAATTGAAACACCCTGGTTTTAGGGTTTAGGCTTTTGGGGCTTAGCTCGGGGGTTGGCACACTTTAGTGTGTGGTTGGGTAAGTTTTAGGGGTCCTGAGAACCCTAGGTGGTGGTAGATGCCTTAGGAAAATTTTTAGTTTTAGGGGTCAAAAGGGGAGCTTGGATAGAGGGGGGCCTTAAGAGAAATTTTGGTGGGAATTAGGCACAAGAAATAAGCTGGCAGAGTGGCAAGGAGGCGCCACATAAGGCATGGGAAGTGACGCCTCAAGGGGAAGCTGGTAAGGGTCTCAGGTTCGATTCGCAAGGGCAGCAGGAGGCCTTTGTTTTTGCGTCATAAAGGTAGAGTGTTGGACGGTTTTTGGATGCTTAAATGAAGGATATTTGACTTGTTCAAATGTTTTGAATGGATGGCTAGGAGAAGAGGTGGGTTGGTTACTTTTTGAATTTATTTGAAGGGATGGTGTAGAGTGTTTTTAGGAGAGAATGTTGGGATTTTGTGGGGAGGTGGAGTGTTTGGCCGAATTTTGTTTCTTCTAGGGGGAGCTTGGCCGAATGTTATAAATAGGGGAAGGTGCTCATCCTTTTGGGTTTTTCCCATGTGCTTGCTTGCCGAAAATTTCTTCACACATCTCTTCCATTTCACTTGAGCCGAAACCTTCATTGCCATCCTTCCTCTCTTCCTTTTGGACCCTTGGCCGAACCACTCATCTTGCATTCCCCCTTTTTTCTTCCATTTTGTTAAATCGAAGGTACACCCCACACCTTTCTTTCTCTTCTCTTTGGCCGAAACCACTATTCCCTACCCCTTGATTTTATTGATAGCCGAATCTACACCACCACCCTTTGCCGAATTTCTTTCCCTCAATTTGGTAGCACTATTGGCCGAATATTAGTTTAGACCTCTTCGGGTTTTGTTGCAATCGTGGTTGAAGGTATTCTGGGATTTTAAGGCTTTCGGTCTAGTCTCAGTAGTTAGCAGTCGGCTTGGTAAGTGGTGGTAAGGCTTTTTGGTAAGCTATGTATGTGATATTTCGATTAAGTTTAAGGTTGTTAAAGTATATGATGATAAGGCCGTTTGTAGGGGGGAGAAGAGCCTAACGCAGGAGACCTTTTCGGGTTTCGTATAGGCAGCATTTGCAGAGGCATAGAGTAGCGTTTCGGGGTTGATCGGTTGTGCTAGTAATTAGGTGTGTAATCATCGCACTATTTCTTCGATTTTTGGTTTGCGAACATGTTTATATATGCGTGATGTGTGATGGCCGATTATAAAGGCTTGAATGGTGAGTTATATATACATAATATGATAATCAACATGTGATGCTTACTCTTTTGTTATAAACTGACATGTTATACTTATGCATACATACATGGGAGGTGGATTTGATCGATGAAGGAAGGAAGGGTGTACACATGATATACGTGGTCTAATGTTAGCTCAGGCTACATTAGCGCTTGACGGTTAGCTGTGTGCTACCTCAAGGGAGGTGTGGCTCGGTGCCCATCTCGGCGGTTGATGGCTATGTGCATCACCGTAGACGAAGCATGTTGTTGAGGATCATTTTGGTTGATCGGTGGCTCAGCCACGGCCTTGAGCAGCGAGCTTGCCAAGGTAAGGTTCATGGATCACGATGTGATCAGTGGTGGGTTAGCCACGGCCTTAGGCAGGGAGTCTGCTAAGGTTGGTGTTACGGTTGGATTATAGGTTGGGCTGAGATGCATATTTGCATGACTTGTTATGAGAACGGTACGGTTATGGGCCAAGCCCATACGTGTGGAAATAAGTGTTGTGATTATGCACTGAGTCAGTGGACTCACTCTATTTTTCCTAACCATTTCAGGTGATGCGTAGAATTGGACCGGGATCGGAGAGGACACATGGTGGCCCATGCAGGAAGAAGAGTTTAAATATTTTTTTTAAGCTTATTCATATTAGTTATTTGGGTTAAATATTGTTGTAATAAGGGCCTTTTGATCTTTATTTATTTTTAGAATTATTTTTATTATTATTTTTGGTACTATTTTATTTTAATTTAATTATGGTTTAATTAATTTGATTTACCATGTGAAAATTGATTTTTATATTAGCAACCTACTTATTCAATATATATATGATTTAATAAAGTGTTTTTAATATGGACATTTTTATAATATCAAAGTCTAAAGTATACTTTTAAAAGTACATGGGTTTTACCAAAAAGTTAGTAAATCTTACTATTTTATTTTAAGTCAAAAAGGAATTTTCCACCGTTTTTCCGCAGTGACATAACCAGATTCGGTCGTAGTGAATGGGCCGGGTTTGGGGATATTACAATAATAGAAGTGAAATAAATGAATAAGTACCATATGCCTATTCGGCCCTTACTTTTAAATGACCAAATGAATAGTGTTTTGTTATTTGAATGGAATTATTTTATTTTTAAATAATGCTAATGATATTATTTTGAGATGACTTGTTTATTTGTGATATTATTATTTAAGTAATAAAATTCATGTGTATGGATGGACATTGTGGTTAGTTGAGTAATACCTCGTAACCCTAATCTGGCGACGGATTACAGGTTAGGGGTGTTACATTTGATTGGTATCAGAGCTACGATTTAGTTTGTATTCGGACTAATGTAGCGTGCGTTAGGTCTAGCTATACATGCCATATTTTATAATGTGATAGTGTGATGACTTTTGACAGTGAAATTGTGTTTCCTTCTTTCGCATAGTAAATGGATCCTGATCCCGAGCAGGCTATAGCTGATGATGTCGAGAGCGTGGCACCTGCTCCCGCGCAAGGGACCGCGCCGGATGAATCTCGACCAGCTGTGAGTAATCCTGACGAGGGGGTTAAACAAGCCTTTTATAGCATGATGAATGATTAGTTCAACCAATATATCTGGACCAATCCGGCTGTTCAACAACCCCTGAATCCGAATACTCCCCCTGTAGTACCGGTGGTATCCCCGATCGTTAATCCTGAGAGAGCATGCAAGCCTCCTGTTGATCAAATTAGAAAACACGGGGCTCAAGAGTATAGAGCCGAAGATGATGATGATGCTGAGCGAGCTAAATTTTGGCTCGATAATACCGTCCGTGTTTTTGATGAACTATCTTGCACACCTGATGAGTGCTTGAAGTGTGCCATATCTTTGCTACGGGATTCTACCTACTATTGGTGGAATACTCTCGTATCAGTTGTTCCTAATGAACGAGTTACTTGGGATTTCTTTCAGACGGAGTTTCGAAAGAAATACATCAGCCAGCGATTTATAGATTCAAAACGCAAGGAATTTCTCGAGCTTAAACAGGGTCGTATGGCCGTATCTGAGTATGAGCGCAAGTTTGTGAGACTTAGTCGCTATGCTCTTGAGTGTGTTTCATCCAAGGCTGCTATGTGCCGAAGATTCGAAGAAGGGTTAAATGAAGATATAAAATTACTGGTTGGCATACTGGAAATAAATGAGTTCGTAGTACTTGTTGAGCGAGCTTATAAAGCTGAAGAGCTGGGAAAAGAAAAACGGATAGCTAAGTTTGAAGCTAGAGACTTCTGTAAGAGATCCACGGGTAAATTTCCTCAAATGTCATCAAAGAAGTTCAAAAATGATAGTAGTCGATCCAAAGCTAACACAGGGATCTCTATACGAGAACGACCATCAGTGAGTTCACGGGCTACATCGATTGCTAGTGTTGGCAATACTCAACCGAATAAACCCGAGTGTCAACAGTGCGGTAGGCGGCATTTTGGTAAATGTTGGGGTAAATCTAACAATCGCACTTGCTACAAGTGTGGTTTGTAGGATCATTTTATTCGGGGTTACTCGGAGATAGCTAAAAAAGATAATGCTCAGAGTGCAAGACCGAGCAGTACTACAGCTATAGGTAGACCATCTCGTAATGTGAGTGGTAGCGGCGGGGCTCAGAGGGGGACTTCAGATGCGGCTATTCGATCAGAGACCCGTGCGCCAGCTAGAGCCTATGCCATTCGTGCCAGAGAGGAGGCTTCATCTCCAGATGTCATCATCGGTATATTCACTCTCTTTGATACTAGTGTAATTGCTCTGATTGACCCTAGTTCAACTCATTCTTATGTATGTGAAACACCAGTATCCAGCAAGACTCTATCTGTTGAGTCTACTGAGTTTGTGATTTGGGTTTCGAACCCCCTAGGTCGGTGTATGCTAGTTGATAGAGTGTTCAAGAATTGCCCTTTAATGATTCGAGACTCATGTTTTTCGGCCGATCTGATATTGCTACCATTTGACGATTTCGATATTATCCTCGGCATGGATTGGTTAACCGTGCACGATGTAGTAGTGAATTACAGACGAAAGACTATTGATTTGAGGTGTCAGAATAATGAGATAATTTGAATTGAATTTGCGGATTTGAATGGGCTACCAACAGTATCTTCGATGTTGGCTCGATAGTATTTGAGAAAGGCTTGCGAAGCTTACTTTGCTTATGTGATTGATAGTAAAGTAAGCGAAAAGAAGATTGAAACTGTACCAGTTGTTTGTAAGTATCCGGATGTGTTCCCAGAGGAATTACCGGGATTGCCACCTGTTCTGGAGGTAGAGTTTGGTATTGAGCTAGTGCCAGGGACAACTCCAATTTCAATAGCTCCGTATAGAATGGCCCCGACCGAATTAAAAGAGTTGAAAGCTCAGTTGCAAGAATTGACAGATAGAGGTTTTACTCGATCGAGTTTTTTCTTCCTGGGGTGCGCCAGTCCTATTTGTGAAAAAGAAGGACGAAACTTTGAGAATGTGCATCAATTATCGACAACTCAATAAAGTGACCGTAAAG
This sequence comes from Gossypium australe, assembly GCA_005393395.2. NCBI lineage: Eukaryota > Viridiplantae > Streptophyta > Magnoliopsida > Malvales > Malvaceae > Gossypium > Gossypium australe. The sequence continues at coordinate 30,733,478 of CM016620.1, read as the reverse complement.
AATAAATATTCGTTGCCACGTATTGATGATTTATTTGATCAGCTTAAGGGAGCTTCGGTATTTTCAAAAATCGATCTGAGGTCAGGTTATTATCAGCTGCGAGTTAGAGACTCGGATGTACCAAAAACTACTTTTCGGATGAGATACGTCCATTACGAGTTTTTAGTGATGCCATTCGGACTCACTAATGCCCCTGCTCTTTTCATGGAAACCGTATCTAGATCAGTTTGTAGTTGTATTCATAGATGACATCCTGATCTATTCGCGTGACGAAACTGAACATCCCGAGCATTTGAGACTTGTGTTACAGATTTTGCGTGATAAGCAGTTGTACGCAAAATTCAGCAAATGTGAGTTTTGGTTGAATGAAGTTAGTTTCCTGGGGCATGTCGTTTCAGCATCGGGCATTCGGGTTGACCCGAGTAAAGTTTCAGCTATACTTGATTGGAAACCACCGACAAATGTTTCTGAAGTTCGGAGTTTTTTGGGACTTGCCGGATATTATAGACGTTTCGTGAAAGGGTTCTCTATGATTGCAGCTTCGATGACAAAGCTATTACAGAAAGATGTTAAATTCGAGTGGTCAGAAAGGTGCCAGAAGAGTTTTGACCAGTAAAAACTTTGTTGACGGAAGCTCCAGTATTTGTTCAGCCAGAGTCGGGTAAAGAGTTCGTTATTTTTAGCGATGCATCTTTAAATGGTTTGGGATGTGTTTTGATGCAGGAGGGTAAATTTGTGGCCTACGCCTCGAGACAGTTGAAGCCACATGAAAAGAACTATCCGACACACGATCTTGAATTGGCTGCTATAGTTTTTGCTTTGAAAATATGGCGTCATTATCTATTCGGTGAAAAATGCCATGTCTATTCGGATCACAAAAGTCTAAAGTATTTAATGACTCAGAAGGATCTGAATTTGAGACAGCGACGATGGTTGGAACTATTAAAAGATTACGAACTTGTGATTGATTATCATCCGGGGAAAGCTAATGTGGTTACGGATGCACTAAGCCGGAAATCACTATTTGCTCCACGTGCAATGAATGCGGATATAGCCATGACTGATGATGGTGTGATTATTGCAGAATTGAAAGCGAGACCACTGTTTCTACAATAGATTCGCGAAGCTCAAGAGGTTGATAATGACTTAATAACAAAAAGGAGTCAATGTGGCTCGAGTACTGATTCAGATTTTCAGCTAGATGCTGAGGGGTGCTTATGGTTCAGAAACCGAATATGTGTACCTAAGAATCCTGAATTGATTCAAATGATTTGCAATGAAGCTCATAATAGTAAATTGTCAATTCACCCGGGTAGTACGAAGATGTAAAACGACCTAAAACAGCATTACTGGTGGCATGGTATGAAGCGAGATATTTCAAACTGTGTCGAAGTGTTTAATATGTCAACAAGTGAAAGCCGAACATCAGGTACCATCGAGATTACTTCAACTGACCATGATACCTGAGTGGAAATGGGATCGAGTCACGATGGATTTCGTATCTGGGTTGCCGATGACACCGAGCAAGAAAGACTCAATCTGGGTTATTGTTGATAGATTGACGAAATCGGCCCATTTTATTCCGGTACGTACGGATTTCTCGCTTGATAAGTTAGCTGATTTGTACATATCTCAGATTGTACGACTGCACGGAGTACCTATTTCCATTGTTTCGGATAGAGATCCGAGGTTTACATCGCGGTTTTGGAAGAAACTGCAAGATGCTTTAGGTACCAAATTGCACTTCAGTATTGCTTTTCACCCTCAGTCAGATGGTCAATCCGAGTGTGTTATTCAAATACTCGAGGATATGTTGAGATGTTGCATTCTTGAGTTTGAGGGTAAGTGGGAACGATACTTGTCTTTGATTGAATCTGAATACAATAATAGCTTTCAATCAAGAATCAAAATGGCACCTTATGAAGCTTTGTACGGTCGTAAATGTCGTACACCTCTATATTGGACCGAGCTAAGTGAAAGCAAGATACACGGGGTTGATTTAATTAAAGAGACTGAACAAAAAGTAAAAGTAATCCGAGAAAGTTTGAAAGTTGTGTCAGATCGACAGAAGTCATATGCGGACTTGAAACGTAAAGATATAGAATTTCAAGTGGGTGACCGAGTATTTTTGAAAGTCTTTCCGTGGAAAAAGATACTTAGATTTGGTCATAAAGGAAAGTTGAGTCCGAGATTTATTGGGCCGTACGAAGTTATTGAGCGTATTGGGCCGGTTGCGTACAGACTTATGTTGCCATCTGAGCTAAACAAGATTCACAATGTTTTTCATGTATCGATGCTTCAACGATATAGATCCGATCCTTCTCATGTGATTAGCCCGACAGAGATTGAAATTCAGCCTGACTTATCGTATGAGGAGGAACCGATTCGCATCTTAGCTTGTGAAGTAAAAGAATTACGAAATAAGAAAATTTTGTTGGTTAAAGTTATGTGGCATAAGCACGAGGTTGAGGAGGCAACCTGGGAACTCGAAGATTCGATGAGAGAACGTTACCCATATTTATTCACTGGTAAGATTTTCGGGGATGAAAATCCCTTAAGGGGGAGAGTTGTAACAGCCCGAATTTGACCCTAATCAAAAACAGTGGTTCCAGGACCACAAGTCCGAGTCAATAGAATATTTAAATATTATATTTGGTGTATATGATTTATGAGTGTGCATGTGAAAAAAATTTCGTGAATTAATTGGATCGTTTGTGTGTTTAATTTAAGAAAAGGGCTAAATCGCGTAAATGGTAAAAGTAGCCATTTATTAAATTTAGTGGCTAAATTGATTTGTCTTCTTATGTATGAGGATTTAAGTTGTAAATTGACCCCTTTTTGCGTGCTAGTGGACGGCATTATGCTTTTATAATGCATTTGCATGTTTATTTTATTATAATGATATAATAAATTAACTATTATATTATAAACTTATAATAAATAAAAGAAACATAAAATTTTCTTGCAAGCTCATCTTCTTCAATCCCTCTTGACCGAAACTAAAAGAGAGAAAAACATTTCAAGGGTTCGGCACATTTCAAGCTTGATTAAGGTATGAGTTTAGCTCGGTTTTTGATAATTTTTACGTTTTTGAGATCGTTGTTTCGAATACTATCTGACCCATGTTAGAATTTTTGATTTTGATGCATGTGTGATGTTTGGCCATGGATGGAATCTTGTGTTTTGTGATGGTTGATGATTTTAAATAAAATATGTGCTAGATTATTAAATTTTGTGTTGGAAATTTTGATTAAATTGAGTATTTCAGACTAAATTTTAAAAATAGTAAATTGAAGGGCTAGATTGTAGAATTTATGAAATATGGGGACTTGTATAAGCTTAGTGAGCATTCGACCCTTGCTAAAAATATGTAAATTTAGCATATTTTGTGTTTTGTGAAAATTGGATTAAATTGTAAAAGTGCAAAATGTTAGGGATAAATTGGTAAATTGTTCAATTATGTGTTTTGGGCTAAAATGAATGAAATTCTATTTGAATGAGCTCATTTTGAAATTATTTAGATCAAGAATGAAAAGAACTGGGATCGAATCAGGGAAAAGCAAAGTTAAACGAATAGCCGAGAAGCTTAATCCGATAATTTCCGAGGTAAGTTTTTAAGCAATTGGATTGAATTAAATTTTCTTCTATAATAAAATGTACATATTAAAGTGAAGTAAATAAAATTAATTGCATAATGCCGAATGTGGCATGGAAAATATCAGGTTTTAGCTAAATGTGGGGTTAGCATATATATATAAGCTTTGATATTGAGTTGATCAAATATATGTACATGTATTAAGGAATGGTTATATGTGAAATTGAAATGAGAGTGATGTTGTAATTGAATATGTGGATATATATTATTATGTATATTAAGTATGCCGAATGTGATGGTAATTGATAGGAGGAATGAGTTGTTGAACATGTATATAAATATGTATATTGAATGAGCTGAATGCGGTGGAAATTGATAGGAGAGATGAGATGATGAACATGTATATATATATGTATATTGAATGTGCCGAATGTGATGATAATTGGTGGAAGAAATGATTTGTTTGAACATGTATATATATATATGCGTGTTTATTTAAATGAAAATGAAATTATATGTGTTTTTATGAATGAGGAAAGATAGGTTAAAGAGCACTATGTGTGCGAGCTTATATACCGAGCACTGTGTGTGTGAAGTCGATTATCAGGCACTAAGTGTGTGGAAACGAGTAATGGGACTAAGTGTGTGATACATTACAAGTAATGACACTAAGTGTGCGATACATTACAAGTAAATGGCACAATGTGTGCACTTTATTAAAGTAACGGCACAAAGTGTGCGATACGTTACATGAATTTGCACTAAGTGTGCGGGTTTGCAAATGTACTAAAGATATCATGTAGTGAATTGTATTAAACGTAATGGAATGAACATGTATGTGGTTCATGAAAGCTAGGAAGGTTAGTATTAATATGGTAAGTGAAGTTAGCTTATGAAATTTGAGTTATGATATGTGGTTATGAGTTTTCGAACATGTTTTGAATAAAATGATGATGCATAGTTTTATATGATATCGTATAAGGAATGTATGAATGTTGGTTTTGAAATTACCACACATGGTAGTTATTGAATGGTAATTTGGTGGATATGTATGTATATAAACCTACGGCTATGTGGTTGATGATATTCATGTTAGTTTGATTTTACTTTTGCGATGTATAATTTCATTCTTTACTATTGCTTAAAACTTACTAAGCTGAGATAGCTTACTGTTGTGTTCATTTGACTATTCTATAGACTTTGAAGGCTAGTGTAACACCCCAAACCCGGACAAGACACCACGTCCGAATCTGGTATGTTACGGGGAAAAACGTTTCTAAGAAGTTCAGATTTTTCGTTTGAAAACTGCGTGAAAACACCGTGTGCTTGAAAACAATTTGAGTATACTTGTTTGCAAAACTTTTGATGTGTTTAAAACCCGGAGATTTTGAAAACTTAGCTAGAATTTGTAGTTAAAACGAGTTTAAGTCATTGAAGACCTCATTAGGTTCTTAGTGATACATAAAATACTATTGAACTTAGGTGATTCACAAGTTAGAATTTGAAACCAGTTGAATTTGTTTGTCAAAAGACTTAGTGTGATACCCGATGGTATGGTTTAAAATCACGTCGCGTTATTATTTTGAAAACATTATCTTTCCAGGTTTTAGTAAAAATTTATACCGGCTTATTTTGTTAAGGCATATTAGGTCTAATTAAAACATCAACCAACTTAGACATAAATTAAAAGGCCTTTACAAACCAAAATAACCCAATTTAAAGTAATAAGCTAAAGTACTAAAAATTACTGAGTCTGAGTAAAACTTTATTCAGCATGGCATGTGCACCCCGAGTCCATCCCGGCTCCAAGTCCGCGTCTACGAGTCACCTGAAATGTCAAAGGAGAGGGTGAGTCGAGTGACTCAGTGTGTAAATCCCGCTCCCGAAGAAACAACATGCTAACACACATCATACATAGCAACATGATTAATGCAACCCGATCCTAACCATCCATATCGCCTTTTCTACCCCGTGTGGTACCAAACCACTGGTGGTGCCAAACCACGGGTGACATATAGTCACAATGTGCTCCCAAAGCACTGGTGTCCCAAAGACACAATTGTGCTACCAAAGCACTGGTGACCGAAGTCACAAATCTGGTGATGGGGCCAACCCATCGTGTGTTACCAAAACACTAGCAGACGATCCCATATCTCAAGTGGGGCCAACCCACGGTGGTCAAACCACAGGGACAAGTCGCAATGAGGTGCCAAACCTCTGGTGTCCCAAAGACACAGTGTGCTACCAAAGCACTGGTGACCGTAGTCACAAATCTGGTGATGGGGCCAACCCATCGTGTGTTACCAAAACACTGGCGTCAATCCCGTATCTCACAAGTGGGGCCAACCCACGGTGGTATTAACCACAGGGACGAGACGCTGAGGTACCAAACCTCTGGAGGTGCCAAACCTCTGGTGACCCAAAGTCACAAAGTGTGCTACCAAAGCACTGGTGCTCGTCAGCACAATATATCACTGCTCCCTCCTCTCGTATCACCCATCAACATGTCAAACTCATGTAATTATGCATATCATACTATTATGCACATCATGCCAATATGTCTAACCACATATCCCATATCACATATATCCATAGCCATTATATCATATAAGTCATCAATAACTCATAATAATATTGATAGTAACTTACCCGAATCCAAGCCCATACCCAATTGGGTATCATATCAATCCATCAACTGCCATAATTTTAATAGGTATACAGGTTTAATAATGATATTACTAAATATAAGTGTGTTAGTATACACACCTGATAGCTACGAGTCTAAAATCCAACGAGAACGATCTAAGCCCCTCGATTACAAGATCCTACAATCGGCCAAACATTAGGGGTTAGGCACTAAGCCTATTCGGCCAACACCAATAGACCAAAAGAGTTGTCGAATCACTCTTACCTTGCTATTGCTTGGTTTCCTACCAGACCCGAATCACAATGGTCCTTTAAAGACAATCGGCCACCACCTTGAAAAGAATACAGTTAATCCTTTATCAAACACGGCCTAATCGAAACCAGGTGATTAAACTAATCAACAACCAATCACTTACCCCTTACCAACAATTGATAGAAGGAAACGGCTCCTCCTGCTTGCTTCCACAATCCACTGATCCTATAACGAAGAAATTAGAATCCATCCCAAATGACCATATTCGGCCCTTAAATAAACCGAAATCGATTGAGAAGAGAAAGAAAATAATGACCATTCGGCAATGAACTTACCAACCTCCAAACGGTTGGAGCAAGAACCCCACACTCTATATTCGGCCACCCCACACCAGAAGAGAGCCACAAATGATTCGGCCAAGACTTGTGCCAAAAGAAAAAATAAAAGATTCGGTCAAGGTCTTGAGAAGAGAAGAAAGAAAAATGGGAAAAATGGTAGGTGTGTTTCGGTTTTAAGAAAGAAAAGAAATGGATGGGATGAATAGGAATTTCGGCTTTAGTGTTTCAAGAAGGAAAAGAAGAAAAAAGTATGAGAAGAAGGGATATAGGTTTCGGCTTAAACAATTGAAAGAAAAAGGGTGATGAATGAGCACATTCGGCTATGATGAAATTAAAAGAATCAAAGTCAAGTTTCGGCTATGGTATAGATTGCTTACACTTTCGGTTTCAAGAGAGAAATGGAAGACTTACTTTGTTGAAGAAAATCGGCTTTCCAAAAAGACTAGAAAAGAGCTTTCTCTCCTTTACCAAATGTGACCGAAAACAATCAAAAAGAGTGCCAAAATGCCAAAATGCATTTCGGCTACCTACTCACCCCACTATGCCGTCCATTCCTCCCCCCAAACTCTCCCAAATTCGGCCATGATCCCCCAATCAACTCCCATCCACACATTCAAATTGGTTGAACTAGTCAACCTCCTAAAATCCCTCTCCACTCTCCATTTGAATGAGAAGACCAAGTCCAAGTTAGAGTTCCACTTGCCTTCTGCCTCTTCTCCTTACCGTCCCAAAATGAGAGCCAAAAGGAGAGCTCTACAGCTCGAACACTGGACCTCCACTCCATCTGCATGTGACGCCATACCAAGCTCCCCCTTGCCACTCTTGCCAGCTCCTTATTTGTGCAATAAAACCACAAAAATAATTCTTAAACCCCAGCTTCCTCAGCTCCCTTCCCCTAATACCCAAAACCAACATTTTTCTAATTTACTCAGGCATACCCCTAAGCTACCCTTAAGCCCCTAAAACATAAAAATAGCAACATAGCACACTACAAACATGCAATAACATGCAACATCGAAATAGCCCCCTAACCCGGGATATTACAGTTCTACCCCCCTTAAAAAATAATTTCGGCCTCGAAATTACCTGATCAAAAGAGTTGCGGGTATTGCTGTCTCATCATATCCTCGGGTTCCCATGTCGCTTCCTCTACGCCATGATTCCGCCAAAGTACCTTAACCAAAGGCACAGATTTCCTACGCAGAACCTTCACATCCCGATCAAGAATCTGCACAGGTTCTTCCTCCATAGTCAAGTCTGGATTTACCTCGATCTCTTCCACTGCTACCACATGCGACGGATCCGAACGATACCTCCGAAGCATTGAAACATGGAAGACGTCGTGAATCTGACTAAGCTCTGCTGGCAACTCAAGCTGATACGCTACTGGTCCAACTCGTCTCAACACCTTATACGGCCCAATGAACCTCGGACTTAGCTTGCCTTTCTTCCCGAACCTCAGAACCTTCTTCCAAGGCGAGACCTTCAGAAAAACTCGATCCCCAACAGCAAACTCTATATCTCTTCGCTTAAGATCGGCGTAAGACTTCTGCCGGTCCGAAGCTTCCTTCAATCGAGCCTGAATCAACTTAACCTTGTCCTCAGTCTCAGCTACTAACTCAGGTCCTAACAACTGACGTTCCCCTAACTCTGTCCAACACGTAGGTGAGCGACACTTCCTGCCATACAACGCCTCATACGGTGCCATCTTAATGCTCGCTTGGTAACTGTTGTTGTAGGCAAACTCAGCTAATGGTAGAAACTCCTCCCAACTACCTCCGAAATCCAAGACACAACCTCTCAGCATGTCTTCTAAGATCTGAATAACCCTTTCTGATTGTCCGTCAGACTGCGGGTGAAAAGCCGTGCTAAAATCCAACCGAGTACCCAGAGCCTGATGCAATGCTTTCCAGAACCTTGAAGTAAACCTGGGATCCCTATCCGAGATTATCGAAACTGGCACACCATGCAACCTCACTATCTCTGAAACGTACAGCTTCGCTAGCTTCTGAAGTGAGTAGTCAACCCTCACCGGAATAAAGTGAGCTGATTTAGTCAGACGATCCACCACTACCCAAACTGAATCCTTCTTGCTTGGCGTAAGTGGTAACCCACTGACAAAATCCATGGTTATCCTTTCCCACTTCCACTGCGGAATCTTCACAGGCTGAAGCAAACCCGACGGCAACTGATGTTCAGCCTTAACTTGCTGACAAGTCAGACACTTCCCAACAAACTCCGTTACCTCTTTCTTCAAACCAGGCCACCAAAACTGCTCCCTAAGATCCTTATACATCTTGCTACCCCCAGGATGCATAGCATGAGGACTGCTATGTGCGTCCTGAAGAATCTTCTGCCTCAGCTCAACATCCTTAGGCATACAAGCCTTACCCTGGAAACACAGAACCTCATCACTCGACAAGCTGTAACCATCCACACCACCATTCTGCACTTGCAACCTTCGCGCACCCAGAACCTCATCCTCTAACTGTTTCTCTCTGATCTGCTCAACCCAAGTAGGCTTAACCTGCAGCTCTGCCAAAATACTCCCGTCGTCATACAAGCTCAAATGGGCAAACAGTGCTCTTAAGTCCGAAACAACCTTACGGCTCAACGCGTCTGCTACCACGTTAGCCTTGCCCGGATGATACTCAATCGAGCAGTCGTAATCTTTCAGCAACTCAACCCATCTGCGCTGCCTCAAATTTAAATCCTTCTGGGTCAGTAGATACTTCAGACTCTTATGATCCGTATACACTATCGATCTCTCTCCATACAAGTAGTGCCTCCAAATCTTTAAGGCGAAAACTACAGCCGCTAGCTCCAAATCGTGCGTCGGATAGTTGACCTCATGTGGCCTCAGCTGCCTAGAAGCGTAAGCCACAACCTTACCTTCTTGCATCAACACACAACCCAAACCCGTATGTGATGCATCGCAGTAGACTGTGTATTCCTTACCAGCCTCAGGTTGAATCAGAACCGGAGCCTCAGTCAAAACCTTCTTTAACTTGTCAAAGCTTTCCTGCTGTTTCTCAGTCCATACGAACGGAACCTCTTTCCTTAACAACTTAGTCATCGGCGCTGCTAACAACGAGAAACCCTCAACAAACCTTCGGTAGTATCCAGCCAAACCCAGAAAACTACGAATCTCAGCCACTGACCTAGGTGGCTTCCAATCCAGAACTGCCTCAATCTTGCGAGGATCTACTCGAATTCCCTCTGCTGACACTACATGACCCAAAAACGTCACTTCTCTAAGCCAGAACTCGCACTTACTGAACTTAGCATAGAGTTGCTTTTCCCTCAAAATCTGCAGCACCACCCTCAAATGCTTATCATGCTCTTCCTCCGTCCTTGAGTACACTAAGATATCGTCTATGAAAACCACGACGAACTGATCCAGATACTGCTGAAACACTCTATTCATCATATCCATAAACGCTGCCGGTGCGTTAGTCAACCCGAATGGCATTACCAGGAATTCGTAGTGCCCATACCGAGTCCGAAACGCTGTTTTATGGATATCCGCCTCCTTAACCTTCAACTGATGGTACCCAGACCTCAGATCAATCTTAGAGAATACCGCAGCACCCTTTAGCTGGTCAAACAAGTCATCTATCCGTGGCAACGGATACTTGTTTTTAATCGTCAGCTTGTTCAACTGGCGGTAGTCTATGCACATCCGCATCGTGCCATCTTTCTTCTTGACAAAAAGAACTGGCGCACCCCACGGCGAAACACTTGGCCTAATAAAACCTCGATCCAATAACTCCTGGATCTGAGCCTTAAGCTCCACCAATTCCTTTGGTGCCATCCTATACGGAGCAATAGACACTGGCGCAGTCCCGGGTAACAGATCAATCCCAAACTCTACCTCTCGATCTGGCGGCAAACCCGGAAGCTCCTCAGGAAACACATCAGCAAATTCCTTAACAGTACGAACCTCCTCAACAGCAAACCCTTTAGCCTCCAAGGCATACACATGAACCACATACGCATCACAGCCTTTCCTGACCATCTTCTCCGCTTTCAGAGCAGATACCACATTTGATAAGTAATCTCTCCTATTACCTATCATAGCCACCTCATCGCCATCACCCGTCTTAAGAACCATGCGCTTAGCCGCGCAATCCAACCTCGCCTGGTACTTAACCAGCCAATCCATCCCAAGAATCAGATCGAACTCCCCAAACGGCAGTTCCATCAGATCAGCAGCAAACACTACCCCTTGGAGTTCTAGGGGTACCTCTCTAAACAGTTTATCTACTACTACAGAGTGACCTAGAGGGCTAATCACAGTCATCTGCCTAGAAGATATCTCAGAGTCTAAGTCCAGTGTCTCTACTATACTACTGGCAACATAAGAGTGCGTAGAACCCACATCAATCAAAGCAGTATAAGGAGTACCAAAAATCAAAAACGTACCGGTTATGACGTCCGGTGCGTCGCCCTCCTCACGGCGCCTCGCAGCATACACCAATCCCGGCTGCCTAGCCTCAGAACTACCTGCACCTCTGCCCGGTGCTCCACGGCCCCGACTAGATCCATAACCACCTCTGCCATTACCACGGCCTCTCTGCGGTGGCGGTCCATTACCTCTGAACTGATTACGGCCCTGACTCTCAGACTGAATCCTGGCCATCCTACGCGGACAGTCCCTAATGCGATGCTCCAGAGAACCACACTCAAAGCACCCTTTACCACCAGTCCAGCAACCACCCCAATGAGATTTCCCACACTGGTTACACTGCGGCGGTCCCTGCCTAGCAGCAACAAACCTAGAAGACTGATTCTGCCCACTCGGTCTAGCCCTCTTCTGCGGATTACCCGATGAACCAGAAGACCCGAAGCTCCTCTTAAGCCTACTCCTATCCATACCCTGCCTCACTGACTCCTTAACACCCTCAGCCACCTTAGCTTTCTCAACCAAGACAGCAAACTCGCGCTCCTGCTGTGGAGCAATCAGCAGCCTCAACTCGTCTCGCAGACCATCCTCGAAACGAACACACCTCTCATGCTCAGTGGCTACAATGCCTCTGGCATACCTACTCAGCTTCAGGAACTCAGCCTCGTACTCAGCAACAGATTTACTCCCCTGAACAAGCCTCAGAAATGCCTTCCTCTGGGAGTCGATGTAACTAGCCCCGATGTACTTCTTTTGATATGCAGCTCTGAAGTAATCCCATGTCAGATCCTCTGCAGCCACACTGTCTCGCACCGTGAGCCACCACTGATATGACTCATCTCGGAGAAGCGATACGATACCCTTCAGCTTCTCTTCAGTTGTCAAATCCAGATCATCCATGATCCGCTCAGTTGCCTCCAGCCAGTATTCAGCAGTGCTAGGAGCAACACCAGAAACACCTCGAAAAAATTCCGCCCCATTAGCCCGGAGTCGCTCAGGAACTGATTTCCTAACTCCTGCACCACCACTAGCCCCAGCTACCCTTTCCAACACTCGCAGCATCGCCTGTGACACTGCGTCGTCTCCAGTCTGATCTTGGAACTCACCCCCTCCAGCTGGTGGCGGAACCGGTACCTCATTTTCTGAACCCTGCCCAGATCCTACGGGCTCAGAAACCGTCATCCTACCCCTACCTCTACCACGAGTATTACGACCACGTCCGCCTCGAGTGCTCATGTCTAATCTTTCTACGTATCTGATTAGAGAATTTTATGCATCAGTGTTTATTCCACTTGTTTAAAAAGCAAGTCTTATGAATATTTAAAGAGGATTTGTTCTCGCAAGTTCATAGAATCCTATCAGTTTCAATCTCTAGAGTAGCATACTATTGCTAGTCATCAAATCATGTCATACCCAATCAAATCATAAAGAATAGTCCTGGGCGAACTGGTGCCGGAGACTCGGTGCCATGCCTTTCAAACCATACTTTCAAAACAAACACTTAAACAGACTTTTGAAACCATTTTGGGCCTCAGGCCCACAGTCGAGCCTTTGAACTTGGCTCTGATACCACAAATGTAACACCCCAAACCCGGACAAGACACCACGTCCGAATCTGGTATGTTACGGGGAAAAACGTTTCTAAGAAGTTCAGATTTTTCGTTTGAAAACTGCGTGAAAACACCGTGTGCTTGAAAACAATTTGAGTATACTTGTTTGCAAAACTTTTGATGTGTTTAAAACCCGGAGATTTTGAAAACTTAGCTAGAATTTGTAGTTAAAACGAGTTTAAGTCATTGAAGACCTCATTAGGTTCTTAGTGATACATAAAATACTATTGAACTTAGGTGATTCACAAGTTAGAATTTGAAACCAGTTGAATTTGTTTGTCAAAAGACTTAGTGTGATACCCGATGGTATGGTTTAAAATCACGTCGCGTTATTATTTTGAAAACATTATCTTTCCAGGTTTTAGTAAAAATTTATACCGGCTTATTTTGTTAAGGCATATTAGGTCTAATTAAAACATCAACCAACTTAGACATAAATTAAAAGGCCTTTACAAACCAAAATAACCCAATTTAAAGTAATAAGCTAAAGTACTAAAAATTACTGAGTCTGAGTAAAACTTTATTCAGCATGGCATGTGCACCCCGAGTCCATCCCGGCTCCAAGTCCGCGTCTACGAGTCACCTGAAATGTCAAAGGAGAGGGTGAGTCGAGTGACTCAGTGTGTAAATCCCGCTCCCGAAGAAACAACATGCTAACACACATCATACATAGCAACATGATTAATGCAACCCGATCCTAACCATCCATATCGCCTTTTCTACCCCGTGTGGTACCAAACCACTGGTGGTGCCAAACCACGGGTGACATATAGTCACAATGTGCTCCCAAAGCACTGGTGTCCCAAAGACACAATATCCGTCAATGTGCTACCAAAGCACTGGTGTCCCAAAGACACAATTGTGCTACCAAAGCACTGGTGACCGAAGTCACAAATCTGGTGATGGGGCCAACCCATCGTGTGTTACCAAAACACTAGCAGACGATCCCATATCTCAAGTGGGGCCAACCCACGGTGGTCAAACCACAGGGACAAGTCGCAATGAGGTGCCAAACCTCTGGTGTCCCAAAGACACAGTGTGCTACCAAAGCACTGGTGACCGTAGTCACAAATCTGGTGATGGGGCCAACCCATCGTGTGTTACCAAAACACTGGCGTCAATCCCGTATCTCACAAGTGGGGCCAACCCACGGTGGTATTAACCACAGGGACGAGACGCTGAGGTACCAAACCTCTGGAGGTGCCAAACCTCTGGTGACCCAAAGTCACAAAGTGTGCTACCAAAGCACTGGTGCTCGTCAGCACAATATATCACTGCTCCCTCCTCTCGTATCACCCATCAACATGTCAAACTCATGTAATTATGCATATCATACTATTATGCACATCATGCCAATATGTCTAACCACATATCCCATATCACATATATCCATAGCCATTATATCATATAAGTCATCAATAACTCATAATAATATTGATAGTAACTTACCCGAATCCAAGCCCATACCCAATTGGGTATCATATCAATCCATCAACTGCCATAATTTTAATAGGTATACAGGTTTAATAATGATATTACTAAATATAAGTGTGTTAGTATACACACCTGATAGCTACGAGTCTAAAATCCAACGAGAACGATCTAAGCCCCTCGATTACAAGATCCTACAATCGGCCAAACATTAGGGGTTAGGCACTAAGCCTATTCGGCCAACACCAATAGACCAAAAGAGTTGTCGAATCACTCTTACCTTGCTATTGCTTGGTTTCCTACCAGACCCGAATCACAATGGTCCTTTAAAGACAATCGGCCACCACCTTGAAAAGAATACAGTTAATCCTTTATCAAACACGGCCTAATCAAAACCAGGTGATTAAACTAATCAACAACCAATCACTTACCCCTTACCAACAATTGATAGAAGGAAACGGCTCCTCCTGCTTGCTTCCACAATCCACTGATCCTATAACGAAGAAATTAGAATCCATCCCAAATGACCATATTCGGCCCTTAAATAAACCGAAATCGATTGAGAAGAGAAAGAAAATAATGACCATTCGGCAATGAACTTACCAACCTCCAAACGGTTGGAGCAAGAACCCCACACTCTATATTCGGCCACCCCACACCAGAAGAGAGCCACAAATGATTCGGCCAAGACTTGTGCCAAAAGAAAAAATAAAAGATTCGGTCAAGGTCTTGAGAAGAGAAGAAAGAAAAATGGGAAAAATGGTAGGTGTGTTTCGGTTTTAAGAAAGAAAAGAAATGGATGGGATGAATAGGAATTTCGGCTTTAGTGTTTCAAGAAGGAAAAGAAGAAAAAAGTATGAGAAGAAGGGATATAGGTTTCGGCTTAAACAATTGAAAGAAAAAGGGTGATGAATGAGCACATTCGGCTATGATGAAATTAAAAGAATCAAAGTCAAGTTTCGGCTATGGTATAGATTGCTTACACTTTCGGTTTCAAGAGAGAAATGGAAGACTTACTTTGTTGAAGAAAATCGGCTTTCCAAAAAGACTAGAAAAGAGCTTTCTCTCCTTTACCAAATGTGACCGAAAACAATCAAAAAGAGTGCCAAAATGCCAAAATGCATTTCGGCTACCTACTCACCCCACTATGCCGTCCATTCCTCCCCCCAAACTCTCCCAAATTCGGCCATGATCCCCCAATCAACTCCCATCCACACATTCAAATTGGTTGAACTAGTCAACCTCCTAAAATCCCTCTCCACTCTCCATTTGAATGAGAAGACCAAGTCCAAGTTAGAGTTCCACTTGCCTTCTGCCTCTTCTCCTTGCCGTCCCAAAATGAGAGCCAAAAGGAGAGCTCTACAGCTCGAACACTGGACCTCCACTCCATCTGCATGTGACGCCATACCAAGCTCCCCCTTGCCACTCTTGCCAGCTCCTTATTTGTGCAATAAAACCACAAAAATAATTCTTAAACCCCAGCTTCCTCAGCTCCCTTCCCCTAATACCCAAAACCAACATTTTTCTAATTTACTCAGGCATACCCCTAAGCTACCCTTAAGCCCCTAAAACATAAAAATAGCAACATAGCACACTACAAACATGCAATAACATGCAACATCGAAATAGCCCCCTAACCCGGGATATTACAGCTAGTTCGTGCTCGGGGATCTTCGTCAAAGTCAATTGCACTATCACCTAACATTGGTATTCTATAAGTTGTATCTCTTTTGAACTTATGGCATGTATAGACTATGTCCCTTGGGTTGTGTTCGAATGATATGTATATATATATGCCATGCGAAAATGGCTATGTTTCTATGTTTGAGTAAGATTTGATCATGTTTAATTATGGAATTACTAATTGGGTATATTAGTACATATATTATAAGCCTAGCTGGGAAGTTATTTCATATTATGTTATATGTGAATTTGAGTATTTCAAATTGGTTGAATATGGTATATAGGTCAATGGGTTGCTAAATACATTTTTGCATAAATTGAATGTATCAACGTGACTAGACACGAATGAAATTGGTCATATTTTGTGTATGTGATTAACAAAGGTGATATATTAATGAACCAATTTGAAGTATACTCGTTTGTAAATATTCAGTCATGACTTTGATTTAGTTTGGAGCTTAAAAGCTTCCATTGAGTGTTGTAGTATATTTGGCCATGAGAAATAAATGGCTAGATTATTGAAGTAATATCTAGCTAAGGTGTGCTTATGATGGAATATATATATGAAATGAATATTGCCGAATGTGATAAGAAAATTATAAGATATATGAGTTTATTTGAAATCTATAATTGTTGTGGTATTGAAATGAGGAATGAACATGATCGAAAATGATGCATATATTCAGTAATGATATATATTTGATTGTGCTGTTGATAATAGAAGTGAAATAAATGAATAGGTACCATATGCCTATTCGGCCCTTACATTTAAATGACCAAATGAATAGTGTTTTGCTATTTGAATGGAATTATTTTATTTTTAAATAATGCTAATGACATTATTTTGAGATGACTTGTTTATTTGTGATATTATTATTTATGTAATAAGATTCATGTGTATGGATGGACATTGTGGTTAGTTGAGTGTAATCCTAATCTGGCGACGGATTACGGGTTAGGGGTGTTACAATACCCACATTCGGCCATAGCATATATAAATTCAAATAATTCATTTTAATACATAACAAGTACATATCCATGGTTATTTAAACATTTAATTGCTTATTGACTTACCTTGGATGTCGTCGACTGTTAAATCGGCTACTCGACCACTTTCGTCTTTTCCCGATCCAAATCTGATTTCTTTATTTCTTGATCTAAACATATTCAAATTAAGCTTATTTAAACACCATTACATTCAATTTAGCCTAAAAACACATAAATGGGTAAATTACAATTTTGCCCCTAACGTTTCACACTTTTACAATTTAGTCCTTTTTTGCACAAAACACAAAATACACAAAATTTAACTATACTCCTTAAGGGCCGAATATTCCTACTGTCCATACAAGCCCACACATTTCATTTATTTCATATTTTAGTCCCTTAAAAATTTATTTTTGCAATTTAGTCTAAATTACTCAATTTCATCAAAAATTCAAAGACAAACTTGTTAATCTAACACAGATATTTTCATATTTCATCGTCAAACATCAAAAACCACAAGGTACCATCAATTGCAAAACACAAAATCATCATCACAATAAAAAATTAAGACGGGTTTTGTACATCTCTAAGCAACGATCTCAAAAACGTAAAAATTATCAAAAACTAAACAAAAATGAACCTTTAATCAAGCTTCAAAGTGTTGAACTCTAACTTATTTTCTTTCTTCTTCTCTTATTCACTTTCAGCCAAGCTAATAATAAAGATGATAACATCTTTTTTTTATGTTTTATTATAACATATATTATATTAGTACCAAGTTACTGAATTAACCTTTTAACTAAAATAATATTAACATATAAATTAAGGGTATTTGTGACCTTAACCATCCACTATCTCTTTAAATGGGCTGATTTCCCTTTAAGGACCTCATATTAAAAAGCCAGTATCAAATAAGCTGTTTACACTTTAATTTGTAACTTTTACATATTACGCGATTAAGTCCTTTTATATAATCGGCACCTAAACGACAAAATTAAGTCACGAAAATTTAAAACCAACAAATTCACACATAATAAACACGAAAAATAATTTTAAAATATTTTTCGAGCTCAAATTTGTGGCCCCAGAACCACTTTTCCGATTAGGGTCAAAATCGGGCTGTTACAACTCTCCCCCTTAGGGATTTTCGTCCTCAAAATCATACCGGTGAATAGGTTTGGATAGCGTTCTTTCATCGTATTCTCTGACTCCCAAGTTGCTTCCTCAACCCCGTGCTTTTTCCACAACACTTTGACCAACGAAATTTTCTTATTTCTCAATTCTTTTATCTCACGAGCTAGAATACAAATCGGTTCCTCTTCATATGACATAACAGTCTAAATCTCGACCTCTGTCGGACTAATCACATGTGAAAGATCAGATCGATATCTACGAAGCATCGAAACATAGAATACATTATGGATCTTTTCTAGCTCAGGTCGCAACTGCAATCTATAAGCAACCGGCCCGATACGCTCTGTGATCTCATACAGTTCAATGAATCTCGGGCTCAACTTGCCTTTACGACCGAATCTGAGTACTTTCTTCCACGGTGGAACCTTCAAAAACACTTGATCTCCGATCCAAAGCACAATATCTTTACGTTTCAAATCTGCATAAGACTTTTAACGATCTGATGTAGCTTTCAAGCTATCACGGATCACTGCCACTTTCTGTTCAGTTTCTTTGATCAAGTCAACCCCGTATATCTTATTTTCATTGAGTTCAGTCCAATACAATGGTGTACGACATTTACGACCGTACAAAGCCTTGTAGGGTGCCATCTTGATACTGGATTGAAAGCTATTATTATAAGCAAATTCAATCAGAGGTAAGTGCCATTCCCAGGTACTTTCAAACTCAAGGATGCAACATCTCAACATATCTTCAAGTATTTGAATGATTCGTTCGGACTGACCATCTGTCTGCGGATGAAAAGCTGTGATAAAGTGTAGTTTCGTACCTAAAGCATCTTGCAATTTCTTCCAAAACCGCAATGTGAATCTCGGGTCTCTGTCCGAAACAATAGAAATAGGCACACCATGTAGTCTCACAATCTGTGATGCATATAATTCAGCCAGTTTATCAAGTGAATAATCAGTGCAAACCGGAACAAAATGAGCAGATTTAATCAATCTATCCACAATAACCCAAATTGCATATTTCTTGCTCGGTGTCAACTGTAGAGCAGATACAAAATCCATCGTGACTCTGTCCCACTTCCACTCAGGTATCATAATTGGCTGAAGTAACCCAGAAGGTACCTCATGCTCAGCTTTCACTTGCTGACAGACTAGGCATTTCAAAACGAAATCTGATATGTCTCGTTTCATACCAGATCACCAATAGAACTGTTTCAAATCATTATACATTTTTGTACTACTCGGATGAATAGATAACCGACTACTATGAGCTTCATTCAAAATCATCTGAATCAAATTTGAATTCCTCGGAACACGTATTCGATTTTTGAACCTCAAACATCCATTTTCATCAATTCGTAATTCTAATTCAACATTAGTTTCACATTGAGTTCGTTTTGCTAACAAATCATTATCAATTTTCTGGGTATCACAAATTTGTTGAACGAACAACGGTCTTGCTTTTAATTAAGCTATTATCGAACCATCATCAGATATAACCATACGCGCATTCATTGCATGCAGAGCAAATAATGACTTTCGACTTAAAGCATCAGCAACAACATTAGCCTTTCTCGAATGGTAGTCAATCACTAGCTGGTAATCTTTTAACAGCTCTAACAATCGGCGTTGTCTCAAATTCAAATCTTTATGAGTCATCAAATACTTCAGGCTTTTGTTATCAGAATAAACATGACATTTCTCTCCGAACAGATGCTGACGCCAAATCTTCAACGCAAACACAATGTGTAACACCCCAAACCTGACCTAGACGTTATGGTCGGATCTAGCATGTCACATCAAATGGTAGTTGAAAAGCTAAGCGACCGTTGAAAACATTGAATCTCTTTTTGAAACTCTGAGTTTCGTTGTTTGATTGTAAAAATGCTCTTTGCTTACTGACCATTTTTGTAAAGTTGTTATTATTTTCAAAAACTATTTTGTTGTGAAAAGCAAACTTGAATAGTTGTGGAAACGTGATATTTTGAAAAATAGTTATTAACATTTTATGAAACTCAGTGTTTAAACGTTTAACATTTTAATAATAGCCTTAATGAAAGTTTAAAAGGAAAATTAAATCCAATGGCCTTATTACAAAATATTATTCCCAAAATAAATAATCTTAAAATAAAGTACAACTGGATTTACTAAGGTTCGCGAGAATTAACTCCGACATATGGCCATCATCGAGTCTTCCGCAGCTCCAAATCCTCTAATGCTGGGGATTACCTGCAGGGTTAAGAGAAAGGGGGTGAGTTACGAGAACTCAGTGTGTAATCCCCTAAATAGTCACTATCTGGGCCTGAGCCCTTACAGTATCAATATGGGCCTAAGCCCTATAATAATAGTAATGCAATAATGAAATGCAGCCCAACCCAATCCATCCAGTCACACCCCCGTACCAACCAATCGTCACCTGTGGGGATCAAGTCAACCCACTCCGCCAGTCACACCAATATTACAGACAAGCTGCTAATCATGATCTATATATGCGGCTCTTAAGCCTTCAATAGCGGTATTATAATTGGCATAAAGCCATCAGTAACTGTATTATGTTTGACACATAGCCATCAATGACGGTAATATAATCGGCACACAGCATTGGGTAAATATGATCGACACAGAGTCATTGACATCTGTTAGGCACATAGCCATGGGTAAATACGATTGGCACAAAGCCATAATCAAGATGGCATAGAGCCAAGCTCTCCAATAATCCAGCCTTGCTGCTAATAACAATATATGTGGCTGGGCCACTAAAACGGTATGTGGCGATGCCACTCAAACGGTATGTGGAAGAGCCACTAGAACATTATATGGCAGAGCCACCAGGCTACACTTCCTCCAATCATCAAACCCAACCCATGCAACATGTCGTGTATGTCATGCATAATCATTACACGTGTATGCAAAATGGCCATACTTAGTAACAGTCATTTCAGCACATATTAATAGCCAATCAGACACACACCCACAGTCAAGTCGGTTAAAATACAGTCATACAATCACAGTCAAATCGGTCAAATCATAGCACAAGTCAATCATTTACCCACAAGGGCAAATAACTCATTTTACCCTATAAGGGTATTCCGGTAATCCTACCCTACAGGGGTAATTCCGGAATTCTACTCATAACTAATCCATGTACGCAGTGCATCTCAAACATAATCAATCATACAATTAACACATACAACACTAGTACTAGCACGAGGGTACAACGGTCATTTAACCGGTTAGGGGTAAAACGGTCATTTTGCCCCGTAAGGGCATCTCAGTAATTTTACCCGTCGAGGGTATTTCGGTAACTTCATAAACTAGGGGTATTTTGGTAATTTTTAAACCAAGGGTATTTTAGTAATTTGTAAACCAAGGGTATTTCAGTAATTTGTAAACCAAAGATATTTTAGTAATTTCACAAATCGGGGTTTTTCGGTAATTTCATAAACTAGGGGTATTTTAATAATTTTGCAAATCGAGGGCATTTTGATAATTTTGCAAATCGAGGTTGTTTCGGTAATTTTGCAAATCAGGGGTATATTCGTAATTTTGCAAACTGAGGGTATTTTGGTAGTTTTGCAAATCGGGATACTTTCGTAATTTCGCAAATTGAGGGTATTTTGTTAATTTTGCAAATCGGGGTACTTTTGTAATTTCGCAAACTAAGGGTATTTTGGTAATTTTGCAAATCATGGGTATTTTGGTAATTTCACAAATTAGGGGTATTTCGAACAGAGATAATAATGCGAATAGGCCTAGGGCCCATTCTCGTACCAAATGGGCCCACACCCTCGTGTGGCCCATTTAGCCCAAATCTAGCCACAAATATGAGATTCACATAGACCAATTCAATATCTACTACACAATCATACAATTTATTCAGCATCAACTATCGTGGCCCCTTTCTGCCCATCGTGGCCCAAACAGCATCAACCCACAAGAATACTCATGGTGGCCTCAACTATCGCGTCGAAGCTCCCACTCATGCACTCGCACACTCGTGTGGCTACCATTTTCGTGTGACTAGTATTTCAGCATTTGCCGCTCTACAGCTAGAGTAGGGCGAAATACACACCTGATAGGAATCTGGAGTTGATACGCGCTCTGACCACTTCTATGCCCAAACGCCAACCCAGTTATGCTTACTCTCCTCATAGATTGCTCTATTTAAATCCAGCTTCTCATCTTCCCTCTTGCTAGCTTTCCGATGTGGGATCCCTCCTTCAGCAGAGTTTAAATCCAACACAAACTCCGATCGTCCCAACTTAGCAAAATAAATATCCCTTTTTGCTTGCGATGAGATTTGAACTCAGGCTCCCTTGTAACATAATTCACGCCGCTAGCCACTTGGCCACAAGCTGCACTTGTGTCTAAAATCATGTGCAACTAAATATAAATCTATGGGCCAAAGTCTAAGTTCACTTAAAAATAAATCAAAATGAAATGCAAGCACCAAGACTTGAACCTTGGACCCCTTTCTTCCTTTGTGGTGTCATTCCCTTATCTCCCATGTGGCGTCATTTGCCACTAGACCACAATTCCTTTTTGTGTCATTTTTCTCCACATTTTATTCTTAAAGCCTATTTACTAACTCCCAGGGTTTTATTCACCTAAAACCAAAATTTTCCTAAAACCCAAGTCTCTTGGCCGATTTTTCCCCTTCACTTCCCCATATTCGGCCAACTCTTCCCCCACTTGGAATCCCAAGATTTTCTCCCCTTTTTCCTCCTCAATGCACTCTCCATCTCTTATTCAAACTCACCCAACAACCTTGACCAATTCAAACCCTTCTCCATCAGTATTTGATTCCAACACAACCTCTTGTCTCCTCCTGAGAAAAATAAAAGCCTCCACTTGCTATCTGTGGGATTCAAACTCCTCCCCCCTTGCTCTTCCAATGACGCCACAGCCACCACACCACACACTCCACTTGTGTCTTCCAAAAGCACCTAACTATTCTTAAGCCCTCCTGCCAACAGCCCTATCCACTAAAGGGCCAAAAATGAAAATTTTCCTATGGCTTAACTTGAACCTGGGACTTCATAGTACCCTCTAAACACTCCAAAAACACATACCTCATAAGTCCAACTTGCATAGATGCCATTCTCATATTCTCAAAAATTTTAAACGCTCCTGCGCCCACGACCCATTGGGCCCAATTCTACTAGGCCCAAATCCAGGTTGTTACACAATGGCTGCAAGTTCCAAATCATGTGTCAGATAGTTCTTTTCATGTGGCTTCAATTGTCTCGAGGCATAAGCTATGAATTTGCCTTCCTGCATCAAAACACAACCCAAACCATTCAAAGATGCATCACTATAAATGACAAATTCTTTACCCGATTCAGGCTGAACTAACAGTGGAGCTTCGGTCAAAAGAGCTTTCAACTGATCGAAACTTTTCTGACACTTCTTTGACCACTTGAACTTAACATCTTTCTTTAACAGCTTTTTCAATCGCGTAGCAATCAAAGAGAAACCCTTCAAGAACCGTCTATATTAACCAGCAAGTCCTAGAAAGCTTCGAACTTCAGAAACATTTTTTGGTGGTTACCAGTCAAGTATAGCTGAAATTTTGCTCGGATCAACCTTGATACCTGATGCTGATACAACATGGCCCAGAAAACTGACTTCACGTAACCATAACTCACACTAACTAAACTTTTGAGCTGCAGGATTTTGAGCAGTATTACCCGATCTAGTATTTTGAGCAGGATTTTGATCAACTATCTCTGGACACTCCCGAATAAAATGATCTCTGGATCCACATTTAAAACAGGCTCTATCATTCAATCTGCAACTATTGGGATGTTGTTTACCATAATGTTCACACTCAGTTTGATTTGATCTGATATTACCCACACTAGCTACAGAGGTAGCTCTCGAGCTCATAGGTGGTCTATCTCGATCTTGTCTGAAATGACCCGCAGTAATCTTTGAACAGCTAGTATCATCTCAGAATTTCTTTGAGGTCGACTGAAATGGCTTACTGAATTGTCTTTTTTTGTGAATCTCTGCTTCAGAATCAGCTTTTCTTTTCTCTTTCTCGAGCTCTTCAGCTTTGCAGGCCCGCTCAACAAGTACCACGAACTCTTTTTTTCTCTAATATGCCAACTAACAGTTTAATGTCTTCATTCAGCCCATCTTCAAATCTCTTACACATAATAGCTTCAGATGAAACACACTCTCTAGCATATTTGTTGAGTCTAACAAATTTCCGCTCATATTCTGTCACTGTCATCTGCCCCTATTCCAGCTTAAGAAATTCTTTACGTTTCTGATCAATAAACCTCTGGCTGATATATTGTTGGAACGCCGGTACCCCATGGCGCAGCAGAATAAAATTAGATCCGGCGATCCAAATCATGGATCCATGTGTGAGGAACGAATCGGGGTGAAATAAAGGTTTCGAAATTACCAAAACTTCAATCTGAGTAGACAGCGACGCCTTGGCAACAAGAGTTTTGATCTACTATCGAATCAAGCCTCAACCTTTTCCGATGTCAGCCTCTACGTAATCCACCCGGTTTGACTATGAACGGAAGAAATCTCCAAAACTGTTTTGGAGGCTTATTTGCTTGACGGCTGCTAGACCTAACAAGCAATCACTTAGGGTTTTCATATTTAGTTTTGTCTCCTTTTAATACCTTTTATAATGGGTGCCTTTCTCATTGGGCCTTTTATAATAGGTATCCTCTTAATTGGGCCTTTTATAATTGGTATGTCTTGAATGTATTACAAGATTAAATAAATACAATAAAGTTTTTAACCGAAAATTATAATTACATTAATTATATCTGAAAATTACAATTACATTAATTATAATAAGGATTCCGGTAAACTATATTTATTTAAATTTATATATGAATCAAATTCATATATTAATAAAATTATGTTATCATTATGTGTACAACATCCTTGTACATATAATATGTTCAATATTTGATTGCCCAATTAAATTAATTCTTTAATTAATTTAATTTATGTGACAACCAAGCACAATACCAACTATATTTTATTCTGTTCATTTCAACCATAAGGTGTGACCCTGTAGGTTCTTGCAACGTTAGCAGTAATACTAGAACGATTCTATTGTCACAGACAATGAGTGGCATCTAGCAATGCATCATTGCTACCTAAGTTACAAGAAGTCATGATTCGACATAACCTTTCGTGATTAACCTTTCATGCATTAATCCTTAAGTCCTTTATCTCTGGAACGGATACAAGTCATGGGATAGTCACACTTGCATAATCCATCCCATGTTTCTTGATATCTTGAGTAGACTATGATATACAAATTAGTATGACATCTCATATCAACTTATTTGAGCATGGCCATGCATTTCTAGTCTCACTCAATCAAGTGGCCTAAGATATTACTCCTATTATGTAGGAGGGACTTATCCTTTATTGATCAACCATATCCCTCTATATAGATTGTGGTATATCCAACATCAGCCTTTATAGAACAACCTGTTACGGTGTACGTTTGACTGTATCAAAATATACAACTCACGATGCTGGGATAATAATGATCTCAAGTCTGAGGATCATATACATATTAATCACTATGAGTAATGTTGTGACAATTACATAATAATCCAAGAAACACTCATAGCGGGTCAATCCAATATGTTGTTCTCTAACACACATATTCATGCATTGATTTTGACACTCCATATCAATGACAACTCTTTATCATCAATCAACTACATGTTAGTCTTAATGCATTATTATTGTCCTAGTCAACAATAATACTCGACTAAGGATCTTTTAAGAATAATCATATTAT
Source organism: Gossypium australe (assembly GCA_005393395.2). Classification (NCBI taxonomy): domain Eukaryota; kingdom Viridiplantae; phylum Streptophyta; class Magnoliopsida; order Malvales; family Malvaceae; genus Gossypium; species Gossypium australe. The sequence goes on along the minus strand of CM016620.1, from coordinate 30,707,596 downwards.
TCTCAGGACATTATTATAAAACAGTTTATCTATACACACAGAAAGAAAAACTGAAATAATAATGACAACGCTTTATATTAATAAACATGGTAAATTAAGTATGTTATTACAACCATCTCATGATTGATCTTTGGGCATACTCTTACAATCTCCCACTAGCACTAAGACCAATCACTCATATATCTAATACCAAGTGACTTAGTGTGACGATCATGCTTCTGCTGTGTTAGAGGCTTGGTCAGGGGATCAGCGATGTTATCATCTGAAGGTACTCTGTATATCTCTACATCCCCTCGATCGATAATCTCTCGAATAAGATGGTAGCGTCTAAGTATATGTTTGGATCGCTGGTGAGATCTGGGTTCTTTAGGTTGTGCAATAGCTCCATTGTTATCACATCGGAGTTCTATAGCATCTGATATGCTAGGCACAACCCCTAGTCCAGTAATGAACTTCTTGATCCAAACTGCTTCTTTTGCTGCCCCATTGGCTGCAATATACTCGGCCTCTGTTGTAGAATCGGCTACTGTACTTTGCTTTGAACTCTTCCAGCTCACAGCACCACCATTAAGGTAAAACACAAAACCTGATTGCGATCGAGAATCATCCTTGTCGGTTTGGAAGCTGGCATCAGTGTAACCTTTTACACTTAACTCTTCCTCACCTCCATATAATAGGAACGTATCCTTAGTTCTTCTTAAGTACTTAAGGATACTCTTGACTGTGGTCCAGTGACCTTCACCGGGATCTACTTGATACCTGCTCGTCATACTTAAGGCATACGAGACATCTGGACGGGTACATAACATAGCATACATGATAGATCCAATAGCGGAAGCATATGGAATTTTACTCATACGTTCTCTCTCTTGTGGAGTTGAAGGACACATTTCCTTCGAGAGTGAAATACCATGTCTCATAGGTAGGAATCCTCTTTTAGATTCTTCCATACTGAACCTTTTCAGTACTTTATCTATGTATGTACTTTGGCTTAGACCTAGTAGTCGTCTTGATCTATCTCTATAGATCTTGACTCCTAAGATATAAGTGGCTTCGCCCAAGTCCTTCATAGAAAAACAACTTCTTAACCAAGTCTTAATAGACTGCAAGGTAGGTATGTCATTTCCCATGATAAGTATGTCATCCACATATAGTACCAAGAATGTGATAGTGCTCCCACTAACTTTCTTGTAAACACATGGTTCATCTTCATTTTTGATAAAACCAAACTCTTTGATTGCATCGTTAAAACGAATATTCCAACTTCGAGAAGCTTGCTTTAATCCATAAATGGATCTTTGTAGCTTACATATCTTTCTAGCATCCTTTGGATTTACAAAACCTTCAGGTTGTGTCATATACACATCCTCTTCAAGTTTCCCGTTAAGGAAAGCTGTTTTGACGTCCATCTGCCAGATTTCATAATCATGAAATGCAGCTATGGCGAGCAAGATCCTGATGGATTTAAACATAGCTACAGGAGAAAAGGTTTCATCATAGTCAACACCATGAATTTGGCGAAAACCATTAGCGACTAATCGCCCTTTGTATGTTTGTACATTACCATCCATGTCTATTTTCTTTTTGAAAACCCATTTGCACCCTATAGGTTTAACCCCTTCGGGTGGGTCAATCAAAGTCCATACTTGGTTTTCATACATGGAATCCATCTCAGATCTCATGGCCTCAAGCCATTTCTCAGAGTCTGGGCTCGTCACCGCTTCTTGATAAGTCCTAGGCTCATCTTGATCTATAAGAAGAACGTCACCATACGTTGTAATGAGAAATCCATATCTCTCAGGTGCACGGCGTTCTCTTAAAGATCTGCGCGGTGGTTGTGTTTCTATAGCAGTTGTTTGTTCCTCAATTTCTTGTGGAATTTGGTTTTGTTCAATCTCTGGTTCAGTGGTATCTTGTGATTCTTGAATTTCTTCAAGTTCAATCTTTCTCCCACTTCCTTTTCTAGAAGTAAATTCTTTCTCTAGGAAGACACCAGTCCGAGCAACAAAAATTTTGTTCTCAGTGGGATTAAAAAAATAATATCCTTTGGTTTCTTTTGGATACCCCACAAAAATACACCTTTCAGATTTGGGTTCAAGCTTAGTAGACGTCTGACGTTTAACATAAGCTTCACAACCCCAAATTTTCATAAAGGACATACTAGGACGTTTCCCAGTCCACATCTCATATGGCGTCTTTTGAACCGATTTAGATGGAACACAATTTAGTGTGAAGGTAGCAGTCTCAAGTGCATGTCCCCAAAAGGAAGTCGGTAGATCAGCATGACTCATCATGGATCGAGCCATGTCTAACAAAGTTCAATTTCTTCTCTCAGATACTCCATTCCATTGAGGAGTCCCAGGAGGAGTAAGTTGTGAGACAATCCCACATTCTTTCAAAAGATCATCAAACTCTAGGCTCAAATACTCTCCACCTCGATCAGATCGAAGTGACTTGATAGTTTTGCCTAGTTGATTTTGTACTTCATTTTTAAATTCCTTGAACTTTTCAAGGGACTCAGACTTATGGCGCATGAGATAAACATACCCATATCTACTGAAATCATCAGTGAAAGTAATGAAGTAGTGAAATCCACCTCTGGCCTGTGTATTTATTGGTCCACATGCATCAGAATGTATTAGGCCCAATAAATCATTAGCTCGTTCACCTTTTCCAGAAAAAGGAGATTTAGTCATTTTTCCCAATAAGCAAGATTCACATACTTCAAATTGTTCAAAAACAAATGAATTCAAGAGACCATCTCTATGGAGTTTGGATATGCGTTTCTCACTTATGTGGCCCAAACGACAATGCCAAAGATAAGTTTGATTTGAGTCATTTATTTTAGATCTTTTAGTATTTATGTTGCAAATGGGATTCGTTTGATCTAAAATATAGAGGCCATTAATCAATTGCACCGAACCATAGAAAACATTATTGAGATAAAATGAACAACAATTATTCTTAATAATTATCTCAAAACCAATTTTGTCTAAACAAGAAATTGAAATAATGTTTTTAGTCAAACTGGGCACAAAATAACAATCCTCTAAACATAAATCAAGTCCACTAGGCAAAGATAAAGTATATGTTCCCACGGCTAATGCAGCAACTTTTGCTCCATTTCCAACTCGTAGGTCCACATCTCCTCTAGCCAAAGTCCTACTCCTTTGTAGTCCCTGTACAGAAGTACAAATATGAGAACCACAACCAGTATCTAATACCCAAGAAGTAGTAGTTGATAAATTAATATCAATAACATAAATACCTGAAGCAGACATTCCGCTTGCTTTAGCCTTCTTGACTTCTTCAAGATAGGCAGGGCAGTTCCGTTTCCAATGTCCAGTCACACCACAATGAAAACAGTTTCCCTCCTTAGACACCCCACCTTTAGGTTTCAGTGCAGCCTTTCCTTTTCCAAATTTGGGCTTACCTTTGCCCTTGGGCTTTGTTTGAACTTTGGCCTTTCCCTTGCCCTTGTTATTACGGACCATCAGTATGGGCTTGGGTCCAACCTTTTTCAAGTTGCCTTCAGCAGTTCGTAACATACTGAGCAATTGTGGTAGAGTCTTGTCAATTTCATTCATATTGAAATTGAGGACAAACTGGCTGTAGCTATCCGGCAACGATTGTAAAATAACATCAGTGGCCAACTCTTGGCTCAATGGAAACCCAAGCTTAGACAAGCTTTCAATATAGCCAATCATCTTAAGGACATGAGGTCCTACTGGGCTTCCTTCAGCCAACTTACATTGGAATAAGGCCTTAGAGATATCAAACCTCTCTTGCCGTGCTTGTCCCTGATAAAGTTCTTTCAGGTGCTCGATCATATCATAAGCAACCATGTCCTCATGTTGCTTCTGAAGTTCAGGATTCATAGTGGCAAGCATAAGACATCCAACATCTATCATGTCATCGAGATACTTCTTGTAAGCATCTCTATCAGTCCTCGAGGCATTAGCGGGTGGTTCATTAGGAAGTGGTTGTTCAATGACATATAATTTCCGTTCTTGTTTAAGGACAATCCTCAAGTTACGGAACCAATCAAGAAAATTCAAACCATTTAATTTGTCCTTCTCAAGGACCGATCGTAATGAGCGTGTGCTAGTGTTTGCAGCCATAATATATCTATAACAATTAAATATGCATGTGAGTAAATTTACCAATTTTATATCAATCTTTAAAAAGACTTTATTAAATGATATTCCCACTATTTTATTTCAAAATTAATAACCCTCGTATATTAATTTCGGAAAAACTTTCTCAAAAGTATTTCTAGTAGGTTAAGGATCCATATTTCACCACCTCTTAAGTCAGCTTTGGCTTTACTCTTAAGATTATGGTTATTTAGGTAAGCAACATTTGCTAATTACATCATATGTAACTCCTAATATTTGGTGAACAACTCTTGTTCTAATCATCTTATGATTTATCCAATTTACTTGCCTCTAGGTTTCCAATCCTATTAGAGTAACCTAGTTAAGTCATTAACCAATTTTTAACCAGCGAATATCACTTGTTTATTCTTCGCGTTTAACCAAGATAAATACTAGTACTTCGCTTTGGCAGAACCTACATAGTATTGATCGAGGCCTTAACGAGGGAAAAATTGGAAGGCCAAGTTGACTTAATATTTTAATAGAGGGATTTTATTAAGGTTGTTGCATCTCACCAATTATGGTCTACTTTAGCCCATTTAGTCTTCTAATCGATCTCATCAATTAATAGGGTTTATTATCAACAAGGTTTATTATCATCCATAGCATCTCATACATGAATAAATAAAGCAATAAATAAATGCAATAAATAAATGCAATAGTTATAGCCCATAAACTAAAGTGGTTCAACCCAAGCCAATGGGAAAACCAAAAGGAAACCTAAAGGTGTAAGCCCTTTCACAAGCTATCATTCACAATCATTGTCCCACCTTCCTTCTTGTTTGGCCCACAGCAACTCTTGCAAATTACAATATGCAGAAACTCGTTTTACATACGAGGGAATAAGATGAGAAGAGAAATACAAGAGAATAGTAGCAAGGCACGACACGCAGGCCGTATTTTAAAAAAAAATACAACCTTTTATCGAATGGGTCATTGGGCTATAACTATGCATTTCAAACACCGTGCATGTCAAAAATAGCATACATAATTCAATGCTTTTTTTTTTTTGCTAAGGTGAATTATAAAATATCCTTTCAACTTTCTTGTTTTTGCGCCGTATTTTTTGTGGCGCGAATCGCATACCCCAGTCAAATGAAGCCTCACGATTTGATAAATTTTTATCAACAGAATCGTGTTTTTAGGATTTTAATCCTTGAGGTTTCATATCGGAACAACCCTTGTTCCACTAGCCAGTTAACACTTACTGGAAACTATAAATACCACCGCCGCTACAGATTTGTTAATAGTTAACAGTAATAACATAAAATCGAATAGGCCACAACACCATGATTAACATTTAATCAATTACCGAAAGGAACAATTATCAGATTATGCTTAAACGATTTAAACAATCGAAAATATAATAAGATCAAAACATGTATCTCATACAATTGCATCACCAAGTATTTAAACCCGAGTTCGTATCACACAAGTGGCTCTGATACCACTGTTGGAACGCCGGTACCCCATGGCGCAGCAGAATAAAATTAGATTCGGCGATCCAAATCATGGATCCATGTGTTAGGAACGAATCGGGGTGAAATAAAGGTTTCGAAATTACCAAAACTTCAATCTGAGTAGACAGCGACGCCTTGGCAACAAGAGTTTTGATCTACTGTCGAATCAAGCCTCAACCTTTTCCGATGTCGGCCTCTACGTAATCCACCCGGTTTGACTATGAACGGAAGAAATCTCCAAAACTGTTTTGGAGGCTTATTTGCTTGACGGCTGCTAGACCTAACAAGCAATCACTTAGGGTTTTCATATTTAGTTTTGTCTCCTTTTAATACCTTTTATAATGGGTGCCTTTCTCATTGGGCCTTTTATAATAGGTATCCTCTTAATTGGGCCTTTTATAATTGGTATGTCTTGAATGTATTACAAGATTAAATAAATACAATAAAGTTTTTAACCGAAAATTATAATTACATTAATTATATCTGAAAATTACAATTACATTAATTATAATAAGGATTCCGGTAAACTATATTTATTTAAATTTATATATGAATCAAATTCATATATTAATAAAATTATGTTATCATTATGTGTACAACATCCTTGTACATATAATATGTTCAATATTTGATTGCCCAATTAAATTAATTCTTTAATTAATTTAATTTATGTGACAACCAAGCACAATACCAACTATATTTTATTCCGTTCATTTCAACCATAGGGTGTGACCCTGTAGGTTCTTGCAACGTTAGCAGTAATACTAGAACGATTCTATTGTCACAGACAATGAGTGGCATCTAGCAATGCATCATTGCTATCTAAGTTACAAGAAGTCACGATTCGACATAACCTTTCGTGATTAACCTTTCATGCATTAATCCTTAAGTCCTTTATCTCTGGAACGGATACAAGTCATGGGATAGTCACACTTGCATAATCCATCCCATGTTTCTTGATATCTTGAGTAGACTATGATATACAAATTAGTATGACATCTCATATCAACTTATTTGAGCATGGCCATGCATTTCTAGTCTCACTCAATCAAGTGGCCTAAGATATTACTCCTATTATGTAGGAGGGACTTATCCTTTATTGATCAACCATATCCCTCTACATAGATTATGGTATATCCAACATCAGCCTTTATAGAACAACCTGTTACGGTGTACGTTTGACTGTATCAAAATATACAACTCACGATGCTGGGATAATAATGATCTCAAGTCTGAGGATCATATACATATTAATCACTATGAGTAATGTTGTGACAATTACATAATAATCCAAGAAACATACTCATAGCGGGTCAATCCAATATGTTGTTCTCTAACACACATATTCATGCATTGATTTTGACACTCCATATCAATGACAACTCTTTATCATCAATCAACTACATGTTAGTCTTAATGCATTATTATTGTCCTAGTCAACAATAATACTCGACTAAGGATCTTTTAAGAATAATCATATTATTCTCAGGACATTATTATAAAACAGTTTATCTATACACACAGAAAGAAAAACTGAAATAATAATGACAACGCTTTATATTAATAAACATGGTAAATTAAGTATGTTATTACAACCATCTCATGATTGATCTTTGGGCATACCCTTACATATATTTCTTACGAAACTCCGTCTGAAAGAATTCCCAGGTTACTCGCTCATTTGGAACCACCAATACTAGTGTATTCCACCAGTGATATGCAGTGTCCCGTAGCAGAGATATAGCATATTTCAAACACTTATCAGGGGTACAGGATAATTCATCAAATACTCGGATGGTATTATCAAGCCAAAGCTCAGCTTGCTCAGCATCATCATCATCAGTGGCTCTGAATTCTTCAGCTCCATGTTTTCTTATTTTATCAACAGGTGCCTTTGACAATCTCATCAGATCACTTACCGAAGGCACAATAGGCACTGTAGATGGATTAATCAGGGGTGGAGCTTGTTGTGCAACCGGATTAGCCCAGATATACTGTGTAAACCAGTCATTCATCATTTGATAGAAGGCTTGTCTAGCCTCCCCCTTTGGATTACTTGAAGTAGGTCGAGAATATATCGGCACTGTCCCTTGCGCGAGAGCAGGCGCTACACTCTGGACATCATCAGCTACGGCTCGATCGGGATCCATTACTATATGAAAACACATTTTTAAATGTCAGAAGTCATCACACTATCGCAGTATAACATACGGCATGTAAAGCTAGACTCTTACGGGCTACGTTAGTCCTAGAATTGACTAAAATGTAGCTTTGGTACCAATCAAATGTAACACTCCTAACCCGTATCCATCACCAGACTAGGGTTACGAGGCATTACCGAAGAAGACACAACTCAAAACTGGCATATAATAACTTTTTTTTTAAATTTTTTATATGTATTGAATCATCTGAAAAGAGTAAGTTGCATATTTTGCCAATTCAAATTTCAAACCTCAATAACAAAGCCAAAATCATTTACATTACAACTAAACACCTATCTCAAATCTATAACATAATCAATCATTCATAACTAACATCATTAATCTAACCATTTATTAAAGTCTTAATAAATAAACATCACTTTAAAAACACATATATATTTGGTATTCGAACATTGTAACATTAAAACCAAACGGCATCAACCATATTATGTATAACATTCAGCCATACTTAATATCTTCCATACATCTAATTCGAATATATTTATCATCATTTTAATTTACAAATTTAAGTCCATGACATATCATAAACAAATCTTTAAATAAACATACCAATATATTATTAAAACACATCCGAATATATATGCAAATATATTTATAATCTTTTAGTTAAATTTCTAAGCCAAATGCATAAACATATACTTGCATGGTTCTTCTATTCGAATAGCTAACCCATATAAAACCAATTTAATCATTAATATGTCCATCGTTTCACAAACCACAAATACATAGAATTTTCACAAATTCATAAACAAATCATAAAACCAAATTCATATGTATTACATGCATTCATCCATTATAATATCACAACATTGCCGAATACATATATATACATTAACCTTTTCAATTTATAAAAAAAAAAAACATAACAATCACATATATTCATTATATTTAGCTTATTAACTTAAACTATTTATAATGCAAATTAAATCTTTACAATACATCAATATAAAGCCACAACTGAAATATATTTGTCTCTAATTAATCATCATTCAATTCACTACTAAAGTACATAACTAATCACCTCAATATATCCTTAAATGTCGAACTATCATTCAAATACATATATAATATCACCTTTCAACTTTTATTCAAATGTACTCATCAACTAATTATAAACCATTACTAACATAGATAAAACATAATCAAATCATTTTAGCAATGGTAGCATAACAAACATAATTCGTACTATTATATATGTATATATATCATAGTTAAATTACTCATACCACATCCAAAATCACTATCTAACTTCAATGCACAAAAGAAAACACATATCACAAATACCATTTATCATAGCATATAACAATATAACCAAAATGAACTTAAACCATAATCAAACACAACCAAGTTCAAGCAAAGAAGTTAAGCCATCTTCGCATGGCTATCAATTACATACATAGGTACGTAATTCATATTCAACCTTTTTCGATGCTATACATGCCATATATTCATAATTAACATAGCCAAAATACCAAAGAAAGTTGTCGATAGTGTGATAGTCTTGCTGAAGATCCTCGAGCTCATAACGTATCCAAAATCTATAAAACAGAAATAGACAGAGAAACACAAGGTAAGCTATTTAAGCTTAGTAAGTCAATAGCAAGGTAAAGTCAATTAACTTAGCAAAATCATATATACAAAATTATATCAAGTATTGATTTATACACAATCACAAGTAATTACTCAAATCTCAATATTAAAGTCACATAATATACCCTTTTTGTCGAATACACATAGTTAAAGCTTATACACAATTCACATGTTTACACAGTAACTTCTACACAATGTAATAAACATATAACTTACCTTCCATTTGTTAACACAGTGTTTATACGTACCTAAGTTCTTTTAATTCACATATCACATTGGCCTTCACTTACACATGCCCGTTGAACCATTCGATATTGATACGCGGATAGTCGGAAGCTCGTACAATGCCAACTTCCCAGACGTGGTCTTACATGTAAGCACATATCGATGCCACTGTCTCAGATAAGGTCTTACACGTAATTACAAATCGATACCAAGCATCCCAGACGTGGTCTTACACGATAACACATAACAGATATTCTATGTCATGACATATGTATCCTATCTATTCCTGAGGTTCATACAGGGCTTACGGACGTCAAATCTCGGTCGAATCAAGCTCGAAAGTTAGCCAAATCACAATACCCACATTCGGCCATAGAATATATAAATTTAGATAATTCATTTTAATATATAACAAGTACATATCCATAGTTATTTCAACATTTAAATGCTTATTGACTTACCTCGGATGTCGTCGACTGTTGAATCGGCTACTCTACCACTTTTGTCTTTTCCCAATCCAAATTCGAGTTCTTTAATTCTTGATCTAAACATATTCAAAGTAAGCTTATTTAAACACCATTACATTCAATTTAGCCTAAAAACACATAAATGGGCAAATTACAATTTTACAGCTAATATTTCACACTTTTTACAATTTAGTCCTTTTTGCACAAAACACAATACACAAAATTTAACTATACTCCTTAAGGGCCGAATATTTCTTGTGTCCATACAAGCCCACACATTTCATTTATTTCACATTTTAGTCCCTCAAAAATTTATTTTTGCAATTTAGTCCAAATTACTCAATTTCATCAAAAATCCAAAGGCAAAACTTGTTAATCTAACACATATATTTCATATTTCATCATCAAACATCAAAAACCACAAGGTACAATCAAGGGCAAAACAAAAAATTGTCATCACAATCAAAAATTAAGACATGGGGTTTGTACATCTTGATAAACCGTAATATATACATATTTTAATCCCACGTTTAGCATACTTTTGGAAGATTTAAGCCTTGAATTGTGAAATTTGGTGCTCTTAATCCTTTAATTTCATGTTTTATACTTAGGAGAGCACCAGGGGATGAAAAGAACGAGAAACGGGCCTAAAACGGAGTAAATGGGCCAACTTATGAAATCAGACGGCCTGGGCCCAAGCCACACGGTCGTGCCTCCTTAACATACCCGACCACGGCCTAGCCACGATCCACACGGGCGTGTGCCACGGGCGTGCCCCTGCCGTGACAAAGAGGAATTTCACTCGGATTAAGGTACTTAGAGGCAAAGAAAGCCATTTCAAAAGCCTATATAAACACTCTAGAGGCCAACCTTCAGGGGATGTTCAGTTAGGCCAAAGAGCCAAGCCAAAGAGGCCAGAATTGTGGAATTTACTCGAAGAAAGCCAGTTGATTCATCTCAAGAAGCTGAAATTATACTCAAGACGGAGGATCTTCCCTTCAATTCCTTTAGGGGGTTTTAGGGTTTTCCTTATATTTTGTTTTATATTTTCTTCTGAGATGTATTCTTTTATGATTATGAACTAAACCCCTCAAATACCTGAGGGGGATGAAACCTAAGACAGATCTTGTTATTGTTTTCTGAACTATATGATAAATACTTGATTTGTTCTTAATTATGTGTTCTTAATTCTGGTTTTGATATTTCAGGATATTGATTCAAGTACTGATGTGCTTAGATAAAGGAGGAATAGACCCTGTCTAAGAGTAGATATAGCATAATTAAGTAGAGTTGATCGCAACCCTAGAGATAGGATGACAAAATTTGCCGAATTAGGGTCAAACCTAATATGGGAGTCCATAGATCGAGTTAATGCAATTCTAGGGGTTTAAATTAGAAAGAGATTTCAATTAATCAACCTAGGGTTAGACGTTAGTAGCCTCGAGAGAGGTATTAATATAAATTAGGGAATCCTACGGATCAAGTCAAGTGAATAAATTGTCTGGTTCAGAGTTAAATAACAAATCAAGCTTTAAAGTGTCGAACTCTAGCTTATTTTCTTTCTTCTTCTCTTATTCACCTTTGGCCAAGCTAATAATAAAAATAATAACATCTTTTTTTATGTTTTATTATGACATATATTATATTATTACCAAGTTACTTAATTAACCTTTTAACTAAAATAATATTAACATATAAATTAAGGGTATTTCTGACCTTAACCGTCCACTATCTCTTTAAATTGTTAGCCCTTTAAGGACCTCATATTAAAAAGCCACTATGAAATAAGCACTTTACACTTTAATTTGTAACTTTTACATTTTACGCGATTAAGTCCTTTTATATAATCGGGCACCGAAACGACAAAATTAAGTCACAAAAATTTAACACCAACAAATTCACACATAATAAACACGAAAAATAATTTTAAAATATTTTTCAGACTCGGATTTGTGGTCTCGAAACCACTTTTACGATTAGGGTCAAAATCGGGCTGTTACATACATTGAGGGCCTTGAATACACAGATGACTTTGTCCGACGATGGTTCTATTCTGGCTGAGTTGAGGGCTAGACTGATGTTCCTTCAAGAGATCTATGAGACTCAGAAAGGTAACAGCAAATTACAAGCAAAGAGGGCTTAGTGTGAGTCAGGTGTTGAGTCCGACTTTTGGATAAATTCAAACAGATGTTTAATGTTCTGAGATAGAGTTTGTGTACCGAGAAATGATGAACTTGTTAGGAAGATTTTGTATGAGGCACATAACGGATGTTTATCGGTACACCCGGGTAGCACCAAGATGTATAATGATCTGAAGAAATGGTATTGGTGGCCGAGTATGAAGAAAGATATTTCTGAGTTTGTTTCGAGATGTTTAATTTGTTAGCAAGTAAAGGCTGAACATTAAGTGCCTTCGGGATTGCTTCAACCTATTATGGTTACCGAGTGGAAGTGGCACCGTATTACTATGGACTTTGTAACGGGTTTACCGTTGACACCAAACAAGAAAGATGTTGTATGGGTTGTAGTCGATAAACTTACGAAGTCAGCCCATTTTATACCTGTGCGAGTTGACTACTCACTTGACGAGTTGGCAAACTTGTATGTTTCAGAAATAGTAAGGCTTCATGGAGAGCCCTTGTCGATTATATCAGATAGGGATCCAAGATTCACATCCAGATTTTGGAAAAAGTTGCAAGAGGCAATGGGCACAAAGTTGAATTTTATTACAGCTTTTCACCCCCAGACCGACGGTCAGTTAGAGAGGTTGATCCAAGTTCTCGAAGACATGCTCAGCTGTTGTGTTCTTGAGTTTTATGGCAGCTGGGAAAAATACTTGCCGTTAGTGGAATTCGCTTACAACAATAGTTATCAGTCAAGTTTGAAAATGACTCCTTATGAGGCTTTGAATGAGCGTAAATGTTGAACGCCTTTATATTGGATTGAGCTTAAGGAAAACCAGATTCATGGAGTTGATTTGGATAGAGAGACTGAAGAAAAGGTGAAAGAAATTCGAGATTGCTTAAAAGCTACTTCTGACCGACAAAAATCCTACTCAGATTTGAAAAGGAAAGAGATCGAGTATCAAGTTGGTGATAGAGTATTCTTGAAAGTTTCGCCATGGAAGAAAGTACTTAGATTTTGCTAGAAAGGCAAATTGTGTCCACATTTTATCAGACCATATGAGATTACCGAGAGAATTGGGTCGGTAGCCTATCGGTTGGCTTTGCTGTCTGAGTTAGAGAAGATTCATGATATGTTTCACGTGTCTATGTTGCGACGCTACCGATCAGACCCCTTGTATGTGATTGCACCGACAGAGGTTGAAATACAACCTGACATGACTTATGGTGAGGAACCAGTTAAGATTCTAGCTCGTGAGGTCAAACAGTTAAGGAATAAAAGCATCACCCTTGTGAAAGTCCAACGGAAAAGGCATGGAATAGAAGAGGCTACATGGGAGCCCAAAGAAATGATGAGAAACCAATACCCCAATCTTTTCACCGGTAAGATTTTCGGGGACGAAAATCCCTAAGGGAGAGAATTGTATCAGCCCGATTTAGGGGCTAGTCGGAACAATGATCTCGAGATCACTAATTTGAGGTTAGAGAAAATTATTTTCATGTTATTTCATGAGTTAGTATATGATTGTATAAGTACATGAAAATATTGGTACTTTAATTTTAGCGATTTCATGTTTAATTGCGAAAAATGACTAAATTACATAAAGTGCGAAAGTTCCATTTTGTAACCTAGTAAATTATCTAATGACTTCGAAAATATTCTATAAATAATATTTATGGGCTGACACAACAAAAATTTGTGGTCCCAAAATCACTATTCCGTCACTACTGAAAAACGGGTTGTTACACTGTAGGCCAGAAGAATCCATCATGTAAAATATTCGCTGTTGTACGGGAACCTCCAAAGTGTCCCCCATTCAGAGATGTATGGTAGTGGTACAAAATCTCTTCAATCTCACTTCCAGCTACGCACTTCCTGATTATGTTATTTGCACATTGTTTAAACAAAAACAGATCCTCCCAGAAATAATATTGACTGTCATGAAGGAATTTCTTCCTTTGTTGGTACGTCATTTCTCGAGGAATTATTCCACATCTAAATAAATGGAAAAATAAGCAAACCAAGGTGTTTCATAAATTCAACTTACCTTGAAGATATGCTCATGAGGGAAATTCTCATTAATTGGAACAAGTGAAGAAGTTACCTCACTTTGTTCCAGCCTCGACAGATGATCAGCTACTTGATTTTCAACAGCCTTTCTATCTTGGATCTCAAGGTCAAATTCTTGGAGTAAAATTATCCATCAAATTAGCCTGAGTTTAGCATCTTTCTTCGTGAGCAAATACTTGTAACACCCCAAACTCGGCCTAAACGTTACGACCGGACCTGGTATGTCACATGGAAAGGTTGTTTTAAAGAAACTTCGCGACTGCTTAAAAATCCCGAGTTTTAATGTTTATAAATTGAAAACTGTTTGCTAGTGTTTTGGGAAAAAGGTTGTTTACAATTTTAGAAAAAACTGCGTATTAAGCGTTTCATAAAATATAATACTCGCAATAAATCACAACCCAAATCATAAAATCCCGAAGGCATTATTACATAACAAAAACCCAAAATTAAAGTAAGTTTAAAATAAAAAAGACGAATTCACGAGAAAAACATTGCATGGCCACCTCAAGTCCGCCTGGGTTCCAAATCCGCGGTCTAGTGATTACTTGCAAAATTAAATAGAGGGGTGAGTCACCGAGACTCAGTGTGTAAATCCCCGAATAACGCAAACTGGGCCTGAAGCCCACAGATGCATATTGGGCCTTAGCCCACTCATTATGGCATAAATCACATGTATGCAATGCAGCCCAGCCCAACCTAGTTTTCCATCCTCTACACACCTGAATCATCCACACACCCGTGGCATTACCCCACTGTGGTTCTTGACCACCGTGGTCCCAGACCACTCGTGACAAAGTAAATAAAATATATAATCGTGGGGCCAACCCACTGTGGTCTCAGACCATTGTGACGATCTCTGATAAGTTTGTATATACGTGGGGCCAACCCACTATGGTCTTAGACCACCGAGACAAGTCACTGATATATGTGTACGTAGTTTCAAACCACCGTGGTTCTTAGACCACCGTGACTATAATCACTCAATAAATATGTGGGGCTAACCCACCGTGGTTCCAGACCACTGTGACATAGTCACATTACCATACTTCCCCTTTTAATCATATCCTGAAGCCCTTGCACGTGTCATAATAATTCGTGTATGCAGTATGACATGTATGCAAATCATATATCAAATATAACGTATGACACGAAATTACCATCATAATCAGAATAACAAATACAACATAATCAAGGTAATCAACCTCTGGGGGTATAACGGTAATTTACCTTTCAGGGGTATTTTGGTAATTTTACACATATAATGGCCTTTTCGAAGGCCCAATGTCGCCCCGAGCGACTCGGCTACCATTTTCGGTTGCTACCGGACTATTGGGCCGAAAACCCGATATCGGCCAATTCGAGGCCACACGCTCGTGTGGCCTACCTAGCACAAATCTAGCGACGTATATGAGATTCACCTAGTCTAGTCCAATATATACTACACAATCACACAATTTACTCATATGGGCCCACGAGCCCATTGGGCCCACTTCGGCCCATCGTGGCCCAAGCAGCCTCAACCCACAAGAATACTACTGATGGCCTCAACTATCGTGTCGAAGCCCCCACACGTGTGCTCGCTCGCTCGTGTGGCTACCATCGTCGAGTGACCGGTATTTCGGCATTTGCCGCTCTACAGCTAGAGTAGGGCGAAATACACACCTGATAGGGAATCGAAAGCTGCTAATCCACGCTCCGAGCACTCCTATGCCTGACGCGCACCAAGGTATGTTTTCTCTCCTCATAGAACGCTCTATATATAGCTAGCTTCTGACCTTCCTTCTTTGTATCTTTCCGATGTGGGATCCTTCCATCAGTAGAGTTTAAATCCAACTCAAACTCTTGTCGTCCAATTCACAAAATAAATACTTCCTTGCTTGTCATCAGATTCGAACCCAAGCTCTCCTGTAGCATAACCCACGCCGCTAGCCACTAGGCCACAAGCTCCTCTTGTGTCTAAAACATTGGGCAACTAAATATAAATCTCTGGCCAAATTCTAAATTCCATTTAAAAAGAAAACCAAAATGCAAGAGCCAAGACTTGAACCTTGGACCTCCTTCCTTCCTTGTGGCGTCACCCCCTTGCTCCCTAAGTGGCATCACTTTGCCACTACACCACACACTCCACTTGTGTCATTTTTCTCCACATTTTATTCTTAAAGCCTACCTACTACTCCCAGGGTTTTTTCCACCGAAAACTAAAATTTCCCTAGAGCCAAAAGCTTGATCCCGGGACTTCATAGAAGCTCTCTAACCTTCCGAAATCCCTCACCTAATAAGTCCAACTTGCACTAAAGCCATTCTCTTGTTCTCCAAAAATTTTAAACGCTACTACTCCCAAGGCCCATTGGGCCCAATCCTACTAGGCCCAATTTCGGGATGTTAGAAATCTACCCTCCTTAAAGAAATTTCGTCCTTGAAATTTCCAACTAACTAACAGTCTTACGTCCCAACCTACAACACTACGCTCACGCTGCGCACTCTGATTCCAATAACACTAATATACTTTTAACTAGAATTTAGAACTCCTACACATACTCAAAAACACCTAGCCATTAAGGCAGACAAATCTTCCATACGCAACCAATTCTATATCCGAACATCACATCCAAACCAGACACACAGAATAGATACCAGAAATACAACATATAACAAAGCAAAGTATCAGGAAACTTACGGATTTGGTACCGGAGACTCGGGTGCCATACTTCCAGTAACACATATATTTCTTAAACAATATTTCAAACCAATTTTTGGAAAACGTTGTCGAACCCATTCCACAGCCGAGTTTTGCAACCTAGGCTCTGATACCATAATTGTAACACCCCAAACCCGGCTTAAACGTTACGACTGAATCTGGTATGTCACATGGAATGGTTGTTTTAAAGAAACTTCGCGACTGCTTAAAAATCCCGAGTTTTAATGTTTATAAGTTGAAAACCGTTTGCTAGTGTTTTGAGAAAAAGGTTGTTTACAATTTTAGACAAAACTGCGTATTAAACGTTTCATAAAATATAATAATCGCACTAAATCACAACCCAAATCATAAAATTCCGAAGGCCTTATTACATAACAAAAACCCAAAATTAAAGTAAGTATAAAATAAAGAAGACGAATTCACGAGAAAAATATTGCATGGCCACTTCAAGTCCGCCTCGGCTCCAAATTCGCGGTCTAGTGATTACCTGCAAAATTAAGCAGAGGGGTGAGTCACCGAGACTCAGTGTGTAAATCCCCTAATAACACAAACTGGGCCTGAAGCCCACAGATGCACATTAGGCCTTAGCCCACTCATTATAGCATAAATCACATGTATGTAATGCAGCCCAACCCAACCTAGTTTTCCATCCTCTACACACCTGAATCATCCATACACCCGTGGCATTACCCCACTGTGGTTCTTGACCACCGTGGTCCCAAACCATTCATGACAAAGTCACTAAAATATATAATCGTGGGGCCAACCCACTGTGGTCTCAGACCACCGTGACGATCTCTGATAAGTTTGTGTATACGTGGGGCCAACCCACTATGGTCTTAGACCACCGAGACAAGTCACTGATCTATGTGTACGTGGTTTCAAACCACCGTGATTCTTAGACCACTGTGACTATAGTCACTCAATAAATACGTGGGGCTAACCCACCGTGGTTCCAGACCACCGTGACAGAGTCACAGTACCATACTTCCCCTTTTAATCATATCCCAAAGCCCATGCACGTGTCATAATAATTCGTGTATGCAGTATGACATGTATGCAAATCATATATCAAATATAACGTATGACACAAAATTACCATCATAATCAGAATAACAAAATCGTTTGCTAGTGTTTTGAGAAAAAGGTTGTTTACAATTTTAGACAAAACTGCGTATTAAACGTTTCATAAAATATAATAATCGCACTAAATCACAACCCAAATCATAAAATTCCGAAGGCCTTATTACATAACAAAAACCCAAAATTAAAGTAAGTATAAAAAAAAGAAGACGAATTCACGAGAAAAATATTGCATGGCCACTTCAAGTCCGCCTCGGCTCCAAATTCGCGGTCTAGTGATTACCTGCAAAATTAAGCAGAGGGGTGAGTCACCGAGACTCAGTGTGTAAATCCCCTAATAACACAAACTGGGCCTGAAGCCCACAGATGCACATTGGGCCTTAGCCCACTCATTATAGCATAAATCACATGTATGTAATGCAGCCCAACCCAACCTAGTTTTCCATCCTCTACACACCTGAATCATCCATACACCCGTGGCATTACCCCACTGTGGTTCTTGACCACCGTGGTCCCAAACCATTCATGACAAAGTCACTAAAATATATAATCGTGGGGCCAACCCACTGTGGTCTCAGACCACCGTGACGATCTCTGATAAGTTTGTGTATACGTGGGGCCAACCCACTATGGTCTTAGACCACCGAGACAAGTCACTGATCTATGTGTACGTGGTTTCAAACCACCGTGATTCTTAGACCACTGTGACTATAGTCACTCAATAAATACGTGGGGCTAACCCACCGTGGTTCCAGACCACCGTGACAGAGTCACAGTACCATACTTCCCCTTTTAATCATATCCCAAAGCCCATGCACGTGTCATAATAATTCGTGTATGCAGTATGACATGTATGCAAATCATATATCAAATATAACGTATGACACAAAATTACCATCATAATCAGAATAACAAAACCGTTTGCTAGTGTTTTGAGAAAAAGGTTGTTTACAATTTTAGACAAAACTGCGTATTAAACGTTTCATAAAATATAATAATCGCACTAAATCACAACCCAAATCATAAAATTCCGAAGGCCTTATTACATAACAAAAACCCAAAATTAAAGTAAGTATAAATTAAAGAAGACGAATTCACGAGAAAAATATTGCATGGCCACTTCAAGTCCGCCTCGGCTCCAAATTCGCGGTCTAGTGATTACCTGCAAAATTAAGCAAAGGGGTGAGTCACCGAGACTCAGTGTGTAAATCCCCTAATAACACAAACTGGGCCTGAAGCCCACAGATGCACATTGGGCCTTAGCCCACTCATTATAGCATAAATCACATGTATGTAATGCAGCCCAACCCAACCTAGTTTTCCATCCTCTACACACCTGAATCATCCATACACCCGTGGCATTACCCCACTGTGGTTCTTGACCACCGTGGTCCCAAACCATTCATGACAAAGTCACTAAAATATATAATCGTGGGGCCAACCCACTGTGGTCTCAGACCACTGTGACGATCTCTGATAAGTTTGTGTATACGTGGGGCCAACCCACTATGGTCTTAGACCACCGAGACAAGTCACTGATCTATGTGTACGTGGTTTCAAACCACCGTGATTCTTAGACCACTGTGACTATAGTCACTCAATAAATACGTGGGGCTAACCCACCGTGGTTCCAGACCACCGTGACAGAGTCACAGTACCATACTTCCCCTTTTAATCATATCCCAAAGCCCATGCACGTGTCATAATAATTCGTGTATGCAGTATGACATGTATGCAAATCATATATCAAATATAACGTATGACACAAAATTACCATCATAATCAGAATAACAAATACAACATAATCAAGCTAATCAAGCTCTAGGGGTATAACGGTAATTTACCTTCAAGGGGTATTTTGGTAATTTTGCACCTATAATGGCCTTTCCGAAGGCCCAATGTCGCCCCGAGCGACTCGGCTACCATTTCCGGTTGCTACCAGACTATTGGGCCTAAAACCCAATTTTGGCCGATTCAAGGCTACACGCTCGTGTGGCCCACCTAGCACAAATCTAGCCTCGTATATGAGATTCACCTAGTCTAGTCCAATTAATACTATACAATCACACAATTTACTCAATGGGCCCACTTCGGTCCATCGTGGCCCACGCAGCCTCAGCCCACAAGAATACTACTGATGGCCTCAACTATCGCGTCGAAGCCCCCACACGTGCTCTCGTACGCTTGTATGGCTACCATCGCCGGGTGACCGACATTTCGACGTTTACCGCTCTACAGCTAGAGTAGGGTGAAATACACACCTGATAGGGAATCGGAAGCTGCTAATCCATGCTCCGAGCACTCCTATGCCCAATGCCCACCAAGGTATGTTTTCTCTCCTCGTAGAATGCTCTATATATAGCTAGCTTCTCACCTTCCTTCTTTGTATCTTTCCGATGTGGGATCCCTCCGTCAGTAGAGTTTAAATCCATCTCAAACTCTTGCTGTCCAATTCGCAAAATAAATACTCCCTTGCTTGTCATGAGATTCGAACTCAGGCTCTCCTGTAGCATAACCCACGTCGCTAACCACTAGGCCACAAGCTCCTCTTGTGTCTAAAACCATGGGCAACTAAATTAAATCTATGGCCAAATTCTAAAGTCCATTTAAGAAGAAAACGAAAATGCAAGAGCCAAGACTTGAACCTTGGACCTCTTTCCTTCCTTGTGGCGTCACCCCTTGCTCCCTAAGTGGCGTCACTTTGCCACTACACCACACACTCAACTTGTGTCATTTTTCTCCACATTTTATTCTTAAAGCCTACCTACTACTCCTAGGGTTTTTTCCACCTAAACCAAAATTTCCCTAAAGCCAAAGTTTGATCTCGGGACTTCATAGAAGCCCTCTAACCTTCCAAAATCACTCACCTAATAAGTCAAACTTGCACTAAAGCCATTCTCTTATTCTCCAAAAATTTTAGACGCTACTACTCCCAAGGCCAATTGGGCCCAATCCTACTAAGCCCAATTTCGGGATGTTACAATACTTAATAGTCGCATGATCAGCAAACACTGTAACTTTGGTACCTATAAGATATGAACGAAACTTGTTAAAAGTAAAAACTATAGCAAAGAGTTCTTTTTCAGTTATTGTATAATTGATTTGGGCTCTTGTCAAAGTTCTACTTGCATAGTAGATAGGGTGAAACACTTTGTTCCTTCTTTGACCCATCACAGATCCAACAACAAAATCGCTTGCGTCAACATCAACTCAAAAGGTGAGTCCCAATCAGGTATAACAAATATTTGGGGCTGAGATTAATCAAATTTTTAATTCTTCAAAAGCTTCTAAACATGCTTTGTTAAAATAAAAAATAATATCTTTTTCTAAAAGCATACACAAAGGTTTAGAAATTTTTGAAAATCTTTGATAAAACTACGATAAAAACCAGCATGGCCTAAGAAACTTTTAACTCCTTTCACACTAACTGAAGGTGGTAATCTTTCAATTACATCCACCTTAGCTTTATCCACTTCAATTCCATTTTTGGAAATTTTATGTCCTAAGACAATTCCCTTCTTAACCATAAAATGGCATTTCTCCCAGTTAAGGACAAGATTTGTATCCTCGCATATTTTTAGTACCCTAGCCAAATTACTCAAACAAACATCATAAGTGTTACCAAAAATAGAAAAATCATCCATGAAAACCTCAACATAATTTTCAACCATATCAGTGAAAATTGCCATCACACATCGTTGAAATGTGGCAGGAGCATTACATAAGCTGAAAGGCAATTGCCTAAAGGCAAATGTATCGTATGGACAGGTAAAAGTAGTTTTATGTTGGTCTTCTAGGGCTACAACTATTTAGTTGTCTCCCGAATATCCATCTAAAAGTAGTAAAATTCGTTCAAAGTCATCCGATCTAACATCTGATCCATAAAAGGTAATGGAAAATGGTCCTTATGAGTGGCTTTGTTCAACTTTCGATAGTCGATACAGATTCTCCAGCCTGTGACAGTTCTAATCAGGATTAACACGTTTTGTTCGTATTCTACAATTATGATCTCACCATTCTTTGGTACACATTGTACCAGACTTAACCAACTATTTGAAATGGGGTAAATAATTCTCACATATAACCATTTGACCACCTCCTTTCGTACTACCTATTTCAGAATAGGGTTAAGTCTCATTTGCTCATCTATTTTACCTTTTTCACCTTCCTCTAAAATAATTTTATGCATATAAAATGAATGGCTTATACCTCGTATATAAGCTATGGTCCAACTAATTGCTTTTTTAAATTTCTTTAAACAACAATCAACTGCTCCTCTTGATGTTTTGTTAGGTCTGCTAAAACAATCACAGGCAAATTATTACCAAGATAAACGTATTTTAAGTGGGATGGAAGTACTTTTAGTTCAAGCTTAAGTGGTTCCTCAATTGAAAACTTGGGTTGTGTAAATTCCTCAACTTCCAACTCTACTGGTTCAAACTGTAGTGGTGGATCATAACTCCTCAAATTGGCTTCCCTCAAAGCCAAACCTTCATTAATTTTTATATCTTTGAATGGTTTAGATCCTAAAATGTTCTCTAACAAGTCTTCTTTAGAATTGCTTTCCATAGAAACTAAGGTTTCTAATTCCTCCATTACTGAACACTGCTCCATCAAATCAGGAAATTTCATTGCCTTCAGAGTGTTAAACGTTACCTTATCATCTTGAACTCTCATGGTGAGTTCTTCTTTTTGGACATCTATTAATGTTCTTCCCGTGGCTAGGAAAGGTCTCCCCAGGATGATCGAAACTTCCTTGTCTGCTTCAAAATTTAACACAATAAAATTAGCAAGAAAAATATATTTATCAACTCTTACCAAAACATCCTTGATTTTTCCTTCGGGATATGCTAACGATCAATCTGCTAGTTGAAGTGTCATAGTAGTAGGTCTTACTTCACCTATTCCCAACAACTTGAAAATAGATTTGGGCATCAAGTTGATACTTCTCCTAAGTAGCATAAAGCTTTACCGCAATATGATTCATCGATGTTACAAGGTATCCTAAAGCTTTCAAGGTCTTTCAATTTTGGAGGTAGCTTATTCTGTAAGAACACACTACACTCCTTCATCAAAGTAATAGTTTCATACTCACTAAGTTTTTTCTGTTTGGATAGAATATTCTTCAAAAACTTCACATAATTGGGCATATATTCTAAAGCTTCTACCAAAAGAATGTTGATATGTAGTTGCTTTAGAACATGCAAGAACTTCTTAAATTGTACCTCTTGTTTCTACTTATTCTACTGAAGTCTTTGAGGATATAGAACTCTAGGTCAACT
Source organism: Gossypium australe (assembly GCA_005393395.2). Lineage (NCBI taxonomy): Eukaryota > Viridiplantae > Streptophyta > Magnoliopsida > Malvales > Malvaceae > Gossypium > Gossypium australe. The sequence goes on along the minus strand of CM016620.1, from coordinate 30,684,218 downwards.
TTTCTGAGGAGGCAAATATGCAAAAGAGCGTGTTAGCTTTTTAGAATACACTAGTTTAGGGTTTACTTCATCAGATTTTTCAACATCTGACTTTTTTGGTGTAGGAACTTCAACTGTTGGTTGACTTTCCTTCTTTTCATTAGGCTCATTTTAAACCACAACCTTATTGGGTTCCAAAATCTTACTCCTTTGTAATGCAACCACTTTGCATTGCTCCTTACCCAAATTTCTCAGATTATTTTTCAGCTTTCTTGCTTGACTTCGAATCAAGGCGTCATTTTTTGCCAAGTACGCCTTCAACAAGTCCTCCAAACTATTTGATGACTCAGCTTGAGGTGGTTTTGGGGCTTGCTGGTTAAACCCTTGGGTTTGATTAAGTCTATATTGCATCTGATTGTTCAGACTATTTCTTTGGTTACTCGAGGAAAAGTTCGAATGATTCCGCCATGATAGATTGTAGAAGTTAGACTGTGGTCCTTGTCTACTACTGTTTTGATACTGATTCCTTACATAACAAACTGACTTAGGGTTTGAAGGGCAATTCTCGAAAGAATGACCATCTCCAGAATACACACAGGAAATAACATATACTGACTTGGTGATTGAGCTGTAAAATTGTTCAAACCATTAGTGGTAAACTATTTTAACATTGAGAAAATAGAAGATACCTGAGCAAAAAGTGAAGCCAATGCATCCAATGCATGCACTCCAGCTACTCGTCTTCTTGAAACTGCTCGATTTGTCAGCCATGGGTAATTATTGCTAGCAATCCTTTCGATGATCCCGTAAGCCTCGTTATAAGACTTAGAAAAAAATCACACCATTTGCAGAAGCATCTATCATTAATCTTATATGTGCATTGAGACTGTTATAAAATGTCTCCTATTGGATACAACGAGGAATCCCATAATGAGTGTAATGCCCCAAAAATTTAAGTCTTTAATGTTTGCATGATATGCTTGTTTGCTTTAATGGTTAAGTGATTTGCGTGTATATGGGGGTGTGTGAGAAGCTTGGGTTCAAGTCTTGGCTTTTGTAGAATTTTTAGTTTTGCTCCTTTATGAATCTGGACACTGACATTTAGGCCTTATAAATAATAGTGCATGTCTTATGACATGAAAAGAGCTTGTCGTCTAGTGGCAAGGTGGCGTGTTGTGTAACTGGGAGGTCTGAGGTTCAAGCCCTGGGGTGCACAATGGAGTGCTTATTTTGCTGCTTGAGCTGTGCAGGTAGTGGAGTTGGACTGAAACACAGCAAAGGAAAGTTTGAATAGAATTTGGATGGAGTTAGAACTAGTCATGGAGAGGTTTGAGGAGGGATTTTAGGAGAAAATCAAGGAGATGAAATGGGAGGGAGTTTGTGCCAAATTTGGACTATGGCACTCAAGAATTCGGCCAAGAGAGGTATACTGCTCATTTGGAGTTTTTTCTCTCTCTTTGGCCGAATGTGGTAGGTTCTTTTAGCATTTTTTTCTCCGCTCACTTTTTCCTTTTTGCATTTTTCTTTCTTTTCCACTGTCGAATCTTTCTTACTCTTCCCCTCCTCTCTTTGCTATTTATTTCTTTTCCTCTACTTTCCCAAACCTTGACCGAATAGTGTTGGGCAATTTCGTATTGCTTTTTTCTTCTAATTTGCTCTTCTTCCTTCCCCCTTTTTTGGTTAACTATTCGTCGAATATTGCCTTTCTCTCCCTCTTCATCTCTTCAATTGTGTTTTCGGCTTGACAGCTATTCTCTAACGGTTCGAATTCCTCGAGGAGTGAAAAAGTTTCAGGTAAGATTAAAGTCGTCAAAACCTTTCTCTCATCACTCGATCAAAGGTAAGTATGTAGGCTACAATTCTAAAGTGTAGGTCGAATGCTTTCTACGATTCTATAAGTTATCATGTGTGGATTTAAACCACATGAATAAACAATCCTATTTAATAAAATCCGTTTGTAATGTAGATCCGTCAAAGAGACTGTAGTCAACCTTAATCAGTGGTATAAGTGGGCTAAGCCACATTTGTCAATCGAGGCAAGTGTTAATTTTAGTTTTAGTTAGGGGTGTGAAAGAAGGGGATTAACCCTATTGTTTAACGACTAATGGAAAGCCTTGTATGAATGTAGGTGTTGGTGCTCGTGGAACTTGGAGCGATTGCGTAAACAGGTGTGTATTCATACTATTTTGACTATAGAATGACAAAAGCAGAAAAGTCAAAAAGTCGAAAGATTGGGCTTTGAGGTCAAATGGGCGTGCGAACGCTCGTGTGGTCAAACCGAGCCCATGAATCACGAGCGTATGACTGTAGAGGTCTCCATGAGCATTTTCATGGGCTTAGGCCGTATTGGGCCACGTTGGGCCAAAATGGGCCGTTTGGGCCCAATAGGCTCGTAGGCCCCACATCTGAGAGGTTGATATCTGCACAGAGACTCCAAAGTAGGTAAAATGACCAAAATACCCCTAAAGGGTGAAATGACTATTTTACCCCTATTGGGTAGAAATGACCGTTATACCCCTAAGGGTAGGTTGACTGATGTGTTCATGATTTGTATATGACTATTACTGAGTATGACATTTTGCATATATGTATGTTTTATGACATGACATACTGCATGGGGTTGGGATACTGTTATGGAGGGAGTATATTGTATTGGTGGCTTTGCCACATATACTGTTACTAGCAGCTTTGCTGCAATATTATTACTGGCAGCTTTGCTTCGATACTATTATTGATAGCTTTGTTGCGATATTGGTGTGTTGGTTGGGTGGGTCGATTTTATCCCCACATGGTGTGTTGGTGGTACGGAGTGGTGCGTTGCCTGGATTGCGATGGGTTGCATTATTGCACTGTACTGATATGGTATTAGGCTAAGGCCCACACTGTTACTATATTGGGCTAAGACCCACACTATACTATTACTGAATAAGGCTCAGGCCCAGACTGTTACTGCATGTTATATACTGACTGACTAATAGGGGATTACAAACTGAGTTTCGTAAACTCACCCTTTCCTTTTAACTGTATAGGTAATCCTCAGCCATAGGCGATTTGGTGCTGTGAGGGACTCGGGGGTGGCCATACAACTGTTGTTGTTCTACACTTGTTTTTATTTAAATTTAAAGTTTATGTTGGGTTTTGTTTATGTAATAAGGCAATTTATGTTTGTTTAATTTTTTTTAATTGGGTTTTGTTTGCTTAATTTAAACTGCTAGTTTAGGAGAAGGCGAATTTTCAAAATAATTATTGTATTCAAAGACACGAAATTTAAACATTATATTTTTCAAAAGCTTCCGCGATTTTTAATCAACCCTATAACAAGAGCAGATAATAAGGCAAACGGTTTGACTAGATGATTTGTAAAATAATAATAAGGGTTTTTAAACTTAGAAACGAATTTTTAACAAGTCAAATTTTCGAAAGACACTTCTATGTGACACGCTAGATTCGACCATAACGTCTAGGCCGGGTTTGAGGTGTTACATTTAGTGGTATCAGAGTCAGGTTACAAAACTCTACTGTGGAATAGGTTTTGAAAATATTTGAAATTTTTGGAAAACTGTTCTTGAAGTGTTTTGGAAGGTTTGCAAGTGTGGCACACCGAGTCTCCAGCACCGAATCCGTAAGTTTTCTTTATACTGTAGACTGCATTGAACTAAAATACACTGAGAGACTACTATAGATAGTAGGATTGTATTGAAACTCTTTAGTTAGAGTAACCCGAGACGGTAGGAAACTAGAAACTGTCGGGAGACCTTGATTTGTGAAAACAAAACTCTAACTACTGCTTTTCATAATACATCTGTTAATAAATAATGGAATTACAAACTGATACGTAAAACTTCTTAAATAGATAATACGTTATTTGATATAAGCACTAGAGGTACACGCGGATGGGGTATACGAGGCTGCGGTAGAGGCCGAGGAGGTGCTAGGGCTGGGTTTTCGGCATCAGGCCACATGCCCAATGCCGAGGCTAGGAAGGCACCAACTTCACCGATGACTGAGATGGGATCATACGATCGAGCGGCTGGGGATGATGCACTATCCCAAGCTATGCTCCGCATTCTGGAAAGGGTCGCAGGGACCAGTACTAGTGCTATGGGCCGTGGGTCGATTTCAGAACGTCTTTGGTCGAATGGAGCGAAAATATTTAGGGGTATTTTTGGAGTAGCCCGAATGTGGTTGAATACTGGTTGGAAGCCACAGAGAGAATAATGGACGACCTCAACTGCATTTCTGAACAAAAACTAAAAGGTGCAGTGTCTTTACTGCAAGACGAGGCCTATCAGTGGTGGCTTACCTTGAGAGAGGGTACTCAGGCCGATCGGTTAATGTGGGATTTCTTTAAGGCGACATTCCAAGGAAAGTATGTGGGCGCAAGTTATGTGGACGCCCAAAGAAGGGAATTTCTAAGCCTGACCCAGGGAATAAAACTGTGGCAAAATATGAGGTAGAATTCCTACGACTTAGTCGCTATGCTCATGGGATAGTGGCGACTGAATATAGATGTTGTGTGTGATTTGAGGACGGCCTCCGAGATGAGTTACGAGTCTTGCTAGCTCCGTAGAGGGAGAATGATTTTGCTGCCCTAGTAGAAAAGGCAAAAATCACCGAGGATGTGAATCGCTCTGAGCGCCAGAACCATGAGAAAGATAGCGGCAGATACAAGAGGAATTCAAAGCCCTCAAGTACTTTTGGAAAGCCTTAAAAGAAGGCCAGGTTTAATGGGCCAGTCCGAGCTGGGGTTCCTGTTGCAAGACTACAATCCTGTGCTGATTGTGGGAGACATCACCTGGGTGAGTGCTGGAAGAAGATTGGGGCATGTTTCAGATGTAGTTCTATGGAGCATCAAGTTAAGAATTGTCCTCAGAGGCCTGTTCAGATGCAAGCTACAGGTCAGGGTTACGTTCAGCCAGCGAGAGGTGGTCAACAGGCACCGAGAGGCCATGGGTAGGCCAAGGGTTGAAATGGTGCGAGGCTAGGTCGTGGAGCGCCAGGCAGAGCTGTTGGTAACATTGAGGCGAGGCAACCAGCACTGGTCTATGCTGCTCATCACCGAGAGTATGGTGACGCTCCAAATGTTATGACCGATACGTTCAGAGATGTGTGAGAGTACTGTTAATGAGATGACTGTGTTAAGTCCACTGGGCCAGTCAGTAAGTGTAGACATGTTGTTCAGAGATGTGCTCCTAGAGGTCCGAGGAGTTATATTTCCAGCGGATTTGATGGAGCTACCGTTTGGTGAATTCAACTAATCTTAGGGATGGATTGGCTGGTAAACATCGTGCAAGTTTGGATTGTGCTGCTAAGCGTATAGTGTTGAAGACTATGGATGATGAGGAGGAGGCTATGATTGGGGAGTGAATGGACTTTCTGTCTAATGTGATCTCTACACTAAGGGCTGAAAAATTGGTTCGCAAGGGTTGTGAGGCGTTTCTAGCCTATATTGGTGTATCTGATTCTAAAGGTCCTTTTGTTGGAGATATCAAAACAGTTAAGGATTTTTTTGATGCATTTCTTGATGAGCTCCCTAGGTTGCCTCCGAACCGCGAAGTTGAATTTGGTATTGAGCTCCTGCCTAGAACAGCTCTAGTGTCCATCGCTCTTTATAAGATGGCACCGAAGAAGCTAATGCAGTTAAAAGCTCAAATCCTAGTGTGCCTCCATGGGGAGCACCAGTGTTATTTGTAAAGTAGAAGGATGGGTCCATGCGCATGTGCGTCGACTATTGGCAATTGAATAAACTGACTATAAAAAATAAGTATCCTTTGCCGAGGATTGATGATTTATTTGATCAGCTGCAAGGAGCTTCATTTTTCTCCAAAATAGATCTTCGTTCTAGGTACCATCATCTGAGAGTTAAGGAGGTTGATGTGTATAAGACTGTGTTTAGGACTCGTTATGGTCATTACGAGCTCCTAGTGATGCCGTTTGGGCTGACGAATGCACCAGCTGCCCTCATGGACCTGATGAACCAATTATTACAGCCCTACCTGGATCGGTTCATGGTGGTATTTATAGACGATATCTTGGTGTAGTCGAGAATCGAGGATGAACATGATGCACATCTCTGAATTGTTCTGGGAATTTTAAGGGAGAAACAACTATACGCTAAGTTCAGCAAGTGTGAATTCTGGCAGCGAGAAGTGACATTTCTGGGTCACGTAGTATCTGCTGAAGGGATTAGGGTTGATCCTCGAAAAATTGAATTCGTACAGGATTGGAAACCACCTAAGACCGTATCTGATATTCGAAGCTTTCTAGGTCTAGCAGGGTAGTACAGACGTTTTGTTGATGGGTATTCCTTGATTGCTGCACCTATGACTAAGCTACTGCGTAAAAGGGTACCGTTTAACTGGACTGATAAGAAGCAAGAAAGTTTTGAAGAACTGAATAAAGTTTTTAACTGAGGCCCCTGTCTTGATACAGCCAGAGTCTAGGAAGGAATTCACTGTCCACAGTGATGCATCACACATTGATTTGGGTTGTGTGCTGATGCAGGAGGGTAAGATGGTTGCTTATGCGTCTCATCGGCTTAAACCTCATGAGGCGAATTACCCTACTCATGACTTGGAGTTAGCCGCAGTGGTACTCGCACTGAAAATTTGGAGGCACTATTTATAGGGTGAGAAGTGTATTATCTACACAGATCACAAGAGCCCCAAGTACCTCCTCACTCAGAAGAAGCTGAATCTTAGGCAGCGAAGATGGATAGAGCTGCTTAAGGATTATGATTGCTCGATTGAGTACCACCTTGGTAAGGCTAACGTGGTAGCTGACGCACCGAGCCGTAGGGCTGTATCTGATTTGAGAGCAATGTTTGCTCGTCTCAGCTTGTTTGATGATGGTAGCTTGTTGGCTGAGCTGCAAGTTAGACCGACGTGGACTGAACAGATCAAGGATAAATAGTTGTTGGATGAATCACTGGTTCCTCGTTTTCGACAGGTTGAGAATGGGGAAACTTCAGATTTTGGGCTGAATAGTAAAGGAGTACTGTGTTTCCCTGGGAGAGTCTATGTACCGAGGGATTCTGATCTGAGGCAGTCTATACTGCAAAATGCATATAGTAGCCCATATGCTATACTTCCTGGCAGAAACAAGTTATATCGAGAACTTCGTGAGCTATACTGGTGGCCAGGTTTGAAACACGAAGTTACTGATTTTGTGAGTAAGTGCTTGACGTGCCAGCAAGTTACGGCTGAGCATCAGCTGCCTTCAGGGTTACTATAGCCAGTTAAGATTCCACTTTGGAAATGGGAGAGGGTAACCATGTATTTTGTGAGTGGGTTGCCCTTAACACTTGCTAAGAAGGATTTAGTATGGGTTATAGTAGACCGATTGACTAAATCTACCCATTTTATACCAGTCCGTACAGATTACTTGTTGCAGAAGCTGGCAAAGTTGTATGTGGTTGAAATTATGAGACCCTCGATTCACATCTCAGTTCTGGAAGAAATTACACCAAGCTTTGGGTACTAGGTTGGACATCAGTACTGCGTTCCATCCTCATACAGATGGTCAGTCAGAGAGGGTGATTCAGATACTGGAGGACTTGTTAAAAAGTTGTGTAATTGATTTTTGAGGCAGCTAGGAAGACTATTTGCTGCTAGCAGAGTTCGCGTATAATAATAGCTATTAGTCCAGTATTCAAATGGCACCGTGCGAGACGTTATATGGTCACAGGTGCCATACTCCTACCTGTTGGACTGAGCTAGGTGAGCGGCAATTTCTGGGGCCAGAGTTAGTTTCTGATACCGAAGAGAAGGTAAAACTGATTAGAGACCAGTTGAAGGAAGCATATGATAGGCAGAAGTCTTACGCAGATCTTAAACACTGAGAGATTGAGTATTCTATGGGGGACTTCGTATTTTTCAAGGTTTCCCCATGGAAAAAGATACTGAGGTTTGGGCCAAAGGGTAAGCTTAGCCCTAGGTTCATTGGGCCTTACCGTATACTGAAGCGTGTGGGACCAGTCACCTATCAACTTGAGTTGCCTCCAGAATTAGACTAGATTCACGATGTGTTCCACGTCTCCATGCTGAGGCATTATCTCTCTGATCCCACACATATAGTACCAGTCGAGGAGATCAGGGTTAGGCTAGATCTGACCTTCGAGGAGGAGCCAGTGCAGATATTGGACTGCGAGGTTAAAGTATTAAGGAAGAAATCTATTCCACTAGTCAAAGTGCTTTGGCGTAATCACAATTCAAAAGAAGCCACATGGGAACCTGAAGAGGCGATGCACCGACAATACCCTCATCTATTCTGACTAGGTAAATTTCGAGGCCAAAATTTCTTTAAGGGGGTAGAATTGTAACGCCCCAAAATTTTAAGCCTTTAATTTTGCATGATATGCTTGTTTGCTTTAATGGCTAAGTCATTTAGGTGTGTATAGGGGTATGTGAGAAGCCTGGATTCAAGTCTTGGCTTTTGCAGAATTTTTAGTTTTGCTCTTATATGAATCTGCACACTAGCATTTAGGCCTTATAAATAATAGTGCTTGTTTTAGACACAAAAAGAGCTTGTAGTCTAGTGGCAAGGTGGCGTGTTGTGTAACTAGGAGGTTTGAGGTTCAAGTCCTGGGGTGCACAATGGAGTGTTTATTTTGCTGCTTGAGCTACATAGGTAGTGGAGTTGGACTGAAACACAGCTGAGGAGGGATTTTAGGAGAAAATCAAGGAGATGAGAGGGGAGGAAGTTTGTGCCGAATTTGGACTCTGGCACTCAAGAATTCAGCCAAGAGAGGTATACTGCTCATTTGGGTGTTTTTTTTCTCTCTTTGGCCAAATGTGTAAGTTCTTTTGGCATTTTTTTCTCTGTTCCCTTTTTCCTTTTTGCATTTTTCTTTCTTTTCCCCTGCCGAATCCTCCTTTCTCTCCCCCTCCTCTCTTTGATGTTTCTTTCCTTTCCTCTACTTTCCCAAACCTTGACTGAATAGTGTTGGGCAGTTTCGTATAGCTTTTTTCTTCTAATTTGCTCTTCTTCCTTCACCCCTTTTTGGCCAACTGTTTGTCGACTATTGCCTTTCTCTCCCTCTTTATCTCTTCAATTGTGTTTTCAGCTTGACAGCTATTCTCTGACAGTTCGAATTCCTCGAGGAGTGAAAAAGTTTCAGGTAAGATTGAAGTTGTCGAAACCATTCTCTCATCACTCGATCAAAGGTAAGTATGTAGACTACAATTCTAAAGTGTAGGCTGAATGCTTTATGCGATTCTGTAAGTTATCATGTGTGGATTTAAACCACATGAATAAATAATCCTATTTAATAAAATCCATTTGTAATGCAGATATCCATCAAAGAGACTGTAGTCAACCTTCGTCGGTGGTATAAGTGGGCTAAGCCACATTTGTCAATCAAGGCAAGTGTTAATTTTAGTTTTAGTTACGGGTGTAAAAGAAGGGAATTAACCCTATTGTTCAGTGACTAATGGAAAGTTTTGTATGAATGTAGGTTTTGGTGCTCGTGGAACTTGGAGCGGTTGCGTAAACATGTGTGTATTCACACTGTTTTGACTGTAGAACGGCAAAAGCTAAAAAGCCGAAAAGCAGAAAGATTGGGCTTTGAGGTCACATGGGTGTGAGAATGCTCGTGTGGTCAAATCAAGCCCATGAATCATGATCATATGACTGTAGAGGTCTCCATGAGCATTTTCATGGGCTTAGGCCGTATTGGGCCACGTTGGGTCGAAATGGGCCGTGTGGGCCAAATGGGCTCATAGGCCCTACACGGATGAAATCCACGATTTGTGGCAAATACTAGACTGGGCTATGTAGGTCTCATAGCCGTGGCGAAATCTGGGCTGAACGGGACGCACGAGCGTGTGGGCCCACTTGGGCTGAGTAATGGGCCTTAGGCCCATTTACACTGTTATGACCATTTAGGTTACCGAAGTCGCTCGAGGTGACTGCGAACCTTCCGAGAGGTCGATATCTGCATAGGGACCCCAAATTAGGTAAAATATCCAAAATACCCCTAAAGGGTGAAATGACTATTTCACCCCTATTGGATGGAAATGACTGTTATACCCCTAAGGGTAGGTTGACTGATGTGCTCATGATTTGTATATGGTTGTTACTGAGTATGACATTCTGCATATATGTATGATTTATGACATGACATACTGTATGGGGTTGGGATACTGTTATGGAGGGAGTATACTGTACTAGTGGCTTTGCCACATATACTATTACTAGCAGCTTTGCTGCAATATTGGTGTGTTGGCTGGGTGGGTCGATTTTATCCCCACATGGTGTGTTTGTGGTACGAAGTGGTGTGTTGGCTGGATTGGGATGGGTTGCATTTGTAACATCCTGGAATTAGGGGCTTGGCATTGTTGTATGTTGTTGTGTGTGGGCATGTTTTGTTTGTTGTTTTGATGTGTTTGGGGGTCCCGGGAAGGCTCGGGGTTAAGCTTGAGCCTTGGTGAAAAGTTTACTTTTAGGCACTTTAGGAGGGAGAGCTAGCTGAGGCAGGTCTTAAGGGTCTTTAATTGTGCTTTGCTAGCACAAATGAGGATATGGTAAAGTGGCATGGAGGCGCCACTTAGGGTGCTTGAGGTGGTGTCACATGGGAGAAGCTGCAGGGAGAAGGGGTTCGAACCGCGTCGTCAGTAAAGGGAAACTTTATTTTTGCACCTAAGGAGCTTGGGTAGTGGATTCGAAAAAGGCACTACATGATTAGGGGTTGAAGGAGTCAAATAATTTGAAAGGGTGGCCATGAGAGAAAAGTGGAGTTTGAAATATTCAAACTCATTTGAATGGGTGAACAAGAGTGAATTAAGGAGGAAAATATGGGATGGGATGTTGGTGGAAAGTGATGGCCGAAATTTGGATGTTGGAAGGGGAAGAAGTAGGTTTTGACTTGTAGGGTGTGTGTCGAATTCTTAAGGCTAGTGGTTTGGTGTACCGTTTTCTTTCAGGGTCAAAACTGATTCTAGAAAACACTTCCCTTCTCTTTTCATTTTTGACCTCTCACCACATTTCTCTTTGGTGATATCGAAATCAAGTAGCTAGTCGCAATTCCTTCATCTTTTCTCCTCTTTTGTGCTCTAACCGAACCCTTGGGGAGTATCCACTCGTGTACTTCAATCGAAACTCTCACCCATTTGTTGCTTCATCTTTCTTTAAGGTTGGTGTGTGGGCTAGCCGAAATATTCTCTTCTTCACACTCTCCCTTTACCTTGAGCCGCATATCTTTCCCTTGTACCATCGAAACCCCCTTGTCATCATTCTTTGCTAATAGCCGAAACCCAATCTTTATTCTCCTTGCTCGGTCGACTGATCCTTCTCATCAACTTTTTCTCTGTGCCAAATCTTTTGAGGGCTAGTCGACTTCTCTACTGGGGGTAAGGGTCTTATCTCTCATCTTCTTGGTAACAAGCTTTGTTTTATTTCCCTTTCCCTTTATAAAGTCGAATCTGTTCTGGTAGTCATCTAAATGCTTTCCTTCCATTTTGGGGCCTCTTAGCCAAACACTAAGAAGGAGAGTGCAGGAATCTCAGGCTGTTGAGAGCCTTTTCAATCGGGTTTGTGAAGGTAAGAAGTGTTCCTTTTGTTCTTTCTTTCTCTCTTTCGGTTTTGTGTGGCCATGGCCGAATGGCTTGTTAGCATGGGGTTCTATCTTCGGTTAATTCTTCTTTCCAGTTCTTTTCTCTCGATTGGGATTTTTCTTTGGAAACCTTAGTTGCTGAACAGTGTGGATCAAATCCTGAAGGTCTGTTAGTTGCTGAACTTTACCTTTTTCCATAGTTCATGAGGTAAGAGATTTTCCCGATTATTTGTTATCTACTTCTTACTTCCCTTTTCGTTGCCTTAACCATACGTTCTCTTCTTTAAGTACTGATCACATCTCTTCATGGATTCAACTGCTAGTCAACCTAAGGAAGGGGGTGAACCTTTAGTGTCCGTTCCTAAGTTTAAGAAACATGCTGTGTCGGCAGTTCGGGACTTTTCGCCGGGCTATGGGAGAGAGCCAACGTCGGTTTGGGATAGACAGATAGCTGTCATTCCTGCGAGTGAAAGCATCGACGTAGAGGGTATTACCTTACGCGTTATCAGGTGTGTACCACTCACACGCCTTCATTACTGTTGTTATTGCGTTATTAACTGAAAAGGGCGAAAAGCCGAAATAACTAACATGAAAGGTTAACTAACCTTATGGATAAGGTTGGAGACGCCGGGTAAGTTCTCGATACTGTTATTATTATAATTAATCTGTATAAACGTATGTTTCGGATGTTATGCATGTAAATGATCTGCTACTCACTGTGAAATAAGTTGCATACATAATGCGCATGATATGAAAGAGCATGGGCTCGGGAATGGTTGAAATGAGGAGGGAGAAAAGTGACTAATGTCACGAGTGGCTACAGTCACGAGTGGTCTAAGTACCACAGTGGTTAATACCATGAATGCTTATAACAGTGACTTATCTCGGTGGTCTATGACCATAGTGGTTGGCCGCACATATGCATTTGCTAGAGATCGTCACGGTGGTCTATGACCACGGTGGGTTGGCCCTACGATTATATTACAGTGACTCTGTCACGAGTGACTACGATCACGAGTGGTCTAGGACCATGATGGTTATGAACCACAGTGGCATAATGCCACGGGAGTTTGGATGGAGAGCTAATCTGGGATGGGCTGCATAGCATACATATAACATGTGTTGTACTGTGTGGGCTAAGGCCCAATTTGCACTACATGGTGATGTACACACTGAGTCTTGGTGACTCACCCCTTTGTTAATTTTGCAGGTAATCAGTAGATGGCGGATCAGGGGCCGGAACAGACTCGAGGCGGCTATGCGTTGCAGTGTCTTCAATAAATTCAAAATTTATTTAAATTTATTTCTAGTTGGGGATTTTAAGTTGTAATAAGGTCGCTTTAAATTTTATTCTAATTATGGGTTTTATCATACGCTGATTTTTAACATGCAAAGATTCATAAGGAAAATGAGTTTTCTTGAAACGTAAATAAAGGTTTTCCAAAGAGGTTGACAAATGTAATATAAGCCGTGAATAATGTAACTTGGTATTTTCCTCAAACAATGCTAAACCTATTTTCAGAAGATCGCACACCCCTACATTGTTTTCCAAATGTCATTTTACAAAATCTACTAAACTTCGGTTCCTTCTTAAAGAAAGAAAAAAACAAATAGATCTACCGGTTTTTATCATCTAGTCACCCTTATCAAGAGTTTAAAAAAGTTTTAACTGAACTAGATTCTTAATAGCCCTTAAACCTAGAATTACTACAACTAGGAAATTTTCTTCAAATCGCGACGTTTTCCAAATCCTTCAAAACCTACTTCCTCTGTAACATTTCGGATTTGGTCGTAACGTATTGACCAGGTTTGGGGTGTTACAATTGTGGTATCAGAGCGAGGTTTCAAAGACTCGCCCATGGGTATGGGGGTATAAAATGTTTTAAAAGATGGCCAGAAAATAATTTAAAAATATATATGTCTTCGGGAAGCATGGCACCCGAGTCTCCGGCACTGAATCAGCACGGTAAGTTCTCTGACTGTTGGTTGTTGTATGTGAACTATGTGTAATGTGCTATGATTACTTGTACTATGAGATGCAACTTTAAAGACTGAAACCCTAGGTATGCATGAAGATGACGAGTACTGCTCATAATGCTAATTTCATAAAACTGCTCTGTAGTAAATAGTGGAAGAAAAACACTAACACATAAAACTCTTAATCAGATTAAACCGCGATAGTAGTAATGAGCACTAGAGGACACAGGCGCGGTGTGCGAGGCCGTGGAAAGGGCCGAGATGCTGGGGCTGAACCTTCAAAATCTGGGCATGGGCCAGAAGGTGAGCTACCCGTATCGCCTATTGCAGAAGCGGAATTCCAAGATCAAATCGGTGGAGACGATGCGGTGTCTCAGGCTATGTTATTTGTTTTGGAGTGAGTGGCTGGAGCGAGCACGGGATCGGTGGCTCGAAAATCTGTACCTGAACGACTCAGGGCTAATGGAGCTGAGATATTTAGGGGCGTATCTGGTGTGGCTCTGAACGTAGCCGAATATTGGTTAGAAGCAGTAGAACGGATTATGGATGACCTTGACTGCACTACGGAAGAAAAGCTAAAAGGGGTTGTGTCTCTTCTCCGAGATGAGGCTTATCAATGGTGGCTCACGGTTAGGGATGGTACCGCGGCAGATCGCATCACCTGGGACTTCTTTAAGTCTATGTTCCAGGAGAAATATATTGGGTTAAGCTATGTGGACGCGCATTGGAAGGCATTCCTAAACCTGGTTTAGGGGAATAAGTCAGTAGGCGAGTATGAGGCAGAATTCTTGCGCCTAAGCCAGTATGCTCGTGGTATTGTGTTTACAGATCATGAGCGTTGTGTTCGATTTGAGGATGGCCTGAGGGATGAGTTGCGAGTACTGATAGCTCCGCAACTAGAAAGGGAATTTGCTGTCCTGGTTGAGAAGGCTAAGATAGTCGAGGAGGCAAAGCGTACTGAAAGACAGAATCAGGATAGGGACAAGGGTAGAAATAAAAGAAGTTTTGGGCCATCAAGATCTACTGGGAACTTTCAGAAAAGGCCTAGGGTGGATGGTCCGAGTCGAGCTGTGAGGCTTGTTGCTATAGGTCGACTGCCGCAATGTGATACATGTGGGAAGTTCCATTTTGGGGAATGCTGGGCAAGAAGCAATGGATGTTTCAGATGTGGGTCGGTAGATCATCGGGTGAAAGACTGTCCGCAAGAGCCAAACAGAATGTGACCGGCAAGTCAGAATCACGTTCAGCCTGGTAGAGGTAGTCAGCAGCCACAGAGGGGCTGTGGTCCAGCCAGAGGGGGTAATGGTTTTGGTCGTGGACGTGGAGCATCGGGCAGAGGTGTTGGGAACACAGATGCAAGGCAACCTGGGTTGGTCTATGCTGCTAGACGCCGAGAAGAGGGAGATGCACCGGACGTCTTAACCGGTACATTCCTTATTTATGGACTACCTTTTTCTGCACTAATTGATATTGGATCAACGCATTCATATGTTGCTAGTAATGTATCTGGGACTTTGAGTATAGACCCTGAAACTGCTTCTAGGAAGATGACTGTACTTAGCCCTTTAGGACAATCTGTAGTGGTGAACAAACTTTTTAGGAATGTACCTCTAGAAGTTCAAGGGATGGTTTTCCCAGCTGATCTGATGGAACTGTCGTTCGGGGAGTTCGATTTAATTTTAGGTATGGACTGGCTAGTGAAGTATCGAGAAAATTTGGACTGCGCTGCTAAGCGCATGGTGTTAAGGACTCTTGAGGATGATGAGGTAGTGGTGATAGGTGAAAGGAGGAACTACTTGTCTAATGTAATGTCTTCTTTAAAGGCTGAAAAATTGGTGAGAAAAGGATGTGAGGCATTCTTAACGTTTGTTCGAGCTCTGGAAGCTAAGGAGTTGACTGTAGGGGATGTCAGAACAGTGAAAGAGTTCTTTGATGTTTTCCCAGAAGAGCTTCCAGGATTGCCTCCCGATCGCGAAGTGGAATTCGGAATTGATCTTCTTCTGGGAACAGCGCTAGTGTCTATTGCCCCATATAGAATGGCGCCAAAAGAGTTGATGGAACTGAAAGCCCAAATTCAGGAACTGTTGGATAGGGGTTTGTTGGAACGCCGGTACCCTATGGCGCAGCAAAATAAAATTAGATCCGGTGATCCAAACCATGAATCCATGTCTGAGGAACGAATCGGGGTGAAATAAAGGTTTCGAAATTACCAAAACTTCAATCTGAGTAGATAGCGACGCCTTGGCAACAAGAGTTTTGATCTATTTTCGAATTAAGCCACAACCTTTTCCGATGTCTGCCTCTACGTAATCCACCCGGTTTGACTATGAACGGAAGAAATCTCCAAAACTGTTTTGGAGGTTTATTTGCTTGACGACTGCTAGACCTAACAAGCAATCACTTAGGGTTTTTCATCTTCAGCTTTGTCTCCTTTTGATACCTTTTATAATGGGTATCTTTTTCATTGGGCCTTTTATAATGGGTATCTTTTTAATTGGGCCTTTTATAATTGGTATCTCTTGAATGTATTATAAGATTAAATAAATACAATAAAGTTTTTAACCGAAAATTATAATTACATTAATTATATCCAAAAATTATAATTACGTTAATTATAATAAGGATTTCGGTAAACTATATTTATTTAAATTTATATATGAATCAAATTCATATATTAATAAAATTATGTTATCATTATGTGTACAACATCCTTGTACATATAATATGTTCAATATTTGATTGCCCAATTAAATTAATTCTTTAATTAATTTAATTCATGTGAAAACCAAACACAATACCAACTATATTTTATTCCGTTCATTTCAACCATAGGGTGTGACCCTGTAGGTTCTTGCAACGTTAGCAGTAATACTAGAACGATTCTATTGTCACAAACAATGAGCGGCATCTAGCAATGCATCATTGCTACCTAAGTTATAAGAAGTCATGATTCGACATAACCTTTTGTGATTAACCTTTCATGCATTAATCCTTAAGTCCTTTATCTCTGGAACGGATACAAGTCATGGGATAGTCACACTTGCATAGTCCATCCCATGTTTCTTGATATCTTGAGTAGACTATGATATTCAAATTAGTATGACATCTTATATCAATTTATTTGAGCATGACCATGCATTTCTAGTCTCACTCAATCAAGTGGCCTAAGATATTACTCCTATTATGTAGGAGGGACTTATCCTTTATTGATCAACCATATCCCTCTACATAGATTGTGATATATCCAACATCAGCCTTTATAGAACAACCTGTTACGGTGTACGTTTGACTGTATCAAAATATACAACTCACGATGCTGGGATAATAATGATCTCAAGTCTGAGGATCATATACATATTAATCACTATGAGTAATGTTGTGACAATTACATAATAATCCAAGAAACATACTCATAGCGGGTCAATCTGATATGTTGTTCTCTAACACACATATTCATGCATTGATTTTGACACTCCATATCAATGACAACTTTTTATCATCAATCAGCTACATGTTAGTCTTAATGCATTATTGTTGTCCTAGTCAACAATAATACTTGACTAAGGATCTTTTAAGAATAATCATATTATTCTCAGGACATTATTATAAAACAGTTTATCTATACACACAGAAAGAAAAACTGAAATAATAATGACAACGCTTTATATTAATAAACATGGTAAATTAAGTATGTTATTACAACCATCTCATGATTGATCTTTGGGCATACTCTTACAATCTCCCACTAGCACTAAGACCAATCACTCATATATCTAATACCAAGTGACTTAGTGTGACAATCATGCTTCTGCTGTGTCAGAGGCTTGGTCAGGGGATCAGCAATGTTATCATCTGAAGGTACTCTGCATATCTCTACATCCCCTCGATCGATAATCTCTCGAATAAGATGGTAGCGTCTAAGTATATGTTTGGATCGCTGGTGAGATCTGGGTTCTTTAGCTTGTGCAATAGCTCCATTGTTATCACATCGGAGTTCTATAGAATCTAATATGCTAGGCACAACCCCTAGTCCAGTAATGAACTTCTTGATCCAAACTGCTTCCTTTGCTGCCTCACTGGCTACAATATACTCAGCCTCTGTTGCAGAATCGGCTACTGTACTTTGCTTTGAACTCTTCCAGCTCACAGCACCACCATTAAGGCAAAACACAAAACCTGATTGCGATCGAGAATCGTCTTTGTCGGTTTGGAAGCTGGCATCAGTGAAACCTTTTACACTTAACTCGTCCTCACCTCCATATAATAGAAATGTATCCTTAGTTCTTCTTAAGTACTTAAGGATACTCTTGACTGTGGTCCAGTGACCTTCACCGGGATCTACTTGATACCTGCTCGTCATACTTAAGGCATACGAGACATCTGGACGGGTACATAACATAGCATACATGATAGATCCAATAGCAGAAGCATAAGGAATTTTACTCATACGTTCTCTCTCTTGTGGAGTTAAAGGACACATTTCCTTCGAGAGTGAAATACCATGTCTCATAGGTAGGAATCCTCTTTTAGATTCTTCCATACTGAACCTTTTCAGTACTTTATCTATGTATGTACTTTGGCTTAGACCTAGTACTCGTCTTGATCTATCTCTATAGATCTTGACTCCTAAGATATAAGTGGCTTCGCCCAAGTCCTTCATAGAAAAACAACTTCTTAACCAAGTCTTAATAGACTGCAAGGTAGGTATGTCATTTCCCATGATAAGTATGTCATCCACATATAGTACCAAGAATGTGATAGTGCTCCCACTAACTTTCTTGTAAACATATGGTTCATCTTCATTTTTGATAAAACTAAACTCTTTGATTGCATCGTTAAAATGAAGATTCCAACTTCGAGAAGCTTGCTTTAATCCATAAATGGATCTTTGTAGCTTACATATCTTTCTAGCATCCTTTGGATATACAAAACCTTCAGGTTGTGTCATATACACATCCTCTTCAAGTTTCCCGTTAAGGAAAGCTGTTTTGACGTCCATCTGCCAGATTTCATAATCATGAAATGCAGCTATGGCGAGCAAGATCCTGATGGATTTAAACATAGCTACAGGAGAAAAGGTTTCATCATAGTCAACACCATGAATTTGGTGAAAACCTTTAGCGACTAATCGCCCTTTGTATGTTTGTACATTACCATCCATGTATGTTTTCTTTTTGAAAACCCATTTGCACCCTATAGGTTTAACCCCTTCGGGTGGGTCAATCAAAGTCCATACTTGGTTTTCATACATGGAATGCATCTCAGATCTCATGGCCTCAAGCCATTCCTAAGAGTCTGGGCTTGTCATCGCTTCTTGATAAGTCCTAGGCTCATCTTGATCTATAAGAAGAACGTCACCATGCGTTGTAATGAGAAATCCATATCTCTCAGGTGCACGGCGTTCTCTTAAAGATCTGCGCGGTGGTTGTGTTCCTACAGCAGTTGTTTGTTCCTCAATTTCTTGTGGAATTTGTTGTTGTTCAATCTCTGGTTCAGTGGTATCTTGTGATTCTCGAATTTCTTCAAGTTCAATCTTTCTCCCACTTCCTTTTCTAGAAGTAAATTCTCTCTTTAGGAAGACACCATTTCGAGCAACAAACGTTTTGTTCTCAGTGGGATTAAAGAAATAATATCCTTTGGTTTCTTTTGGATACCCCACAAAAATACACCTTTCACATCTGGGTTCAAGCTTAGTAGACGTCTGACATTTAACATAAGCTTCACAGCCCCAAATTTTCATAAAAGACATACTAGGACGTTTCCCAGTCCACACCTCATATGGAGTCTTTTGAACCAATTTAGATGGAACACGATTTAGTGTGAAAGCAGCTGTCTCAAATGCATGTCCCCAAAAGGAAGTCGGTAGATCAGCATGACTCATCATGGATCGAACCATGTCTAACAAAGTTCACTTTCTTCTCTCAGATACTCCATTCCATTGAGGAGTACCAGGAGGAGTAAGTTGTGAGACAATCCCACATTCTTTCAAAAGATCATCAAACTCTAGGCTCAAATACTCTCCACCTCGATCAGATCGAAATGACTTGATAGTTTTGTCTAGTTGATTTTGTACTTCATTTTTGAATTCCTTGAACTTTTCAAGGGACTCAGACTTATGGCGCATGAGATAAACATACCCATATCTACTGAAATCATCAGTGAAAGTAATGAAGTAGTGAAATCCACCTCTGGCCTGTGTATTTATTGGTCCACATACATCAGAATGTATTAGGTCCAATAAATCACTAGCTCGTTCACTTTTACCAGTAAAAGGAGATTTAGTCATTTTTCCCAATAAGCAAGATTCACATACTTAAAATTGTTCAAAAACAAATGAATTCAAGAGACCATCTTTATGGAGTTTGGATATGCGTTTGTCACTTATGTGGCCCAAACGACAATGCCAAAGATAAGTTTGATTTGAGTCATTTATTTTAGATCTTTTAGTATTTATGTTGTAAATGGGATTCGTTTAATCTAAAATATAGAGGCCATTAATCAATTGTGCCGAACCATAGAAAACATTATTGAGATAAAATGAACAACAATTATTCTTAATAATTATCTCAAAACCAATTTTGTCTAAACAAGAAATTGAAATAATGTTTTTAGTCAAACTGGGCACAAAATAACAATCCTCTAAACATAAAGCAAGTCCACTAGGCAACGATAAAGTATATGTTCCCACAGCTAATGCAGTAACTTTTGCTCCATTTCCAACTCGTAGGTCCACATCTCCTCTAGCCAAAGTCCTACTCCTTTGTAGTCCCTGTACAGAAGTACAAATATGAGAACCACAACCAGTATCTAATACCCAAGAAGGAGTAGTTGATAAATTAATATCAATAACATAAATACCTGAAGCAGACATTCCGCTTACTTTAGCCTTCTTGACTTCTTCAAGATAGATAGGGCAGTTCCGTTTCCAATGTCCAGTCACACGACAATGAAAACAGTTTCCTTCCTTAGACACCCCACCTTTAGGTTTCAGTGTAGCCTTTCCTTTTCCAAGTTTGGGCTTACCTTTGCCCTTGGGCTTTGTTTGAACTTTGGCCTTTCCCTTGCCCTTGTTATTACGAACCATCAGTATGGGCTTGGGTCCAACCTTTTTCAAGTTGCCTTCAGCAGTTCGTAACATACTGAGCAATTGTGGTAGAGTCTTGTCAATTTCATTCATATTGAAATTGAGGACAAACTGGCTGTAGCTATCCGGCAACGATTGTAAAATAACATCAGTGGCCAACTCTTGGCTCAATGGAAACCCAAGCTTAGACAGGCTTTCAATATAGCCAATCATCTTAAGGACATGAGGTCCTGCTGGGCTTCCTTCAGCCAACTTACATTGGAATAAGGCCTTAGAGATATCAAACCTCTCTTGCCGTGCTTGTCCCTGATAAAGTTCTTTCAGGTGCTCGATCATATCATAAGCAACCATGTCCTCATGTTGCTTCTGAAGTTTAGGATTCATAGTGGCAAGCATAAGACATCCAACATCTATCATGTCATCGAGATACTTCTTGTAAGCATCTCTATCAGTCCTCGAGGCATTAGCGGGTGGTTCATTAGGAAGTGGTTGTTCAATGACATATAATTTCCGTTCTTGTTTAAGGACAATCCTCAAGTTACGGAACCAATCAAGAAAATTCAAACCATTCAATTTGTCCTTCTCAAGGACCGATCGCAATGAGAGTGTGCTAGTGTTTGCAGCCATAATATATCTACAACAATTAAATATGCATATGAGTAAATTTACCAATTTTATATCAATCATTAAAAAGACTTTATTAAATGATATTCCCACTATTTTATTTCAAAATTAATAACCCTCGTATATTAATTTCGGAAAAACTTTCTCAAAAGTATTTCTAGTAGGTTAAGGATCCATATTTCACCACCTCTTAAGTCAGCTTTGGCTTTACTCTTAAGATTATGGTTATTTAGGTAAGCAACATTTGCTAATTACATCATATGTAACTCCTAATATTTGGTGAACAACTCTTGTTCTAATCATCTTATGATTTATCCAATTTACTTGCCTCTAGGTTTCTAATCCTATTAGAGTAACCTAGTTAAGTCATTAACCAATTTTTTTAACCAGCGAATATCACTTGTTTATTCTTCGCATTTAACCAAGATAAATACTAGTACTTCGCTTTGTCAGAACCTACATAGTATTGATCGAGGCCTTAACGAGGGCAAAATTGGAAGGCCATGTTGACTTAATATTTTAATAGAGGGATTTTATCAAGGTTGTTGCATCTCACCAATTATGGTCTACTTTAGCCCATTTAGTCTTCTAATCAATCTCATCAATTAATAGGGTTTATTATCAACAAGGTTTATTATCATCCATAGCATCTCATACATGAATAAATAAATGCAATAGTTATAGCCCATAAACTAAAGTGGTTCAACCCAAGCCAATGGGAAAACCAAAAGGAAACCTAAAGGTGTAAGCCCTTTCACAAGCTATCATTCACAATCATTGTCCCACCTTCCTTCTTGTTTGGCCCACAGCAACTCTTACAAATTACAATATGCAGAAACTCGTTTTACATACGAGGGAATAAGATGAGAAGAGAAATACAAGAGAATATTAGTAAGGCATGACACGCAGGCCGTATTTAAAAAAAATACAACCTTTTATCGAATGGGTCATTGGGCTATAACTATGCATTTCAAACACCGTGCATGTCAAAAATAGCATACATAATTCAATCCTTTTTTTGCTAAGGTGAATTATAAAATATCCTTTCAACCTTTTGTGGCCCATCAAGTTTATAAATTTCTTTTCTTAGCAAATTTTTTTTTTGCGGGGGTCTGAGGATGTCGGTAAGGACCAGGGGTGCGGGGGCGGAGCCCCCGCGGCGCGAATCGCATACCCCAGTCAAATGAAGCCTCACGATTTGATAAATTTTTATCAACAGAATCGTGTTTTTAAGATTTTAATCCTTGAGGTTTCATATCGGAACAACCCTTGTTCCACTAGCCAGTTAACACTTACTGGAAACTATAAATACCACTGCCGCATTATTACAGATTTGTTAATAGTTAATAGTAATAACATAAAATCGAATATGCCACAACACCATGATTAACATTTAATCAATTACCGAAAGGAACAATTATCAGATTATGCATAAACGATTTAAATAATCGAAAATATAATAAGATCAAAACATGTATCTCATACAATTGCATCACCCAAGTATTTAAACCCGAGTTCGTATCACACAAGTGGCTCTGATACCACTGTTGGAACGCCGGTACCCCATGGCGCAGCAGAATAAAATTAGATCCGGCGATCCAAATCATGGATCCATGTGTGAGGAACGAATCGGGGTGAAATAAAGGTTTCGAAATTACCAAAACTTCAATCTGAGTAGACAGCGACGCCTTGGCAACAAGAGTTTTGATCTACTGTCGAATCAAGCCTCAACCTTTTCCGATGTCGGCCTCTACGTAATCCACCCGGTTTGACTATGAACGGAAGAAATCTCCAAAACTGTTTTGGAGGCTTATTTGCTTGACGGCTGCTAGACCTAACAAGCAATCACTTAGGGTTTTCATGTTTTAGTTTTGTCTCCTTTTAATACCTTTTATAATGGGTGCCTTTCTCATTGGGCCTTTTATAATAGGTATCCTCGTAATTGGGCCTTTTATAATTGGTATCTCTTGAATGTATTACAAGATTAAATAAATACAATAAAATTTTTAACCGAAAATTATAATTACATTAATTATATCTGAAAATTATAATTACATTAATTATAATAAGGATTCCGGTAAACTATATTTATTTAAATTTATATATGAATCAAATTCATATATTAATAAAATTATGTTATCATTATGTGTACAACATCCTTGTACATATAATATGTTCAATATTTGATTGCCCAATTAAATTAATTCTTTAATTAATTTAATTTATGTGACAACCAAGTACAATACCAACTATATTTTATTCCGTTCATTTCAACCATAGGGTGTGACCCTGTAGGTTCTTGCAACGTTAGTAGTAATACTAGAACGATTCTATTGTCACAGACAATGAGTGGCATCTAGCAATGCATCATTGCTACCTAAGTTATAAGAAGTCATGATTCGACATAACCTTTCGTGATTAACCTTTCATGCATTAATCCTTAAGTCCTTTATCTCTGGAACGGATACAAGTCATGGGATAGTCACACTTGCATAGTCCATCCCATGTTTCTTGATATCTTGAGTAGACTATGATATACAAATTAGTATGACATCTCATATCAACTTATTTGAGCATGGCCATGCATTTCTAGTCTCACTCAATCAAGTGGCCTAAGATATTACTCCTATTATGTAGGAGGGACTTATCCTTTATTGATCAACCATATCCCTCTACATAGATTGTGGTATATCCAACATCAGCCTTTATAGAACAACCTGTTACGGTGTACGTTTGACTGTATCAAAATATACAACTCACGATGCTGGGATAATAATGATCTCAAGTCTGAGGATCATATACATATTAATCACTATGAGTAATGTTGTGACAATTACATAATAATCCAAGAAACATACTCATAGCGGGTCAATCCAATATGTTGTTCTCTAACACACATATTCATGCATTGATTTTGACACTCCATACCAATGACAACTCTTTATCATCAATCAACTACATGTTAGTCTTAATGCATTATTATTGTCCTAGTCAACAATAATACTCGACTAAGGATCTTTTAAGAATAATCATATTATTCTCAGGACATTATTATAAAACAGTTTATCTATACACACAGAAAGAAAAACTGAAATAATAATGACAACGCTTTATATTAATAAACATGGTAAATTTAGTATGGTATTACAACCATCTCATGATTGATCTTTGAGCATACTCTTACAACACGGCCTACTCACATGGGCATGTGACCCTTGTATATAAGAAAATTTTTGAAATTTTGTAAAAAAATTTTGAGATCCCGATTTAGTCCCGAATTGTTTCTAATGCTCAAATTGGGCCTCGAGGGTCCATTCAAGGGATGGTATGATTAGTTTCGGATATGAGTAGTAAATTATATGAATTATCTGTAATTGTTCTGTAAACTTTGGTAACGCTCCGTAACCCTATTTTGGTGACGAATACGGGTTAAGGGTGTTACAGTGCGAATCATAATGAGTATATGGAGGATCCATCACTTGCTACTAGTGTTATTGTATTGGAGGATGGCATATCTTTGTGCCAAGCTACCATGTCTTCCATGACAAACAAAATGGAGAGTTGTTGGAAGTTATTTGACACTGATTCGAGGTACACACTCCGATGGAAGAGGTCGAGCATGATGTTCCCAACTCCGAAGATGAGGACCATTCTACCATTATTGAACATGATAAGTTGAATGTGGATGTTCCACAAGAGTCTGGAATCGGTGACCATAAATGTGGAAGAAAATGTCTTTAGTCCAATTGACATAGGAGTAAGAGTAGATGTAATGTTAGATGCTAAAAGTGAATATCAATGGATTCGATCGAGAATACTAGTTTATATCTCTTGATTGTGGAACAAGTGATAAATCAAAGTGTCGAGAACCAGTTGAAGGCTTTTCTACTGTGGTGATACAGATCATCCCGATTTTTAAAGGATTTGATAATTTCTTTATTTTTTAATTTGTGCTTTTATTATTGCTCATTTTATTTTTATAAAAATTAAGGGTTAATTTCAATTATTGTTGTTTATTTTTCAGATCAAGTGTTCATTTCATGGAGTAAAGAAACAAAAAAAAAATTAAAGACATAATAAAGTGAGGTTGACATTGCGACACGAGAAGTACCAAGGTCACGATGTCGAAATGTGAAGTCCAAAGAGTCCAAGTTATTGAGTCACATTACAACGTGGGAAACACCAAGGTCACAACGTGGGAATGTGAAGTGACGACTACACAATATGATATCGCGACAAGAGCAACAGAAACAACACCAAGGACTCCAAGCCAGTAAGTTTCCTTGTGACGTGGAAGGCACCAAGGTTGCGACATGGAGGCCTGAAGTCGTGACTACCCGATACAATGTTACGATGAAAGCATCAAAGGAAAAATTAAGGGATCCAAGTCAGTGAGTTACATCACAACGAGATATAAGCCTAGACGTTGTGACGAGCTACATTGACGTCGTAATGACAATAATTAAAGATGCGATGAGCTCTGACATGCTAGCCTCGAAACTTGAAATTTGGACTTGACAACGGGAATGGTTTTAATGTCGCGGCAAAAAATTAAAGCCCTGTCATCCCGACATGTTAATTAAAACAATTCTTCAAGTCTTTTACACTCTTCTCTCACTATTTTTCCTCTCTAAACTGTTAACACCTCTCATTTTCTCTCTTTTCACCTTTAAATCTTTATTTTTCTTCTTCTATTTTCTGGTTTTCCTTTTAAATCTTCATTTTTTTCTTCCTCTAGTTTCTATTTTTTCTATAAGTACAACAAATCTCTTCTCTTCTTAAGTAGACATTGTTGAACGAAAGCCAGTTTTGTGCAATCACCAACTCAAGTGGAATCAGCTGATGTTGTTTTATCTATAATATATAGTGGTTAAATAATAGTTTTGGTGATTATTGAGAATATGATTATTATATCTTGTTGTTGAATCATCAATTACATTTTTTTACTAGCACATAGAGAACTTGAGTAGTGTGTTGCTTTGAACAAATATTATGCAATTGGTTGTTGATTATTGTTAGAATTTTTGGTAATTATGACTTCTCAGGCTCAAAAACTAGTCGAGCGTGATGCTCTAACTCCACCTAAGAGACAATTCATCTTTCAAAAAATTGATGAACATTTTGGAAAATTGGATAAGCCCCTAATGCAGGAGTGTGGATTCAATTTTTCCACGCAACCTTTTTATGACTCTGTTATTTCAACGATCAAGAAATTGAAGTGGACAATGTATTTTCGACAACTCGCCCGACCCGTCACTATCTCAATAGTTTAGGAATTCTATGAGAATTTCCTAGAAGACCAGGACCAAAAAGCCTCTGTGAAGGAAATTATTATTGATGTTTCCCCTATTGCAATTGAGGTTATTCATAAAACACCTCATTATGAATATGATATTATGATACTTTGAATGATGGTGAGATGGATTATGATGAAATTATGAATTACTTAACTGAGAATCGAGGTCAATGGGTTGGAAGTCAATTACCAAGGATCTCATTTGTTTTAAGCAATCAATTATGTTTCCGATTGCCAAAATATAAATGTACTTTATCCGTGAACGTGCTTTGCTTTTGTATGTCATTTTGCAACCTGAAAAGATAAATGTGGATGACCAAATTTATCACAACATGCGGCGATGCTCCGATGGTCATACGAAGGAATTCTATATCCACATTTGATAACGGAAATGTGTCGATGAGTGGGTATGGAGATAGACACAAATGAGCTGACTTGCCCTCCAAAAGGCATCATTAACGATGCCATTTATGAACAATTTTGCAATAAACATGTGAGTTGAGTTGAGGAGCACAATGAGAATGTGGCTGCGCATAAGGAGTATGTCGTAACCATTTTTTATTAAACGGGGATCGACAAGGGTTTTGAAAACGAAAATAAAAATGGGAGTCGCCACCAACCATTTTTGATGAGGTGTGATCGGGTCACCTTATAAAACGTTTTATTTCAAAACATTAATTTTGGCCTACGAAATCCAAGAAAACGAGTTCAGGAGTCGGTTACGTACGAGGAAGGATTAGCACCCTCGTAACGCCCAAAATTGGTACCTAATTGAAAATTTCATGTCTTCATGTCGAAAATTCGAAAAGATTTAAAGACATGATTTCTTTAAAAACGTGAGCAATTTGAGTTAAAATTTGAGATTTCAATGTTCCGAAAGGATACAAACATCATATCCAGCACGTTAGGACTCGATGTTTTAAACCCTCGTAATTAAAATCATCTCATGATTTACGAAATTTATTAAAAGGATGTTTAGTTATTTAGTCAAACAGAAAATCGAAACCCAGCACGTTAGGGCACTATTCCCCGAATTTCCAAATACAAAACATTGCCTTATTTTAAAAAAAAAAACCTTTAGATGAAATATAGTAATTTTACAAAATGTATTTTTATTTAATAATATGGTATTAAAATGTAATACTAAATGTAATATAATAATTAATTTCCATGAATGAGTGAAAATAGAAGTATATTTATGTGAAATAATGTAAATATAAATAGATAAATGAAAATTAAAAGAATAATAATAGTATTAAGCTAAGAAAATAAATATAAATGTAAATATAGTAATAATAATAATGCTAATAGTAATAATAATAAAAATAAAATAATAGTAGTGATAATAATTAAATAATAAAAATAAAATAATGGTAATAATAAAAAATAAAAACAGTAATACTAATAACAATAGTATAGTATAGTAATAATAAAATAATAATAAATAATAATAAAGAATGTGGATAAAGAATAATTACATATAAAATAATAATATATAATAATAATAACGAGCATGATGATAATTAGTGCTAAATAAAAAATAGTAAAGGAATCGAATAATGGAAAAAGGTAATCAATTTAACAACAAGGTAACTAAATAATGGAAAAAGGATTAAAATGGAATCGAAATGGAAGAACAGGGGTAAATTCAAAAAAAATAAAATGGGGAGGACTACATTGTAGCACGCGCGCGACGTAGAGGGACGAGAAGCGCAATTTACCCGAGTCCTTTAAACGCAGCGTTTAAATGGATTAAATTTAAAACTGCGCGAAAATTTTGGGCAAAATTAAAAATGACAAGAAATTTAATTTTAAAAACTGAAACTGTAGAAGGACCAAATGGGCAATTAGCCCCGAAAACAAAAACACGCGGATCCTCTTGGACGGGTTGGGTCAACACGCGAATCCCATGGGCAAAACAACGTCATTTTGGCGTTGAAAGGGCCGAGTGAAAAGACGCTGTTTCGAAGGCCCTATTTAAGGCAAAATTCTTTTAAAAATTTTCATTTTTAACTTGCTTGCTAAAAAAAAATTGACCCCTTTTGTCTTTGTTTCTCTGCAGAGCCCAGGTCCGACGAGGTTTTGTGGCCGTTTGCTACCGCTGTCCGTCGCGGGCGACCGCCATCCACGACGGCGCCGGGGGGTAAAAATCTTCATTTTTTATTTAATATTTTTATATCATATACATAAATCGTTTTTGAAGGAAAAAAAATAAGCAAATGGATACATGCATATAAAGAAAAAAGAAATCAGAAATAGGAAATACCCTTGCTTTGTATTCATTGTCTACTATTCTTTTTTTTTATTTCTTAAATGAGTTGGAATCCTTTCTTTTCTATTTGAGTAAATCTCCAAAAAAAACCTTCCCTTCCCCCTTTTGTTTTTTTACAATGCATTTTGAAGGCTTTTATAGCCATTTACAAACTGTTTGAAGTCATTTCTCTTTTAATACTCTGCAGGCTTGGGCGATGCTGGGCGGTGGACAAGACCACGGTGCAGGGCAAGTGGCGCTGGCAGGGTCAGAAGGCCCTAGGTGCGGCACACCTAGGTTTTTTTTTCTGATAATTTTTTTATTGGGTTAGGGTTGTAATTGGGCTTTAGGTTTGGGCTTAATTGTTTTTGGGTTAAGTGGGCTGTAGTGGGTTTGGGTAGATTTAGGTTGGGTTAATCTGTTTGGTTTAAAAATGGGCTGCTAATTATTTTGAGCCCGGGCAAAATTTGGGTTTTACAACTGCCCCTCTTTGCTCATTGTCGTGTAACGGGAATAGAGCAAAGACTTCTCAAGAAAGACCAATTTTGCCCTGTCTCGCTGAGTTTTGACTTCTTTGGTGCTCTTTTTCTTTAGGTAGTCTCACTCTAGTCCACTGCATCTTGTTGCTTTGATCCACTCCACCGCTTCTTCAAAGAGATAGGACCTGTAGCTTCAATCCACTCCGCTGCAACCTTGGGATATGATTATTTACTTCGATCTACTTCTCTGCAACTTCAGGAATGCCAGATTTGTTGTCTTTAATCTGCTCCACTGCAAACTCAGGGAGATAAGATCTGATGTCTTCGATCTGCTCCTGCAACTTCAGGAATGCCAGATCTGCTATCTTTAATCTGCTCCACTGCAAACTTAGGGAGATAAGAGTTGATGTCTTCGATCTGCTCCTGCAACTTCAGGAATGCCAGATCTGCTATCTTCAATTTGCTCCACTGCAAACTCAGGGAGACAATATCTGATATCTTCGATCTGCTCCTGCAACTTCAGGAATGCCAGATCTGCTACCTTCAATCTGCTCCACTACCATTTCGAGGGAACAAAATCTGAACTTTCCAATTTGCTTCCTTACTATCTCAGGAAGACTTCAATCATCAGTTTGCTCCACTACCATCTCGAGGGAACAAAATCTGAACTTTCTTATTTGCTTCCTTACTATCTCAGGAAGACTTCAGTCTTCAGTTTGCTCCACTACCATCTCGAGGGAAAAAAATCTGAACTTTCCAATTTGTTTCCTTACTATCTCTAGAAGACTTCAATCTTCAGTTTGCTCCACTACCATCTCGAGGGAACAAAATCTGAACTTTCCAATTTGCTTCCTTACTATCTCAGGAAGACTTCAATCTTCAGTCTGCTCCACTACCATCTCGAGGGAACAAAATCTGAACTTTCCAATTTGCTTCCTTACTATCTCAGGAAGACTTCAATCTCCAGTCTACTCCACTACCATCTCGAGGGAACAAAATCTGAACTTTCCAATTTGCTTCCTTACTATCTCAAGAAGACTTCAATCTTCAGTCTGTTCCACTACCATCTCGAGGGAACAAGATCTGAACTTTCTAATTTGCTTCCTTACCATCTCAGGAAGACTTTAATCTTCAGTCTGCTCCACTACCATCTCGAGGGAGATAAGACTGGTGGCTTAAATTTACTCTGCTACTTCACAGAGATAAAATTCACCGTTCGATCTTGTTCCACTACTACTTAGGGTGACAAGATCTACAATCTTCGGCCTATCCTCTGCTGGTCAGAGAGATAGGACTGGGGAATTCACCGATGTTGCTACACCGTCCTCTGGGGGACATATCCTGTAGACTCGAATGTATTTTGCATGAATGCAGAATGTCATAAGAATGATCCCTTCTTTTTAAATGATTAGGATACAATGATCAGAATGAATCAAATGCTCCTAACTAAATGATATTATGGATGACATTTGCATGAATGCAGAATGTCATGAGAATGATCTCCTTTTTTTTCTCTCTCTTTTTTTTAATGTACAATGATTAGGATACAATGATCGGAATGAACCAAATGCTCCTAATTGGAAATGTATGAATGATATTTGTTGGGTTGTCATTGCTCATAGTTCATAAAGGTTTTATCTCTGATGCGTTACCCTGTTTTCTCGTTCAGCTGGTATCTTTGATAGAAAACCCAAAGAAACGATCATGTTCTGCTCAGCAAGCTTACCCTGCTGTAATTTCAGAGTCCCTTCCCTTGAACCTTAGGACATAAAATTTGTACCTCCCACTGCAACTTCAGAGGAATAACATTTGGTTTCTTCCATCCATCCAGTTACCACTCAGAGGTATGGAATTTGTATTATCTTCAATCAACTTGATCTGTTACTCCATTTCCTGGGTGTAATGACCAGATGAATGCAGGGTATCTTTTTCTTTTCCCGAGAATGATCCCCTTCTACACCTGGGTTGACACTGCTCGTCATTTGTCGATATGGTATCACTTAACGAAATGTCTTGTATTTTTGTTCAACCAATAAAAATCCAAAAGAGATAATTGTCTTTCAATATTTCAAACCCTTAGGCTTGGTGAGCTTTAAACAATAGTTCTGTCTCAGGTTCTTATACTGTTTAAAAACTTCTAGAGTAATATGCGAAACTCCTTTTACGAAAGTATTATTAGTCCAATAATCATTATTTCAATATAAAATGCTTGAAAAAAGATCACAACAATGGACATAAAAGGAATTAATCAGGAGCATAACTCGAAACAAATAAGCTAATCAAAGATAACCAAGGCAATAAAAGAAAAGTGATTGGTGTATCATAAAAAGAATAAAGTAAGCAAAGATAGCTGAGGCTATAAAAGAAAATTGATTGGGATGTATCTTTGAAAAGAATAAAGTAATCAATGATAGCAAATTTAAAATGGGTAAAATAGAAGCTAGGTGCCCCAAATATCATAGCCTGAGCATCTCTGTACAAACTCCTTGAGGACCATTTTGAGCTCAATACGTGTTTAGGGGATCCGGAGTACTTTGTCAATGCCCCAAGACGTAGCATACTTCCTCGTTGTTAATTCAGGCATAGCAAGACTACCACAGGCCCTATCTTTGATCAAAATTTGAGCCACTCTTTTCGGGTTTTCGGCTCAAAACCCCTTTGCGGGTTTTCGCCTTGGCCTCTCCTCTCTCTTTTTTCTTTTTCTTTTTTGTTTTGAACTCAAAGCGCCCCTTGTGGGTTTTTACCTTGGCCTTTCCCCTTTCAGGTAGAATACTTCTTGACTGATCCTGAATTCACCAGATTGGGCAAGTATTTTGTATCCATCTCGGTCAATATCAATGCTCCTCCAGAACAGGCCTTCTTTACAACATAAAGTCCTTCCCAGTTTGGCATCTACTTTTCTCTGAAATCATTTTGTAAAATAATGATCAGGTTCTCCTCGTGGAATTCTCTAGAATAAACCTATTTGCCGTAAGCTTCCATCATCTGACCGTGATGGATAACTTTTAACCTTTTCTCCGATTAGGTTCAATTGGCAAAAATGCTTCCATTCCATAACCAATGGATAAGATGTTGCCCCGGCCAAAAGTCTTGGCCAACGTTTGATAACCATAGAAGATAAAAGGTAACTTCTTTATGCCAATCTTTACAAGTCTCAGTTATCTTTCCTACAATCCTTGTTTTGTCTTTTGTTCCTTTTCTTTTTTGGTTGCCTTTGCTGCTCTATGATATGGTGTCTAATCTTTGAACAGACTACAAACTTTTGACATTGTCCTTTTTGGCATTCTTTGTTGGCGCCTGATCCCCCCCTTTTTTTAAGGAATTCGATGACTATCGACTTTGTAACGTTGGCATATGAAGCTACTTTCACCCTCTTAGTGAAGTAAACGACGACCACGACGATGAATCGATATTGGCTTAAAAGCTTTTGGCGATATTGGCCCCATCACATCCATGCCCCACATATGGAAAATTTGTTGGAGGAGGCACATGAATCTTGTCTCCTTAAATACGGCATACCTGATACCATCCCCTTTTATGTAGATTAACAGTACCCAAACCTTATGATTAGCTTGACTATTGTAAAACCATTAGCATGTGTCTTTCTGATATCCTTATGGACCTCTTTTAAGATTTCAACATATCCGTGTCTCAGTAGTCCAGGCATATCCTGATATGATCGTTCAAAAACATATTTGAATTCTTGAGAGTAACTCCAAGATGCCTTGCCTTATTTCTGTGGTGAGCTGAACTTCGATCTTCGCCCCTTTCCTAGGCTTGCAATGTACACTAATTCTATGTAAGGTAGGATCTATTTTTCATCATGTTCTACCATCCTTAACAAATCAGAAGATAGGTCACAATCTCTGTCACTTCAAAATTCCGAGATCCCTCTAGACACATATCCTACTCGGAAGGAGACTCTGAGTCAGTAGCAGCGTTTCATTGATATCTGGAGACCTTATGGTAAGTTCGAAGAAAGATTCCAAAGAATAAATGATTCAGTGAATGATTATTTGTATGGTCATGAATGAAGAATGAAAGAATATTTAAAAGAAACTCCGAACAAAAGAGAAAACTAAGAACAATTGTTTGTACAATATGAAGAATAAAAGAATATTTGCTTAAAAGATGGATTTTATTGAAATAAAAATTCGGACACGAGCCTATTTCACAAAAGGGGTTCTTATTGGCTCTAAGCATGTTTTGAATATTACTCTAGATCAGTTCTAAAAATACAGGGATCTCTTCCCTAGTCCCATTATTCAAAACACTCCCAAGTACGCAAGGGCTTGGAAACTTCGTTCCCCGGTTCCCTCTTCACTTTTGATTCCTTCAAGGAGTTACAACTTGCTTATCTCCTCGTTCAATTATCACGTTTATTGCCTTGTCAAAGTGATTAGGTTTTGATAAATCGTTTAACTTCACAATTCCCATTTTAATGAACCTTTCTACCAACTTTTTAAACGTAGTACAGTTTTCAATTGAGTGACCCGTTATTCCCGCATGGTAGACGCATTGAGCATTCGGGTCATACCATTTAAGATATGGGGGCTGTAACAGCTTTAGATAAAATGGGGACACCACATGTGCGTCGAATAACCTTTGATATAGCTCCTTATATGTCATCGGGATTGGCGTAAATTGGAGCTTTTCAGGGTTTTGCCTTGCGCCTGATTCCTGTCTTATCGACCCTTGTTGTCCAGCAGTAATTAATTTTGGCTGGCTGACAGTAATTGCCTTCGAGTATCCTTTGTAATGGGCACTTATGTTATTTACATCATTCTCTCTTTTCTTCGGGATTATCTTTCTAGCACCTTCCCTCGCCTCTATCTTGCCGCATCTAATTGCATTTTCTATCATTTCTCCTGACATCACGATATCTGAGAAACTTTTAGTAGCTCTCCCCTGCATGTGATTAATGAAAGGAGCCTTTAATGTGTTGATGAAAAGCATGGTTGTTTCCGTCTCCAAGAGAGGTGGCTAAACTTGTGTTGCTATCTCTCTCCATCACTGGGCGTATTGTCTGAGGCTCTCGCTTGGCCTTTTCTACATATTTTGCAGCGTGATCCTGTCGGATGGTATGTCTGCCACGTGGCCATAGTGCTTCATGAAGGCTTGTGCCAGGTCCTTCCATGTCTTAATCTGGGCACAACTGAGCTGATTGTACCATTTGGCCGTAGATCCGACCAGACTGTCCTGAAAACAGTGAATCAAAAATTGGTCATTATTAACGTGTCCCGCCATCCGTCGACAGAACGTCGTGATGTGTGCTTTGGGATAGCTAGTCCCATTGTACTTTTCAAAATTCAGAGTTTTAAACTTTGGCGGAAGTACCAAGTCTGGGACCAAACTTAAGTCCTTAGCGTCTACCCCGTAACGGTAGTCAATAGTCTCCATTGCTTTGAACTTATTTTCTAACCACTTGTGTAACGCCCCGAATTTGGGCCTAGTAGAATTGGGCCCATTGGGCCTTGGCCATAGGAGCGTTTAAAATTGTTGAGAACAAGAGAATGACACTAATACAAGTTAGACCTATTAGGTGAGTGATTTTGGAAGGTTAGGGGGCTTCTATGAAGTTCCGAGATCAAACCTGGGCTTAGGAAAAATTTTGGTTTTAGGTGAATAAATCCCTGGGAGTTAGTAGGTAGGCTTTAAGAATAAAATGTGGAGAAAAATGACACAAAAAGGAGTTGTGGTCTAGTGGCAAATGACGTCATATGGGAGCAAGGGAATGACGCCACAAGGAAGAAAGGGGGTCCAAGGTTCAAGTCTTGGCACTTGCATTTTGATTTCTTTTTAAGTGAACTTAGACGTTGGCCATAGACTTATATTTAATTGCGCATGTTTTAAGACAACAAGGAGCTAGTTGGTAAAGTGGCTAGCGGCGTGGATTATGCTACAAGGGAGCCTGAGTTCGAATCCCATTGCAAGCAAAAAGGGGATATTTATTTTGCTAAGTTAGGGCCGCAAAAGTTTCTGTTGGATTTAAACTCTACTGATGGAAGGATCCCACATCAGAAAGCTAGCAAGAGGGAAGGTGAGAAGCTCGCTATAAATAGAACCAATCTATAAGGGAGGAGACACACCTTGGTTGGCGTTTGGGCACAGGAGTGGTCAGAGCGCGGATTAGCAGCTTCAGATTCCTATCAGGTGTGTATTTCGCCCTACCATAGCTGTAGAGCGGCAAATGCCGAAATGCCGGTAACACGACAATGGTAACCACACGAGCGTGCGAGCGCGCGAGCGCACGTGTGGGAGCTTTGACGCGATAGTCAAGGTCACCATGAGTATTCTTGTAGGTTGAGGCTGCTTGGGCAATGATGGGTCGAATGGGCCCAATGGACCTGTGGGCCCGTATGAATAAATTGTATGGTTGTGCAGTAGAAATTGGACTAGACTATGTGAATCTCATATCTATGGCTAGATTTGGGCTAAATAGGCCACACGAGCGTGTGGGCCCATTTGGGCCGAGAATGGACCCTAGGCCCATTCGCATCGTTATCTCTGTTTAGAATACCCTTGGTTTACAAAATTACTGAAATACCTTTAGTTTGCAAAATTACCGAAGTACCATTGATTTATGAAATTACTGAAATACCCTCAAATTGTGAAATTATCGGAATACCCTTGGTTTGTAAAATTACTGAAATACCCCTAATTTGTGAAATTTTTGACATACCCCTGATTTGTAAAATTACCGAAATACCCCTGATTTGTGAAATTACCAAAATACCCTCGGTTTGCAAAATTACTGAAATACCCCCTATTTGCAAAATTACTGAAATACCCTTGGTGGGTAAATTTATCGAAATACCCTTGGTGGGTAAACTACTGAAATACCCTCGATGGATAAAATTACTAAAATACCCTCGATGGGTAAAATGATCGATATGCCCCTAAAGGGCAAAATGTCGAAAACGTGCCTGCATGTTATATGGTTATTCTTGTATGCGATTTATGATTGTTATCGTATGTTTATTATTGTATGTTGCATTCATGTGTTATTATGTTGCATGGGGATGAGATTACTAATACGGAGGAAGTGCTAATAGGATCACATGGTCGCTTTTTAGCCACCTCGTAGCCATGTTGCACCAATAAGTTAGTGCTGCAACCGGTGCTACATACGGAGTGTAGGGATGAGTGGGTCGACTAAATCCCCACAAGAGTGTATGGTTGGACAGGAGACGGAGTGCAAGGTTGGTATGGGTATTAATGCATTGCATATATGGATTTTAATATTGAGATGGGCTTAGGCCCAGATAAATATGATATGTGACATTTTATATGGGTTAAAGCCCAACTGAGGCTATTATGGGCTAAGGCCCAATTGCCACCGTTACTGAAATAGGCTTCGGCCCGAATTGTTGTGATTCATATTCTTACTGATGAGGGTTGTACACACTGAGTTTTCGTAAACTCACCCCCTCTTTTTAATTTTTCTCAGGTAATCCTCAGTAGGCGGTTCGACGTACTGGAAGACTCAGAGGTGGCCACACTACGAGCAGTTCTGGATTTTCATATTCTACTTATTTTTATTTTACTTTGGGTTATTATTGTAACAAGGCCTCTCTTAAATTCTAGTTTTTAGTTTGGGATTTTTAGTTTATTATGTTTTAAATCTGCTAAACATTTGATCGCGGTTTTCCAAAACAATATCGGTTTTCAAAACACTTCGCTTTCGCAACTAAGTTGTAAATATCACGTTTTCATAAGTCACTCGTTTTAAATTAAGCTTCCGTAATGAACAAGGTTTTGGAGGTAATGATTTCTTAATAAATGTCGACTATTAATAACAATCGCAAACTGAGGCTTTAGTTTTTAAATATCAAGAAGGGTTTTCAATGAAAACGCGGTTTTCGAAAAATACCTCAATGTGACACGTCAGATTCGGGCCTAACTTCTAGGCTGGGTTTGGGGTGTTACATTTAGTGGTATCAGAGCCCAGTTGCAAAACTCGGGCTGTGAAATGGGCTTTAGTTTCTATTTTAAAGATGTTTACAAGTGATTTTGAAGTGGTTTTGGAAGATTTTTGTGTGGCACACCGAGTCTCCGACGTCGGACCAAGTAAGTTCTCCTATCTATTTTAAACCGTTATGCTGTAGATAGTTACTGGGCTTACTTTAGATGATAAACTATACTGAGGCCCGTAGGAGACTAAAACTGTAGTGAGCTTGCGATTTCAAAAACAACTCTTAATTACTACTTCCATAAAACATTTATTTAATTACTGGAACTATGGGCTTATTCATAAAATTTCTAATTCAGATAATACGTGAAGTGATAGTGTGCTATTTACATATTTGCAATTAGGACTAGGGTGCGCAGCAGAAGCGTAGTGGTATAACCGGTATTGTGCGGCTATTAGATAGTTGGAAATTTCGAGGACGAAATTTCTTTAAGGGAGGTAGATTTGTAACGCCTCAAATTGGGGCCTAGTAGAATTGGGCCCATTAGGCCTTGGCCATGGGAGCGCTTAAAATTGTTGAGAACAAGAGAACGGAACTAATGCAAGTTGGACCTATTAGGTGAGTGATTTTGGAAGGTTAGGAGGCTTCTATGAAGTTCTGGGATCAAACCTGGGCTTAGGAAAATTTTTGGTTTTAGGTGAATAAAACCCTGGGAGTTAGTTGGTAGGCTTTAAGAATAAAATGTGGAGAAAAATGACACAAAAAGGAGTTGTGGTCTAGTGGCAAATGACGCCATATGGGAGCAAAGGAATGACACCACAAGGAAGAAAGGGGGTCAAAGGTTCAAGTCTTGGCGCTTGCATTTTGATTTCTTTTTAAGTGAACTTAGACGTTGGCCATAAACTTATATTTAGTTGCACATGTTTTAAGATAACAAGGAGCTAGTTGGTAAAGTGGCTAGCGGCGTGGATTATGCTACAAGGGAGCCTGAGTTCGAATCCCATTGCAAGCAAAAAGGGGATATTTATTTTGCTAAGTTGGGGCGGCAAGAGTTTCTGTTGGATTTAAACTCTACTGATGGAAGGATGCCACATCAGAAAGCTAGCAAGAGGGGAGGTGAGAAGCTGGCTATAAATAGAACCAATCTATGAGGGAGGAGACACACCTTGGTTGGCGTTTGGGCACAGGAGTGGCCGGAGCTCGGATTAGCAACTTCAGATTCCTATTAGGTGTGTATTTCGCCCTACTCTAGCTGTAGAGCGGCAAATGCCAAAATGCCGGTCACATGGCAATGGTAGCCACACGAGCGTGCGAGCGCACGTGTGGGAGCTTCAACGCGATAGTCGAGGCTGCTTAGACAACGATGGGTCGAATGAGCCCAATGGGCCCGTGGGCCCATATGAATAAATTGTATAGATGTGTAGTAGAAATTGGACTAGACTATGTGAATCTCATATCTGTGGCTAGATTTGGGCTAAATAGGCCACACGAGCGTGTGGGCCCATTTGGGTCGAGAATGGACCCTAGGCCCATTCGCATCGTTATCTCCGTTTAGAATACCCTTGGTTTACAAAATTACTGAAATACCCTTTGTTTGCAAAATTAATGAAGTACCCTTGATTTGTGAAATTACTGAAATACCCTTGAATTGTGAAATTATCAGAATACCCTTGGTTTGTAAAATTACTGAAATACCCCTAATTTGTGAAATTACCGAAATACCCCTTATTTGTAAAATTACCGAAATACCCCTGATTTGTGAAATTACCAAAATACCCCCGGTTTGTAAAATTACTGAAATACCCTCTATTTGTAAAATTACTCAAATACCCTTGGTGGGTAAATTACTGAAATACCTTTGGTGGGTAAAATTACCGAAATACCCTTGGTGGGTAAACTATTGAAATACCCTCGGTGGGTAAAATTACTGAAATACCCTCGATGGGTAAAATGATCGATAGGCCCCTGAAGGGCAAAATGTCGAAAACGCCCCTGCATGTTATATGGTTATTCTTGTATGCGATTTATGATTGTTATCGTATGTTTATTTTTGTATGTTGTATTCATGTGTTATTATGTTGCATGAGGATGGGATTATTAATACGGAGGAAGTGCTAACAGGATCGCATGGTCGCTTTTTAGCCACCGAGTAGCCATGCTGCACCGATAAGTTAGTGCCGCAACCGGTGCTACATACAAAGTGTGGGGATGGGTGGGTCGATTAAATCCCCACAGGAGTGTATGGTTAGACAGGAGACGGAGTGCAGCGTTGGTATGGGCATTAATGCATTGCATATATGGATTTTAATATTGAGATGGGCTTAGGCCCAGATAAATATGATATGTGACATTTGATATAGGTTAAGGCCCAACTGAGGCTATTATGGGCTAAAGCCCAATTGCCACCGTTACTGAAATGGGCTTCGGCCCGGATTGTTGTGATTCATGTTCTTACTGACGAGGGTTGTACACACT
This sequence comes from Gossypium australe, assembly GCA_005393395.2. NCBI lineage: Eukaryota > Viridiplantae > Streptophyta > Magnoliopsida > Malvales > Malvaceae > Gossypium > Gossypium australe. The sequence goes on along the minus strand of CM016620.1, from coordinate 30,644,589 downwards.
AAGTTTTCGTAAACTCACCCCCTCTTTTTAATTTTTCTAAGGTAATCCTCAGTAGGCGGTTCGATGTACTGGAGGACTCGGAGGTGGCCACACTACGAGCAGTTCTGGATTTTTGTATTCTACATATTTTTATTTTAATTTGGGTTATTATTGTAACAAGGCCTCTCTTAAATTTCAGTTTTTAGTTTGGGATTTTTAGTTTATTATGTTTGAAATTTGCTCAATATTTGATCGCGGTTTTCCAAAACAATATCGGTTTTCAAAACACTTCGCTTTTGCAACTAAGTTGTAAATATCACGTTTTCATAAGTCACTCGTTTTAAATTAAGCTTTCGCAATGAACAAGGTTTTGAAGGTAATGATTTCTTAATAAATGTCGACTATTAATAACAATCGCAAACTGGGGCTTTAGTTTTTAAATATCAAGAAGGGTTTTCAATGAAAACGTGGTTTTCGAAAAACACCTCAATGTGATACGCCAAATTCGGGCCTAACTTCTAGGCCGGGTTTGGGGTGTTATAACTTGCAGCAGTCCTCGAGTTGTCTTGGCAAGTCCACCCCTGCCTTGTCTATTTCTGCCATTTCGTCGAGATCGGGGACCACAGGGTTAGCTGGACTATCTCCTGGGTTAGATCCCGAGACAACTTGGAAGTTCATGGGCGGTCTAGTATCAGCTTGCCCTTATTGAGGCCTAACCGTGACAGATGGCCTTTGGGGATACTCCTCGTGTTGTGTTTGTGCATGTGGTGGGGTAAAACCCGGAGGAATGCCTTCACTATCCCCTCCTGTAATAGCCATGGGACCTTTTCCTTTGTCCATTGCCCCGTTCAGCATCTGGGCCATTTGAGCCATCATATTCTTTTGAGCTTCCAAAATTTGGTCTCTCAATTCTTGTTGGAGCTTTCCCAATTGCTCTTGCATCTGGTCTTGCATGTCTCTCTAGAATTGTTCAAATCTTTGATCCATTTTCTTTGTCTTGGCACGTGTACCGTAATGGTGCTCTATTCCTAGATTTTCCTTTTCTCTCTCTCTCTCTTTCTCTGTATTAATTTCAACTAATTAGGCTCTCTCTATGGACTTAAATGCATATAATGTGATGTAATGCAAATGCATGAAAATATAGTGCAAATGTATGGAATGAATGCAAAAATAAAGAGAGGTGTTAATTATGAATTCAATTCCATTAGAAGAGCTTTTCTAGAAAATAAATTTCTTTACATAAAGCGGATTGCATATACGGCTTTGTCCTCATAGTCCAGGTGAAGGCACCAATCCTTTTCTTCGTATCCAGATGTTATGGTCGTGTCCCGTGAACTTTCTCAATAAATGCCTCTTCTAGCTCCTTGTTGTTTGATCCAGGCCGCGACTCTTCACTCACCTATTCCCCGTGATGCTCATAAGCTTCTTTAAGAAAGTCGAGAAGTGACGGCTCTTAAATAGTCTTTGTCTGCTTGAATCCTCGGGCAAAGTCTTGTATTCTTCTGCGGACCACCAGCCTTCTCTCATTGTTTATTTGGACTATATTCGGATGACCGTATAATCCACTTTATCAAGCAGTTCATTTCCTTAAGACAAACTCTTCTATTTAGCAATCAAATATGAATCAACACCTCCTTTCTATGATGATGCAATACAATGCAGTCAAAACAACAGAAAACACGTTAGTGCAAGAGAAATAAACAAACACAGAACGCTTGTCTGGGTGACCTCTAAGGTTTGGCATGGCTCTATCTAGGGTAGGCTCCTAGGTCTCTCTATATGTGGTTTGGTTCTAAAGTTGAGGTACCCGAACCAGCAGATTCCTCGATCCTCACCCATTATAGGCTCATACGGACCAAGTTCGGTTCGGGGGAATACATTTCCCTATGGCCATGCGGAAGTGAAAACTTCACGAAGACATAGGTACAGATGTATCCCGGAAGCAATTCACAAGCCTATGCGGAGGTGAAACCCTCACGAAGGCATAGCTTCTCGCTCCCACTTAAAGGTGCGACCACAATGGTCATGCAATGCAATGTGCGCAAGAAAACAACAAACAAATGCAACAAAAGGATCGTAATTTTCAAATTGAGCTTTCAAATTTTCGACATAGGACAGAAAATAATCAATTAATAATAAAAATCAGTAACATTTAAAATCAAACAAGATAGCCAAAAATAAGAAGGGGCTAAATCGAATTTAGAACGGAAGTCTTGGGCCAATCTGTAAATAAAAAAACAATCAAGGGACTTATTTATACACGCAAAGGAACTGGAGGGGGCAAAATGGAAAAATTCCCCCGTCCCAAAACGCGCAGCAAGGGGGGATCAAAATGTAAAATTAAAAAAATTAACGGGCCGAATTAACAATAAAAAAGCTTGATTGCGAAGCATAAAATAGGCGGAGGGACTGCGCACATAAATATCCCCTTTTTAAAAAACACACAGATCCTGATGTTGGAGCGGGTCGGATCAGATCGGGTATGCCAAAACAACGTTGTTTTGGCACTGGTGCTTAAGTCCAAAACGGCGTCGTTTAAGACTCTATATAAATATCAAATTTCTAAAAAAAAAATTCCCCTTTCATTTTTTCAAAAAAAAACCTGAGCTCTCTCAAAATTTTTTCTGCTCCTTCCCTTTCCGGCCTATCTCCGGTCACGGGCCATCACCGTCCTCCGGCGCCGGCGATCGCCGTACACGGCGACGTTCAAGGTAAAATTTTCCTTTTTAAAAAAAATATATATATGTATATGATTTTGAAAGAAAAAAAGAAATGAAGAAATATTTATATATGTATACTGGTTCGAAAAAGAAAATAAGAATAAAAATAAAAGATTAAGACCTTAGCCCGTTTCTGATTTTTTCTCGTTTTCGATCTGCTTTCTATTTTTTTTTGTGTTTAAATTTATTCTTTGCATTTCAAAAAAGTCTCTATTTTTTATTTCTATTCGAAAAAAATCCCCTCTTATATTCGGATTATATGGCTTTTTATAGCCATTTACGAGGTGTTTTTTTAATGATTTTCCTTGTTGCTGGCCACTTGTGGGCGGTGGACGTGACATGGGAGGTGTTCCAGGCGTGGCAGTAGCAGTTGGTGGCAGTCGTCAGAGGCTAGGGGCGGCACACCTATGGGGCTAGGGTTTTTTGGAAGAGTTTGGGATAGTGGGCTGGGGTTTGTTTAGTTTTGGGTCTAGTTTTGGGCTAGTTATAGTTTAATTGGGTTGTCTGTTTATTTTTTAGTGGGCCCAGGTCTGTTTGGGGTTTTATGACGGGCCCGGGCAAATTGGGCCTTCTATAGCTGCCCCTCTTTGCTCGTTGTCGTGTAACGGGAACAGAGCAAAGACTTTAAAAGGGCCCAGTTTGCCCGGTCTTGTCGAATTTTGGCTTTTTTGGTTCTTTCTTTCTTCAGGTAGCCTGGTTCTAGTCCACTGCATCTTGTTGCTTTGATCCATTTCACCGCTACCTCAGAGAGATAGGACCTGTGAGCTAAACAAAATCGATCCAACCTTCTGCAACTTCAGAGGTATAGGATTTGTCATTTTAATCCGATCCACTGCAACTTCATGGAGATAGGATTAACTGTCTTTAGTGTGCTCCACTGTAACTTTAGGGAGACAAGATTTGATGTCTTCGATCTGCTCCTGCAACTTCAGGAATGCCAGATCTGCTATTTTCAATCTGCTCTACTGCAAACTCAGGGAGACAAGATCTAATGTCTTCGATCTGCTCCTGCAACTTAAGGAATGCCAGATCTGCTATCTTCGATCTACTCCTGCAACTTCAGGAATGCCAGATCTGCTATCTTCGATCTGCTCCTGCAACTTCAGGAATGCCAGATCTGCTATCTTCGATCTGCTCCTGCAACTTCAGGAATGCCAGATCCGCTATCTTCGATATGCTCCTGCAACTTCAGGAATGCCAGATCCACTATCTTCGATCTGCTCCTGCAACTTCAGGAATGCCAGATCTGCCATCTTCGATCTGCTCCTGCAACTTCAGGAATGCCAGTTCCGCTATTTTTGGTCTGCTCCTGTAACTTCAAGAATGCCAGATCTGCTACCTTCGATCTGCTCCTGCAACTTTAGGAATGCCAGATCTGCTACCTTTGATCTGCTCCTGCAACTTCAGGAATGCCAGATCTGCTATCTTCGATCTGCTCCTGCAACTTCAAGAATGCCATATCTGCTATCTTTGATCTGCTCCTGCAACTTAAGGAATGCCATATCTACTATCTTCAATCTGCTTCCTTACTATCTCAGGAAGACTTCAATCTTCAGTCTGCTCCACTACCATCTCGAGGGAACAAAATCTGAACTTTTTAGTCTGCTTCCTTACTATCTCAGGAAGACTTCAATCTTCATTCTGCTCCATTACCATCTCGAGGGAACAAAATCTCAACTTTCCAATTTGCTTCCTTACTATCTCAGGAAGACTTCAATCTTCAGTCTGCTTCACTACCATCTCGAGGGAACAAAATCTGAACTTTTTAGTCTGCTCCCTTGCTACATCAGGAAGATAAGACCAATGGTTAAAATCTACTTCATTGTCAATACATGGAGATAAGATTCGCCAAATTTGACAAGCTCCACTACTGCTTAGGGAGACAAGATCTGTGAATTCACCGATGTTGCTACACCGTCCTCTGAGGGACATGTCCTGTAGACTCAATACATATGTTTATGCCGAACGATCAGGATGCGATGATCGAAATAAATCAAATGCTTCTAACCAAATGATATTTTGGATGACACTTGCATGAACGCAGACTGTCATGAGAATGATCTTTACCTAATGATTAGGATGCAATGATCGGAATGAATCAAATGCTCCTAACTAAATGTGTTTTGCATGATGAATGCAAAGTTTCTTAAGAATGATCCTTTTTAATACTTAATGTGTCATTGCTCGTTGTTCATCAAGGTTCTATCACTGATGCGTTACCATGTTTCCTCGTTCAGCTGGTATTTTTTATAGAAAACCCAAAGAAACAACTATATTCTGCTCAGCAAGCTTGCCCCGCTGTAATTTCAGAGTCCCTTCCCTTGAACCTTAGGACATAAAGTTTGTACCTCCCACTACAACTTCAGGAGAATAACATTTGGTTTCTTCCATCCATCCTACTGCAACTCCGAGGTATAGGATCAATTTGATCTGTTACACCATTCGTTGGGTGTAATGACCAGATGTATATGCTTGATATTTGCATGAATGCAAAGTATCATTTTTCTTTTCCCGAGAATGATCCCCTTCCCCTTGTACATCTGGGTTGACATTGCTCGTTATTTGTCGAGGTTGTATCACCGACGAAATCTCTTATCTTTTTTTCAACCAATAAAAAGTCCAAAGAGATAATCATCTTTCTCCAATATTTCCAAACCTTAAGCTGAGTGAGTTCTAAACAATAGTCCTGATTCAGGTCTTTGTATTATTCAGAAGTTTCCAGAGTAATATGCGAAACTCCTTTTATGAAAGTATTATTAGTCCACCAATCGTTATTTCAATGCAAAATGCATGAAAAAGATAGTAACAATGGACAAGAAGGAAATTGATTGGGAGCATAGCTCGAAACAAACAAGTTAATCAAAGCTAGCAAATGCAATCAAGAAGGAAATTTATTGGTACTGTATTTTGAAAAAAATAAGATAATCACAAATAATAAATTTAAAATGGGTAAAATGTAAACTAGGTGTCCCAGATATCGCAGCCTGAGCTTCTCTATTCAAACTTCTTGAGGACCATTTTGAGCTCAATATGTGTTTAGGGGATTCGGAGTACTTTGTCGATGCCCCAAGACGTAACATTCTTCTTTATTATTAATTTAAGCGTAGGAAGACTACTGTATGCCCCACTTTCGAACAAAATTTGAGCCGCCCTTTTTGGGTCTTCAACTCAAATCCCCTTTGATCTCAAAGCGCCCTTTGCGGGTTTTCGCCTTGGCCTCTCCTTTTTCTTCTTTTTTCTTTCTTTTCCCTTTCTTTTTTGAATCTGAATTCACCGAATTGGACAAGTCCTTGCCATCCATCCCGGTCAATATCCATGCTTTCCTAGAACAGGCCTTCTCTGCTGCATCAAGTCCTTCCCGGTTTGGCATCCACTTTCCTTTGAAGTCATTTTGTATGGGAAGGATCTTTTCAAAACTAGACCTCCCTCATGGAATTCTCTAGGGCGAACCTTCTTGTTATATGCCCGTATCATTTGCTTTTGGTACACTTGACCATGAGGATGGCCTTTAGCCTCTCTTCTTCGATCAAGTTCAGCTAATCATATTGGGATTTAATCCATTCTGCTTCATCCGTCTTCAACTCTGATAAAACTTAGATAGAAGGAATATTGACCTCTAAGGGCAAAATTGTCTTTATTCCATAAACAAATGAGAAATGTGTTGCCACGATGAGGGTCCTGGTCAATGTTCAAGAAACATAAAGGGTAAATGGTTACTTCTCTATGCCAACCTTTACAAGTCTCAGACATTTTTCAAAAAATTTTGAATAGTTTTTTGGCTGCCTTTGCTGCACTTATATGGTGTCTGATCTTTGAACAGACTGTAAATCTTTGACATTGTGCAATTATGTTTCTTTCTGACATTCTTTATTGCCACTTTTTTTGAATTTGAATTTGAATTCGAATTTGGATTTAGATTTGGATTTGGATTTGGGATTTGGATTTGAATTCGGATTTGAATTTGAATTTGATGACTATTGACTTTGCAACTTTGGCATATGAAGCAACCTTCACCCTCTTAGTGAAGTAATTGGCAACCACAAAGATGAATTGGTGTCGACTAGATGCTTTTGACGAGATCGGCCTCATAATATCTATACCCCACATATAGAAAAAATGGAGGAGGCACATAAGTCCTGTCTTCCTCAATTTGGCATTTAATGCAATTTCCCTTTCTAGGTAGATCAGTAGCCCGAACCTCTTGATTAGCCTGGCCATTGTAGAACCATTAACATGGGTTCCAACCTTAGCAACATCCTCACATTTCAGTAGTCTGGCGTGCCATGATATGATCGTGCGAAAACATCTTTTAATTCTTGAACATAGCTCAATAATGTCTCACCTTATTTTTGTGGTAAGCTAGGCTTCGATCTTCAACTTTTTCCTAAACTCGCAATGTCCACTGACCCTTTGTAAGGTAAAGTCTATTTTCATCTTGGTCTACAATCCTTAACAAATCAAAAGATAGGCCACAATCTCTATCATCTTCAAAGTCCTTAGATCCCTTAGACCCATATCTTATTCAAAAAGGGAGTCAGTAACAGCGTCGCTCATGTCTTGATATCTGGTTACCTATTGTGGGTACGAGGGCAAATTCCAAAGAATAAATGACTCTAAGGATGATTATTTATGGTATGATCATGAATGAAGAATGAAAGAATATTTGAATGAAAGTCCATAAAACAAAAGAATCTATAAATAAAAGGAATGAAAGAATACTTGCTCAAAAAGATGCATTTTATTAAAATAAATATTCTGGACACAAGCCTATTTCACAAAAAGATTCTTATTGCCTCTAGGCTTAAAGCAACAAGCATGTTCCGAACATTACTCCGGGTAAGCTTTAAAAATACATGAATCTCTTCCACAATCCTATTGTTTAAAACACTCCCAAAATTGCAAGGGCTTGGATTCTACAAATATTAATGCAAATGCATGGAATGAATGTAAAAAGAAAGAGGCGTTGATTATGAATTCAATTCCATTAGAAGAACTTTTCTAGAAAATAAAGTTCTTTACATAAAACGGATTGCATATACGGCTTTGTCCTCATAGTCCAAGTGAAAACACTAATCCTTTTCTTCGTATCCGGATGTTATGGGCGTGTCCCGTGAACTTTCTCAATAGATGCCTCTTCTAGCTCCTTGTTGCTTGGTCCAGGCAGCACCTCTTCACTTACTTATCCTCCGCGATATCCATAAGCTTCTTTAAGAAAATTGAGACATGATGACTCTTGAATAATCCTTGTCGGCTTGAATCCTCGGGCAAAGTCTTGTATTCTTCTGCGGACTATCAGCCTTCTCTCATTGTTTATTTGGACTATATTCGGACGACCGTATTATAATCCACTTTATCAAGCAATTAGTTTCCTTATGAAAAACTCTTCTATTTAGAAATCGAATATGAATCAACACCTCTTTTCTATGATGATGAAATGCAATGCAGTCAAAACAAAAGAAAACACGTTAGCACAGGAGAAATAAACAAAATAGAGTACCTATCCAGGTGACCGCTAGGGGTTCGGAGTGGCTCTACCTAGGGTAGGCTCTTAGGGCTCACTATATGTGGTTCGGTTCTAAGGTAAGGGTACCCAAACCGGCAGATTCCTTAATCTTCACCCATTATAGGCTCATATGGATCGAGTTCAGTTCAGGGGAATACATTTCCCTATGGCCATGCGGAGATGAAAATTTCATGAAGACATAGGTACGGATGTATCTCGGAAGTAATCCACTAGCCCATGCGGAGGTGAAAACCTCACGAAGGCGTAGTTTTTTATTCCCATTTAAGAGGGTAAGACTAAAATGGTCCTTATGCACTATGATGCGAGACTCAAACTGCAGTAATAACAATACGAACAAATGCAATAAGAGGATCGTAATTTTTCAAATCAGATTTTCAATTTTCGACAACGAGACAGAAAACCATCAATTTTACGGCTCGACTCTCTCATATCCCCAGTGGAGTCGCCAAGCTATCGTACCCATTTTTTTATTAAACGGGGATCGACTAGGGTTTTGAAAACGAAAATAAAAATGGGAGTCGCCACCAATCGTTTTTGATGAGGTGTGATTGGGTCACCTTATAAAACGTTTTATTTCAAAACAGTTATTTTGGCCTGCGAAATCCAAGAAAACAGGTTCAGGAGTCGGTTACGTATGAGGAAGGATTAGCACCCTCGTAACACCCAAAATTGGTACCTAATTGATAATTTCATGTCTTAATGTCTTAATGTCAAAAATTCGAAAAGATTTGAAAACATGATTTCTTTAAAAACGTGAGCAATTTGAGTTAAAATTTGAGATTTCTTTGTTCCGAAAGGATACAAACATCACATCCAGCACGTTAGGACGCGATGTTTTAAACCCTCGTAACCAAAATCATCTCATGATTTACGAAACTTATTAAAAGGATGTTTAGTTATTTAGTCAAACGAAAAATCGAAACCCAACACGTTAGGGCACTATTCCCTGAATTTCCAAATACAAAACATTGCCTTATTTTAAAAAAAACCTTAGATGAAATTTAGTAATTTTACCAAATGTATTTTTATTTAATAATATGGTATTAAAATATAATACTAAATGTAATATAATAATAATTAATTTCAATGAATGAGTGAAAATAGAAGTATATATGTGAAATAATGTAAGTATAAATAGATAAATGAAAATTAAAAGAATAATAATAGTATTAAGCTAAGAAAATAAATATAAATGTAAATATAGTAATAATAATAATGCTAATAGTAATAATAATGAAAATAAAATAATAGTAGTGATAATAATTAAATAATAAAAATAAAATAATGGTAATAATAATAATAAAAAATAGTAATACTAATAACAATAGTATAGTATAGTAATAATAAAATAATAATAATTATAACATCCTGAATTAGGGGCTTTGCATTTAATATGTTCCTGTGTGTATGCTATGCTCGGTGTGTTAATTTGGTGTGTTTGGGGGTCCAGGGAAGGCTCGGGGTTAAGCCGAAGCTTTGGCCAAAATTTTAATTTTGGGCACTTTAGGGGAGAGCTAGTTGAGGCAGGGTTTAAAAGGGTATAGTTTGGGTTTGATGACACAAGAAAAGGAGTGGTAAAGTGGCAAGGAGACACCACTTAAGGTGTAGGTAAGTGACGCCACAAGGGAAGCAGTAAGGGAGCGGGTTCGAGTCGCGCAATTTGCTTTTTGGGAAATTCTTTTGGCGTCTAGAAGGAAGGAGGTGGAGTTCGGCTAGGACACTTCAAGGGGGAGTGTTGAATGGGTCAAACAATTCAAATGTGTGGCCATGAGAAGAAGAGGGAGTTTGAATTATTCAAACTACTTTGAATGAGTGAACAATAGTGAATTTAAGAAGAAAATATGGGATTGAGGGTTGGTGAAGGATGTAGCCGAATTTTGGATGCTTGAGGAAGGGGGAAGAAATCAGTTTTGGCTTGTAGTGGGTGTGCCAAAAATCAATTAGGGTCATAAGTCAATTTGGTTCTCTTGAAGTGCATTTCAGTTTTGGAGATTGTAGGTGCCGAATTTTTGTTTCCAAATAGGTGCCTGAGTTTTCTTCTCTTAGGTTGGTTCTAGATTGCTTTTCCATTTTTCTTTGGGCCATTGCCAAACCACCTAGCTAAACGTTCTTCCCCATATCGTTTCTCTTTTCTACCAATCAACGTTTCTTCCACTTCTTTTCTCTTGACCGAAATCACCTTTGGGGACTCTCACCTTTTCGACAATCACTCATTCTCTCATCTATTCTTCTTTCCACTAAAAGCTGAAACACCCATTAGCCTCTCTTCTCTCTTTTTCATACTTCATATTTCCCTTAATTGTTCCTCATAATCGAAACCCATCTCTCAATCCTTCTCTTGGATATTTTGTTTACACATCAATTCTTTCTCTTCTAATTCTTTTTCTCTAGGCCGAAACTATTGCTCATATCTCCTTTTTAATTTGATTTATTCTTCTTTCTCTATAGCCGAATCACTGACTGTTGTTTCCCTTTCTTCTTTTTGAGATATCATCTTTGAGCCGAATCTCCTTGTGTGTTCATCTCATTCATTCGTTCTTATCTCAGAAGATTACCGTCACTCTGTTCCCTAACCTTCTCAATCGAATTCTTTTTAGTTGTGGTAAGTATTCTCTTTCCCTTTCAATTCTCTTTTCCCTCTTTTTGGTTGCCGAAGACATTAATCTTGTTCTATGGTTTTGGCCGAATGAAGGAGGGGCCTTGTCTCTGTATTCTTTCTGCATCTGTCTGCGATTGAAGGGTCTTAAGGGACACTCGGTTTCGGTCAATTTAGGTGAGAGGATTATGTCATTCGTTTGGCCGAAAGGTCACCTCTTCTAATCTATTTCTTCTGAACCAAATCTTACATGGTATTTGTTTAGGTACTCAATCGGTGCCTTAATTCAAGCCTTATAGTCTCTGGGTTCTGTCGACCTAGGTAAGGAATCTTTACATATTGAGCGTATATCCTTATTTCTTTTTCTTTGCTTCAATGCCTTAATCCGGTCTATTGACCAAGATCTCTTTCATAGACTCAAATACCAGCCAAGCAAAGGAAGGTGTTGGACCCATAGTCCCAGCCCCTAAGTTCAAAAAGCGAGCGTGTCTGCGGTTCGAGATTGGCCACCGGGTTGTAGACCGGCTTCAGAATGGAATAGTAGGCAAATAACAGTCGTTCCTGCTTACGATATTGTCGACATAGAAAGCATAATATTGTTTGTTATCAGGTGTGTAAATTCCACTCTCTGTTATTAGTTTGTGTTATTAACTGTATGGGCTGAAAAGCCGAAAAGACTATGCAGACAGGCGTAATACCCTTGTGGGTAAGGCTAGGGATGCCAGGTACGTGACTTTAACGTTCCTTTTTATGAGTACGGACGTATGTGGTAATCTATTACTTTGCTTGATAACATGTTGCATTCATTATGATATGTATATTGTGCAAGGGATTGGATTATGGTGTGAAAGGGGAAGAATTTGAGACTGTCACGGTGGTTTGGTACCACAAGTGGGTTGGCCCCACATATATCTAATTTAGTGACCATGTCTCGGTGGCTTGGTGCCACGATGGTTTAATACCACGTATATACAATTTAGTGACTCGTCCCAATGGTTTGGTACCACAGTGGGTTGGCCCCACATATATTCATCAGGGATTGTCACGGTGGTTTGATTCCACGGTGGGTTGGCCCCACGTATGTTAATAATGACTTTGTCACGGTGATCTAGTATCACGGTGGTCTGGAACCATGAGTGGTTTGGTACCACGTATGAGGCGTGTAGCGGATGGAGGGTTGATTGTAGAAATCCCCACTGTGTGATGGGCTGGTACGGGTGGCGTGTAGAGGATGGAAAAACTAGGTTGGGCTGGGACATATTGCAATCATTTCTTTCGTATGCCATCTCGAGTGGGCTAAGGCCCAATATGCGACTGTAGGCCATGAGCCGTTTATGGGATATAGGGGATTTACACACTTAGTCTTGGTGACTCACCCCTTTTCTTAACCTTGCAGGTAATCAATAGATTGTGGATCTGGGAGCCGAGGCAGACTCGTGGAGGCCATAAAAATGTTTCTTTTCGTAAACTCGTTCCTTTCTACAAACTATTTTAAATTGGGGATTTTTGTTATGTAATAAGGCCTTTCTAAGTTAATATTTGGTTTTTATTATTTGTTAAAAGATTTGTCACTATTATGTCTTAACCATGAAAGTGGAGATGGGATTTTCAAAATACGAGTAACATAAAATAATCGTTTTCTTTCAAGTATCACCAAATATAACGAATATTCAATTAACACAAATTTGAAATTATTCTTGAACGACATATCACTATTTTCAAAACATCACCGTAATCGAAAAGTTTTCAAACTTACGGTATTTTCCTAAATCCAACAAAAATTCATTTTTACTTTACCCTGTGACATACCAGATCTGGTCGTAACGTCTAGACCGGGTTTGGGGTGTTACAATAATAATAAATAATAATAATAATAATAAAGAATATGAATAAAGAATAATTACATATAAAATAATAATATATAATAATAACGAGCATGATCATAATTAGTGCTAAATAAAAAATAGTAAAGGAAATAAAAAAAATAATCGATTTAACAACAAGGTAACTAAATAATGGAAAAAGGATTAAAATGGAATCGAAATGGAAGAACACGGGTAAATTCAAAAAAAATAAAATAAAATAGGGAGGACTACATTGTAGCACACGCGCGACGTAGAGGGACGAGAAGCGCAATTTACCCGAGTCCTTTAAACGCAGCGTTTAAATGGATTAAATTTAAAACTCCGCGAAAATTTCGGGCAAAATTAAAAATGACAGGAAATTTAATTTTAAAAACTGAAACTGCAGAAGGACCAAATGGGCAATTAGCCCTGAAAAAAAAACACACAGATCCTCCTAGGCGGGTCAGGTCGACACGCGGATCCCATGGGCGAAACGACGTCGTTTTGGCGTTGAAAGGGCCGAGTGAAACGACGCCGTTTCAAAGGTCCTATTTAAGGAAAAATTCTTTTAAAAATTTTCATTTTTAACATGCTTGCTAAAAAAACTGACCCCTTTTGTCTTTGTTTCTCTGCAGAGCCCAGGTCTGGCGAGGTTTTCCGGCCGTTCGCCACCACTGTCCGTCACCAGCGACCGCCGTCCACGGCGGCGCCAGGGGTAAAAATCTTTATTTTTTATTTTATTTTTTATATAATAATTGTATATGATATACATAAACCATTTTTGAAGAAAAAAAATAAGCAAATGGATACATGCATATAAAGAAAAAAGAAATCAGAAATAGGAAATACCCTTGCTTTGTATTCTTTGTCTACTGTTCTTTTTTTTTTTCTTAAATGAGTTGGAATCCTTTCTTTTCTATTCGAGTAAATCTCCAAAAAAACCTTCTCTTCCCCCCCCTTTTTTTACAATGAATTTTGAAGGCTTTTATAGCCATTTACAAACTGTTTGAAGTCATTTCTCTTTTAATACACAGCAGCCTTGGGTGGTGCTGGGCGGTGGACAAGACCACGGTGCAGGGCAAGTGGTGCTAGCAGGGTCAGAAGGCCCTAGCTGCGGCGCACTTAGGGTTTGTTTTTTCTGATAATTTCTTTGTTGGGTTAGGGTTGTAATTGGGCCTTTAGGTTTGGGCTTAATTGTTTTTGGGTTAAGTGGGCTGTAGTGGGTTTGGGTAGATTTAGGTTGGGTTAATCTGTTTGGTTTAAAAATGGGCTGGTAATTGTTTTGGGCCCTGGCAAAATTTGGGTTTTACAGAGTGTTAGGATCGTCCCGATTAAGCAACGAACAAGTAAAAATAGCAGAAGAAATTGAGAAATTGAATACACAAATTTAACGTGGAAAACTCCTCCAAAGAGGATAAAAAACCACGGGCAAAGATAATTTTACTATAATGGCAAAAGAACGAAAAGTACAAAAGATGGAGATAAAAAAACTAAACCCCAAAAACCCGAAAACAAAGAACCCTCAAAACGTAAACACAAAATTCTCTAAATGTGTTATGAGTTCTAATCTCTAATGGGTGTTTTTTCTAATGTTGTAAAAGAGCCTATTTATAGGCTAAATTCATAGGTCAAATAATAATAAAATAATCTAAACTAATCAGTGTTTGATTGAAACAAATAAGCAGAGTTTAACTAGAAGATTACTTCTCAAATTTGACTGAAATAGGAGTCATAATTAACAAATCTCCACCTTGACTCATATTTCCACAATGCCATCTTTGCCAAAGCCCGCCACGAGCCTATCTTGAACCATGCAGGGAATTAACTGAGTCAAATCTGTGCTTAGAAACTGGAAGACTTCTAGCCTTCAACTTGTACACTACCAAATCAAAACTAACCCGGGTTTGATTTTCACGAACACAGTGCCCTAACTTTTCAAAACCTGCATCCAAAAGAGAACCTCTCTTCAACGAAACGGTCATACCTTTTTCCCTCCTATGACCAAGTTGCCTCCGCTCTAAATGGGTTGGCTTCAACTCTATAACGAACGAGGGACGTCCGATTTCACCGGTCACTGTAGATCCTTCCAGAGTATAAAGACTGCCAGTTCTTTTACCTTTTAACAAAACAAGAGCTCCACGAGATACTTTAATGCCGCTCGACTCGATGTTGATTCTATATCCTTTCAAGTCTAAAATACTCAATTAGATGAGATTCTTTCGTAAATCAGGTACATACCTGACATCTGAGAGTGTCCTAATCGTCCCATCGTGTATCCTAATTTTAATAGTACCAATACCAATTACCTTACTAGATGAATCATTTCCCATGCACACAACTCCACCTTCAACCGAACTGTATGTGGAGAACCATTCTCTATTGGGACACATGTGGAAAGAACATCCCGAATCTAGGATCCACTCGGACGTGAGCTTGGAGTTATCGCTCATTGACACTAACAAGAAATCATCACCACTTTCATCAGCCAAATTAGCACCAGCTACATCTTCCTCGTTACTCTCAGTAGCTTTTTTCTTTCGCAGTTTATAACAATCTGCTTTGATGTGACCTAACTTTTTACAATAGCGACACCTTTTGTCTCGTTTCTTTGATGCTATCAAAACGGAAGCTTGCCTATCTGCCTTGCTATCCAAATGAAGCTTATTGTCGAGTTTGTCTCTACTCAACAAATGACCCTTCACATCTTCGAACGAGAGTTTGCCTCTGCCATAAGTCAGGGTCTCCCTGAAAGACTTGTATGAAGGGGGTAAAGAGCACAATAATAGCATAGCCTGATCTTCATCGTCAATATGAACCTCAACATTCTTTAAATTATTTAAAAGAGTAATGAATTGACTGATGTGATCCTGAGAAGCTCACGTTTGTTCATGCGAAACGTAAATAGACATTGTTTCAACACTAAACGGTTAGCTAGAGATTTAGTCGCATAAAGAGTTTCTAACCTTTTCCACAAGGCGGATGATGTTTTCTCCATCAATACCTCCTGCAATACCGTATTCGTGAGGCACAACTAGATTGCAGACAAGGCTTTTTCATCAAGCTCTTCCCATTTTGTTTGATTTAGATTCTCAGGCTTTTTCCCGGTAACAGCCTTTTTCAAGCCGGTTTGAACTAGAGTTGCCATCATCCGAACTTGCCATAGATTGAAATTTGTCTCACCATCGAACTTCTCAATTTCAAACTTTGTTGCTGCCATATCTGAATGGGCTGATCTATGAAAATTGAACTAGCTCTGATACCACTTGTTAGGATTGTCTCGATTAAGCAACGAACAAGTAAAAATAGCAGAAGAAATTGAGAAATTGAACACACAAATTTAACGTGGAAAAACTCCTCCAAAGAGGATAAAAAACCACGGGCAAAGATAATTTTACTATAATGGCAAAAGAATGAAAAGTACAAAAAATAGAGATAAAAAAACTAAACCCTAAAAACCCAAAAACAAAGAACCCTCAAAACGTAAACACAAAATTCTCTAAATGTGTTATGAGTTCTAATCTCTAATGGGTGTTTTTTCTAAGGTTGTAAAAGAACCTATTTATAGGCTAAATTCATAGGTCAAATAATAATAAAATTGTAACACCCCAAACCTGGCCCAAACACTACAACCGGATCTGGTATGTCACTAAGGAAGTTTCGTAAAAGATGTCGCAATTTCGGGAAATATTTTTCTTGTATTTAGTCTTCTGTTCGGGAAAACTTAATAACTTAATAAGTTTAAATAAGATATAATTTTGATTTTTTGATTTATGAATAAAAACCAAAGTCTTAATACATGCCTTAGTTTAATTAAAGTTTAAGTGTCAATATTAAAAGCCCAAAATAAAAACCCAAAACAAGGTATAATAGTCTAGTGGCCCATGGCCTTATTACAACGAAACTTAAAACTCACTTAAGATGAATTTCTTAAAAAATAATAAATAAATAAAGTAAGGTCTTTTTGCTGAATCCTCAATGCTCTGTCGCATGGCCACCTTGCTCTCTTCTCCAGCCCGGTCCGATGCACTAAGGGTCACCTGAAGTGGTTAAAAATAATTGGGTGAGTCGCGAAACTCAGTGTGCAACCCTCATGCGCCATCAGATTGGGCCTTAGCCCACAAATCAGAATATAAAACATAATATAGCAAATAACATACATAACCCAACCCAATCCTAGGTTTCCATCAACTACACACCACCCTTACCTGCCAAGCACACCATTGGGGATTTCTACAATCAACCCACACCGCTACACACCATCGATGGCAGTCATGCTGCAGTTAGCTGCTGATCGTCAAAGTTGTGACAGAGTCACCAGGCTGAAATGGCTAGAGCCACCAGAAACATAGTATGTGACAGAGTCACCAGGCTGAAATGGCATAAGCCACCAGAATAGATCACTTCCCCTTTCATCATTCACCCAACCCCAAACATACAGAGAAATCGGCATACAAAGCATATTACTGAAGAAGGATAGAAATTACTAACCCGATGATTAGCCTTTACCCTCCTCGGGTTTTCAATCATAATGCCAGGATTTCGGCATTTAACAGGGTATAGCAGATTTATACATATATATATATATTAGCACCCAATCTAATAGTGGAAAAGGTTACACACCTGATTAAAATCAATACCCTTGCTAAACCGATCTACAACTTTGCTCGAAAAGCCGAAAATATGTGAAAATAGGGCCTCTCCTATAATCGGCCATGGTTAGTGTTCTACCCAATTTTACACACTAAAATCAATAGATTTCCTTACCTTGAAATCCCGAAAGTACCACGATTCGAGTATTACTGAACTTATGACTTAGAGATCTACACGATTGACTCCTCTTCAGATCCCAGAATGCCGAAAATAAGAGAGAAATAAGAGATTAGTTTCTAAATAACCATTCGGCTAGGGACTTTAAAAAGCCGAAAAAATTTGGTTTTCTCAAATCAACACTTACCTAAAGTTTCCTTTAGATTTCAGCATAAGTAGGCACCCTAGAGTGATTTAGGCACACACAGAAGACTAGATCTCACGATTTCGGCTTTTATGAAAAATCCCGAAAAAGATAAACTATTGCGTTTACGGCTTTTTCTTTTAGAAGATCTGGGTGGTATGTTTCGGCTAACAAGGGAAAGTGAGAAAAGAGTAAAGAGAGGCTTGATGATTCGGCTAAAGTGTCTCAAAGAGATGAGAAAGAGAGGATTCGGCCAACTGAAGAAAAAGAAAGGAGAGGGAGAATAGAGTAGAAATTTCGGCAGAGAAAAGAGAAAAGATGAGAGCTTTAGCAGCAAATTTCGGCACCCATATATATACTAAAATAAATAAATAAATAGATCTACACACCCTAATCGACTCAAACTTATCACCAATTAAATTCCTTTATTATCTCAAAATTGTATCTTCATCCCCATCCAGAAATTCCTTTATTTATCAAAAAATCCAATTTGAATTACATTCAAATTGCCTTCCCTGAACAGCAGCCATTCTTTGGGTGTTTCGGTCCACTTCAACCACCTTACCCACGCCTGCAGCAAAATAGAAAATTACTGTGCACAAGGCAACTCGAACCCAAGACCTCCAAGCATCACCACACGCCCCCTGCCACTGCACCACAACCGTTCTTGTGATATATTCCATTCTCAACTTGTTTTAAAGTATACTTTCCAGCGACCAACTTACCCACGCTGCAGCAAAATAGAAAAGTATTGTGCACAAGGCAACTCGAACCCGAGACCTCCAAGCACAACCACACGCTACTAGCCACTGCACCAGAACTCTTCTTGTGACATGTTTCATTCTCAACATCTTTTAAAGCCTATTTCACAGCGACCAAATCATTCAAAGAAATCTAAAAAATATTCGAGAACACCGGGCTTCGAACCTCCAACCTTTTCACTATGGTACACGCCCCTTGCCACTGCGCCGCGTATTTTATTTGAGTCATATTTCCTCCCGACTTAATTATAAACCTTCTGTCGCACTCCAGGTTTACTTAAAACAAAAAAACACAACATTTAGCGCACGCCGCGACAAGAACCATGCTCCCCCTACTATTCCTAACGCCTTTGCCACTGGGCCAGACGTTTCCTTGTGTCATAAAACAGTCTCAACTAATTATAAGGCCTAAACTCTGGCCTTCATACCACTTATGCGCAATAAAAAGTTTTTTGCCAAGTCCAGGACTTGAACCTCTGACCACCAGCTTATTCCAAACGCCCCAAGCCACCAGACCACCTACTTCTTTATGATATCTTTTAACCCAACAATATTTTAAAAGCCTTATGACTACCACCAACCTCCCTAAAAAAAACAACATTTTTGCTAAAGCCCTAGATCGAGCCTAGGACTTTTCCAACACTACCAACCCTTCCTAAACCTCCTAAAAATTAAACTAAACATGCAATAATAATTTTTTTAAAAGAAAATGTCCATTCAAACTTTTCATGATAAAATAATTTATTTCCATTTGAATAATATTTTTAAGAAAAATTAACTATTTAAATGTATTAGTGACATTATAAAAGTAGAGGGACAAACTATGTAAAAAAAATAAAGCATATAAATCAAAGCCCCAAATTTTAGCATAATCTAGGGGTCAATTAAAAATTGACCATTATCTTATTTTAGTATAAACCACATATTAATTTTTTTTAGTACATTCAAATTATATTTACTCATATTGTATATTAACGAAAATTTAACGATAGAAATTAATATTATAAAAAAATATAAGAACTAAATTATATTAAAATATAAAAATTAAATCAAGAATAATAGAAAAATTAATATTTCTAAATTATAACTTTGTTCATCACACTGATAACATAAATAAAATAATTAATTATATGACAAGGACAAAATTATGGAAAATATTTGATAAATTGATGCATAAATTGACTACATAGAGTTTAATATTATGCCACATTAAATTTTATTATAATTCAGTTAATATATTTAAAAGGGAGGAAAAATTAGTATACAATAATTACACATTAATCTAAATCCAAACAATAATTACAAGTTTTTTTTTACCGACAAAATCCATTCTCTCGACACACGAACCCACTTATTCTAGGCCCAAATTCAGGATGTTACAAAAATAATCTAAACTAATCAGTGTTTGATTGAAACAAATAAACAGAGTTTAACTAGAAGATTACTTCTCAAATTTGACTAAAATAGGAGTCATAATTAACACAGAGTATACTCAAGATCATGGACTCCCAGAACCCATGGAGGAGCCAAGACCTGTGACACAGAGGCTGCGGTGAAAGAAAATAGCTCCAACAGCTCCAATGAGTGGGGACCCCAACATGCTGTTGGATCTAGTTCCCTAAGTGTAGTATATTCATTTTGCATACTTGTATTTTTTAAACAAATTGGTTTAAAATATCCATTAATTACATTAGTGCCTTCGTATATTGTCCTCAATGGTTTTGCACACAAAGCAAAACAAAAGAAAATATTGGCTCACTGATTATCTAACGTTTGAACTAATACTAAGCGATATTACGTGGTCAATTGTAATACGGAAAGACAACTTATATTTGTAGATGAACTTAAACATATCCTTAGTCTAATCGAAAATGAGCAAACCGATTGATATATATCAAATTCAGCTGGGAGATGCTTTGCTTGAAATCAGAGCGGATAACTCCTAGAAGATAGAGGCATAGATGTGACTGACTGGACTAACAATATATCAAATAGGACCAAAGTAGAATAGATCTTAAATCTATTTATAGATTTATCCACTTTTAACGTTCATAGTGTAACACCCATTACCCGTATTCTACACCGGAACCAGATACGAGGCGTTACCTTTCTTAACTCACATGGTCATACAACTTTGGGCTATCAATTTTCGTTCCAAATTAGAACCTTTTCACACACACCTCTAACATCCTTATAATGGGCCTACGAGGCCCTAAACATGCTCCCAAAAGGTTTCGAAAATAGATCAGAAACTTTTATACACTTGGAAAATTTTTACCTAAACAGGGGCCACACACCCGTGTAGGCTTAGGGGCACGCATGTGTACCCCTAAAACACGCCCATATCTTCCACCCGTGGTGGACACTGCCAATTCACACACAGCCTTCACACGCCCGTATACTTCAACCGTGTGGCGATTCAAATTCTAATTTTCAAACTGCAGACTTCACACGGCCTGGGCACACGCCCATGGACTGGCCGTAGGTCACACACAGCCTAGGCACGCCCGTGGCCCTGGCCCGTGTGCCAAACTTTGACATTCTAACTTATCCACACGGTCTATACACACGCCCGTGTGCTTTATCCATGTGGTGATTAACAAGCTATCTACCAAGCCCTTTACCATACTCACTTGCATACATTGAGTACCATCACATCACACAATTGCACATAGCACTATTATAACTATTGAATTAAAGACATTTAATCATAAAAGAGATAAAGTCTTCATCCCATACACTAGGGAGAACTATTTCCATTACAATTACAACCAACTTAAGCCATCATCTATGGCTACACATAACCCAACTATAAGTTCTTTTAGGCCAACACAATTTGGCTACATCAACAAAGACTTAATCAACCTCAAGTACTAGCCCTATACATGCCATGACTCATAAGGACTTGATACCTCATACCAAGTGTTTGATCGATAGTGTGAAAACATCTTCGGTGGTCTCCAACCCGAGCTAGCTAAAATAACCTATAAGAGATGAGAAAAGAAGAGGAGTAAGCAATAACTCTTAGTAAGTTCATCTGCATATGACTGATAAATACTGGTATTCATTGGATATACACAACTACGAGGAATATTAATGAGTCTTTCTCAGTAACTCATGGTTGCTTACTCAATCATTCTTGAAGCTTACTCACTCTATCTCTTACCGTATTCTAACCATGCCACAAGCCAATTACTCATTTAATTAACATACATTCCTGCACTGATCACCACATGATCATATAAAACAACACATCAAACATTTCAATAAGCCACTCTTACCACAAATCTCTCGGTGGCTTTGCACTTAGCCCACCATCAATCTCTAGTAGGGTCGTATCGCACATAGCCCACTAATCACTTATACTTATGGTGGTATGCACTTAGCCCACCAAATGATTTTAGAAGCGATGGTATCGCACACAGCCCATCGACTAAAAATTAAACAGGTGGTATCGTACACAGCCCACCGTTAATAATTTAGTTGATGGTATCGCACACAGCCCATCACTAAGCATCAATAAGGTGATATCGCACATAGCTCACCATTATTATACATTCATGGATAGTTATCGACATGTAATTCTCTATTTTAGATGCTCACCTAGGAACATCCTCACACACTACTATACTTGCTTAACTTTCTACGATACTCATTTGCATTCATACAATGCATTAATAAATCTATCTCATGAAATTAAAGTGCATTGATTACTCATAACCCACTAGGATTCGTTATATACTGAGTTCATCTCAATTCAATTTTAACACACACTTGTGCTTCTCGTGGTACAACCACATACGTTCTAACTTTCAACATACCAGTTGAATCACTCAAATTGTTAAATGACTCTCTTGAGTCTCATACCCATAGTGTCACTATGACGTCATACCCCAATAGGGTCTCACTTGCATTAACATGTTGATGCCATGTCCCCGACATGGTCTTATACGAATTCTTACACCGAGGCCATATTCCGATATGGTCTTACACGTATTAACATATCGATGCCATGTCCCCGACATGGTCTTATTTAATATCTCTCACTGAAGCCATATTCCAATATGGTCTTACACGGAACCTTAACAAACATCATTTTATACTATCTACATTTCTCATTACTCATTGATTCAATTCTCTTGACATCTCATTAAAAGATAATTCATGCATTTCATAGAGTGATTATACATTCCATACAACATTGGAATATTAAATTAATTCGTACGTAATTGCTACAGTTGCACATGAACTTACCTCGATGACGAAAAAGCGGAAAAGGACTTTTTGCCACATTTCTCTTTTCACCCGTTCTAGGTCCGAAACTCATTTTCTTTGATCTAGAACAATAGAATTTAGTGATTTAATCACTTATAATTCATAATTCACCATAAGCTACACTTTAAGCAAAAATGACTATTTTGCCCCTACACTTTAGCAAAATTACGATTTTGCCCTTAGGCTCGTAAATAAATTTTCATCACATTTTCTTATTAAACAAGTCTAGCTGATCCTTTAATCCTCTTACAACTATCCACAATTCCAACTATTTCATGTCTTAATGAACAATTTACAACTTTTGCATTTTAGCCCAAATTAGGTGTTTTCATAACAACACCTTTCACAAAAGTTGTTTATCATCACCCTATCATTCATTTTCTTCCATAAAAACTCATCAAGCAACATAAACTCTATCATGGTAAGCCCCTAGACTTTCAACCATGTTGCAAATTAGTCCCCCCATTAGCTAGCTTAAGCTTTGGGGACTCCAAAAGTACAAAAATTATCAACTAAAGCCATCAAAATCACTTACTTGAAGAGAAAATGAGTTGCTGAAATTTTCAAGCTTCCAAAGCTCTCCCATGGCTGATATTTGCAGTTGGAGAAGAAGAATAAAAGAAAAGATGATAACTTTTGCTCATATCATCTTATTTTATTCATTTACTCCAACTAATATCACTAACTTTTGACCAAAATAAATGCACTTGTCCCCTATGCACCCTATGGCCGGCCAACTAAATTAAACAAGGCCAAATTGCACATTTGGGACCTCCAATTAATAATCCATAGCTATTTGGCACCTCTAGCAAATAAAATAAAACTTTCACACTTTACGCGATTTAGTGCTTTTTAGCGATTAAGCATGAAATCGCTAAAATTAAAGCACCAAAATTTCCATGCATCCTTATAAACATGTTATAACACATAACATAGCATGAAAATAATTTTCTCCAACCTCGAATTTGTGATTCCGAGATCACTGTTCCGGCTAGCCCCTAAATCGGGCTGTTACACATAGTTTGACACACCTTAATCCTGAGTGGATGATGGACTATGTATGCGTGACTCGTATACTAATTTTTAAGTTAATTTAATTTAACCAAATTTTGATTTATTTAGACGTAAATTATTCAAGATTAAAAATTATTTAGTCTACTCTAAATTTTAATTATTTTAATAAATTTTATTTATTAACTTAATTTAATTAAGATTCAATTATTGTTATTATTATTCCAATCTTCTAATCAAATCATAATATTTTTAACTTAATCGTAAATTCATAACAACTCAAATAAATCAATTTTACAACATATACTAATTTCAATGCGATTTCCATTAAATTAATTAAAATTAATTATAAATGTTTCGATTAGCAATTTTAATTAATAAATCACATATATTTCATTGCCATCATCTACTCTGCCTATTTCAAACATTTATCGACAGTTCAACACATGCGAGGTAGGAAACAACCCAAATTTTATAATGTTGCATTACAAAACAAAAATTTATACATTTGCTTCCACGAAGCATCTCAGCGCCAGTCATGTCACCTATTGCCAAGTATGCAAACAACTATAATAACATATTAATTTATAATCCTTCCATAAAATTACTCATTGACAAATAATTAAAATAAAATGGCAGCAATAAACTAAGGAAAACGACACTAAAAATCCAGTCAATCTTAAATTAAATAATTTCAATTATAATTTAATCTCGCATATTCTAACTAATTTTAATCAAACGAAACTTAATATATTTTTGAAAATACGATTAATATGCACCGATTCCATTATAGAAACATTAAGGCAAGTAATCGATGAAGTAATATTCGATTAAGCTATGACAGCAAGTCTTGAAGCAAAGAATGGTGTAGGCAGCAACTTCGGGTGAAGCAAATCAAATGGCGGTAGAGTGATGGAAAAGAAGGAAACAGATAAAGGGAAATTCTTTGGGTTAAGGACTTCCAGTTAAAATGGCTTCTCTTATTTCTCATTGGGTAAACTACACTCATGGTCACTTTTGTTTAGTTCAGGTTACGTTTTAGTCACTTATGTTTGAAATGTTACGTTTTAGTCACTTACGTTATCGTGTTATAACATTTTAGTCACTTAGCCATTAATGGTGTAACGGTAAGCTGACGTGGTACGTTAAATCATCATTTCAAATAAAAAATTTAAGTTAAATTATACAATCGATCCCCATATTTTTTTACGTTTTAAGCAATTTAATTTTTTTCTTTTATGTTCTTTAAACTTTCTCCTTTTTTTTTTCTTTATTTTCGATTCTCTTCCGTTTCCCCCTTTGTTTTCTTACCTTCTCCATTTCTTTTAATATATTAAGAAGTCGAATTGGCAGTAAAGAAAGAAGCAATAAGTTGAAAGCCATCATTGCCTATAACCAAAACCCATAAACCCATACCATGCTTTTTTATTCATTGTCAATTCGACTTTCTGATATGTTAAAAGAAATGGAGAATGGAGGAAAATAGAGGGAGAAGCATAAGAGAATGAAAAATAATGAAAAAAAGAAGTTAAAAGAACATAAAAGAAAAAAATTAAATTGCTCAAAAAAATAAAAGGATAATTATATAATTTAACCTAAAATTTTTAGGTTAAATTTTTGTTCAAATAAGTTCCCAATACATATAAATTACTAAAAAACATAAATTTTATCCTTTTGCTCAAAATTTTCAAAGAGAATAATTATTATCAAATTATTCTTGATCTGGAACGAAATCTAAAATCGAAATTTTCGATGTGTTACATTAAAAAAATTTATAAATATGAAAATACTTGAAAATAATTTTACAGGTTTTTGTAATGAATTTTGCAAATTTGATTAAGGAGAATGTTTAAGTTAATTTTATTATAGCAAAACATTTTAAAATGAAAATGCGACAAGTCCTCTACAGTAAGAAGAGGAAAATATAAGTAACTACGCCAACATGGGAGGAGCCATGATCTTCCAAATACTATTGCTCAAAGGTTTCTCATTATTCCAATTGCTCACAATGGAAAAAGGTAGAGATTCACTCTATTGGAACCACTCGAGAAATTGAGAATTCACCTTCAAGTAGTGTAACACCCCTAACCAGTATCCGTCGTCGGAATAGGGTTCACGGAGCATTACCGAACAAACTAAACATGAAACATACATTTCATATATTTACATCAACATGATATAATTCATTCATTCACATACAATTCATCCCTAAATCGAGCCTTCGAGGCCCTAAAAATACATTAAAATCAATTCGGGACCAAATTGGAAGCAATTGAAAAGTTCATGAAAAAGCTAGAAAAATTGGACTGCAGGGGTCACACAGCTGAGACACACGCACATGTCTCAGGCTGTGTAACAATTGAAATAGGGAAACACAACCGTGTCCCAGCCTGTGTCCTTACCCGTGTAACTCTTTGAGTTAGGTCACACGGCCAAGCCACACGCCCATGTACTAGGTCGTGTAACTCTCGAAATAGCCACACACACCCGTGTGCTAGGCCTTGTAACAACCTGACTTGCATGCATTAAAACCTACAAGGGACACACGACCATGTCGCTTGGCCGTGTGTCACACACGGCTGAGTCACACGCCCGTGTCTCAGGCCGTGCGGACATGAAATTGACCAAAATCAAGCCATTTCAAACACCAACTCAAGCAACCACCTAAAAGCATTTTCAGTACATGAATAAAGCATCAAAACATGACCAAAGCCTACATGAAATGACCAATTCAATAGTCCGATATCATTCAATCAATATGCTATATAAGGCACCTCAATAGTGTAACACCCTAAATTTTGGGGTTAGAAGTTTTGGGTTTTGTGGTTAGGGTCAGTGAGAAGGTTGTATTGTTTAGTTGCGCATTTTAGTGACAGAATAGGCCTGCTGGACTGGTGGTTGAGTGAGTGTTAGTGTACCTCTGGGTTCTAGGTTTTGGGTTCGAGTCCTTGTGTGTGCATTTTGGAGAAATGTTGTTAATTTGTTTTGTTTTGTTAAATAGTAGTTTGTTTTAAGTTAATATATATAATTATTTTTATTACTTTTATTTTTTATTTTTGTTGATTATATTTATTTGTTTTTTGGACGTTTCTTTTTGTTCCCTTTCTTTTTCTTCTTTTTTTTTATTCATTATTTTTTTCCTTTCTTTGAAAACGATTTTGCTTGTGGATTTTGGAGAGTCGCTTCCTCGTCATCAAGTCGATGTCTGAACGTATTTGATTGTGAATCAAGTGTGGGATTCAAACCTCTTTTAATTTATTTGTAAATTGTTGATTTGCTGTGGAATTCGGCGATCTTTTGTGTATTTTGGTAAATGGGAAATTGAGGCTTGTGTCGTTTATATTTTCCTAAAATTTGGTGCGTTATGGTTGGTTTATAAAATGTCATGATTGGAGGTCGATTCAATGACTGGAAAACTCGATTTTTAGGTTGTTTGCGGGTGTTTTTATGACCACACCCCTGGGCACACGGGCGTGTGTGTTTGGGAAATAGGGATTTAGTGATTTGGTGCCACACAACCGTGTTGCTAATTTGGGGATTTAGGGATCCCACACGGGCTTGTGTTTTGGACACACGGGCGTGAGAGACCCTCACACAGCCTTGTATGCCCTGCATTCTATTTTAGCATAAATTGACAGAGAGTTACACTGCTTGTTTACACGGCCGTGTCCCTACCACACGGACGTATGCCTCCCTCCACACGGGTGTGTGCCTCCCTCGACACGAGCATTTTGACCCCCACACGGCCTAGGTTTTTCCACATGGTCGGAGTACACGGCCTTGTGGTCCTAAGGCACTTAGTTTGGTTCTCTGTGTATTTTTTATCTGAAAATATGTCTATGTGTTTCAACCCTTGGCTAAGCTTTAGTGAGGCTAGTTTAGATTCTGATCTGGGCTTTGGCTTATATGTTATTTGTGACTGATTGTGTGAGATGTCTGATTCTGAACCCGGTTAGCTAGGTTTGTGTGCATATCTGTTTCTGTCTGACTGTTTGAGGATGTGCTCATTATTTCTGTGAGATTGTATACATATATACACTTCCATAAAGTAAATATTTGGGTCGGTTGTGAATAGAAGGAAGACTGATTTGGATCTGATCTGACAGTTTAACAATAATTTGTGTGTATAGCAGTTTACCACAATGCACTATACAGCATGTACTCCAGCCCAACTACGTATTATTATCTGAGTGGCTTAGACCACAAACATGGTGTGCAGGGTTGGATGGGCCTTTCAAGGTCCTATGTGGTGTGTTTGGTTGGATGAGCTTAAACAACTCTTTTGGGTGTGATCGGGGGACGGAGAGGTGTTTTGGCTGGATGGGTGGGTTTTTAATACCTGACTGCATTCATATGCATCTGTTTGGGTGTTCTGGGTATATGATTTTTGGACTGTATTCTGTCTGACTAAAAAAATGCTTATTTTGAGTATTCTGTGGGTGATTTGATGTGCTTTGACTGTTACGTGTGTTGGGACGTTGGTTTCGAGTTTGATTTCTATTTCTGCATATCTCTGTAAGTAAGTTTTTCTATTGAAGTTCCATATGAAGTTTTCTTTCGTAAAGCTGTTGTTTATCATTTTGAACTCACATTGAGCTCGCGTAGCTCACCCCCTTAGTATTTCCCCTTGCAGGTACAATTCTGAATTCTAACGCTAGACCCGGTATACAGAGGTCTCGGACAATCACGGTTACAAAGAAAATAACAGTTCTACTTTTCTATTTCCATTATGTTATACTGTTCTGAACTGTAAGATTTTACAAAAACTGTGGTACAAGTTCTATTTTTGTTTTTTGCGCAAATATTTCTTTGTTCATAAATTAAACTTAACCGTAATTTTATGGATTGAAATTTAGAAGATTAAATGTTCTTGGTTCGTAAAGAGATAATTTGGTGCCATACAGTCGCGTGGTTAATTTGGGGATTTAGGGATCCCACACAGGCGTGTGTTTTGGACACACGGCCATGTCTGGTGGGCAAACGGGCATATGAGACCCTCACGCAGCCTTGTATGCCTGCACTCTATTTTAGGACAAATGGACAGAGATTTACATAGCCTGTTCACACGGCCGTGTCCCTGGTACACACGGGCATGTACCTCTCTCCACACAGTCGTTTTAACCCCCATACAGCCGGAGCACACGACCGTGCAGTCCTAAGGCACTTATTTTGGTTCTGTGTGTGTTTTTTATCTAAAAATGTGTCTTTGTGTTTCGACCCTTGGCTAAGCTTTAGTGAGGGCAGTTAAGACTCTGATCTGGGCTTCGACTTTTGTGTTATTTGTGATTGATTGTGTGAAATGTCTGATTCTAAACCCGGTTAGCTGGGTGTGTATGTATATCTGTTTCTGTCTAACTGTCTGTGGATGTGCTCATTGTTTCTGTGAGATTGTATACATACAAACACTTGCATAAAGTAAATATTTGGGTTGGTTGTGAAGAAAATGAAGACTAATTATGATCTGATCTGGTAGTTTAACTACAATTTATCTATATAGCAATTTACCGCAATGCACTGTACAGCATGTACGCCAGCCCAGCTGCATATTGTTATCTGAGTGGCTTAGACCACAAACATGGTGTGTAAGGTCGGATGGGCCTTTCGAGGTCCTATATGGTGTGTTTGGTTGGATGAGCTTAGACAGCTCTTTTAGGGTGTGATCAGGGGAGGAAAGGTGCTTTGGCTGGATGGGTGGGTTTTTAATACCTAACTGCATTCATATGTATCTTTTTGGGTGTTCTGGGTATACGATTTTTGGACTGTATTTTTCTGACTGAAAAATGCTTGTTTTGTGTATTCTGTGGGTGAGTTGATGTACTTTGATTATTACGTGTGTTGGGGCGTTGGTTCTGAGTTTGATTTATGTTCCTGCATATCTCTGTTAACTAAGTTTTGCTATTGAAGTTCCATATAAAGTTTTCTTTTGTAAATCTATTGTTTATCGTTTTGAACTCACACTAAGCTCGCGTAGCTCACCCCTTAAGTGTTTCCCCTTGCAGGTACAATTCTGAATTCTAACGCTGGACCAGGTATACGGAGGTCTCGGGCAATCATGGTTACAAATAAAACAACAGTTCTACTTTTTGATTTCCATTATGTTATACTGTTCTGAACTGTAAGATTTTACTAAAACTTTGGTACAAGTTCTATTTTTGTTTTTCGCGCAAACCTTGCTTTGTTCATAAATTAAACTTAACCGCAATTTTACGGATTGAGATTTAGAAGATTAAATGTTCTTGGTTCGTAAAGAGATAAGTATGAATGTAATGGAATTTGAGATAATTTTTTTTGTAAATTTTCCTACATCACTTCGGTGATCAACGTACATCCTGGATTCAGTCTAAAATTTTAGGCCGAGTTTAGGGTGTTACATTTAGTGGTATCAAAGCCAGGTTTACAAAAACTTGACATGTGTTTCTACATATCCATGTGCGCACGTGGTTGTTTTAAAAAAAATTGAGAAACTTTACCACAATAAGTTGAAATGATTTGTGTTTTGGAAATGGTTTACGAAAATGAATTGTTTGAGACTTCGATGCTGGTCTAAGTGGAAATTCAAAACTGTGATACTAGAAATGTAGATTTTTACATTTATTTTGTGTTCGTTTTCTGAAAATCAAATATTCTAAGTTAGCTACAATGCGGATATGGATTCTGAAGGTAAGCAAGATCGCAATGAGTCGTCAGCTTCTTCGGGACGTGTGTCTGTTCAGGAGTCTGAGGTTAGTGCGATTCCACCACCTTTGGGTAGCGATAACCCGGAGCTTGGTACTGAGGCATTGACTCGAGTAGTAAGAGAAGTACTAAAGAAAGTGTTTAAGGCTAAGATAAGGGGGTCTAGTGAAATGCTCCAAGCTAGGTGCGTTGATTGTGGGAAGAAAAGAGATCGTAGTCCTCCGAGGTTGGAGCCTCATTCTGCAAAGCATGTTAGAACGCATTTGAGTGGCAATAGCGATTTTACGGAGGGTACCAGTAGTGGTGCGAACGCTCCGTTTTGTGAGCACTATAAGAAGTGCTATCCGGGTAATTACTGGAAAAGGCGGGAGCATGTCTTCAATACGGGTCCACAGAGCATCGGATCCTGAAGTGCCCTTGACGACTTTGAGACATGTATGGTTGTGAATGTTTCGATAATTAGATTAGAGCATAGTAATTATGTGTGATAGGATAAATGTGTATCTGCTTCTGTGGTTATGTGTTCTGGGTGTGTGTGTGAGGTCTTGAGTTCGAGTCTAGCGTGGTAGCACATCGGGACTAGAGTGCACAGCGGGAGCGTAGTGGTGTAGCTTGTGTTATACCACTATTCTGTTAAGTTAGAAATTTCGAGGATGAAATTTCTTTAAGGAGGGGTGAGTTGTAACACTCTGAATTTTGGGGTTAGAAGTTTTGGGTTTTGGGGTTAGAGTCAGTGAGAAGGTTGCGGTGTTGTGTTTAGTTGCACG
The DNA here is from genome assembly GCA_005393395.2 of Gossypium australe. Classification (NCBI taxonomy): domain Eukaryota; kingdom Viridiplantae; phylum Streptophyta; class Magnoliopsida; order Malvales; family Malvaceae; genus Gossypium; species Gossypium australe. The sequence goes on along the minus strand of CM016620.1, from coordinate 30,613,486 downwards.
TTTTAGTAACAGAATAGGCTTGCTAGTCTAGTGGTTGAGTGAGTGTTAGTGTACCTCTGGGTTCTGGGTTTTGGGTTCTTGGTTCTGGGTTCAAGTCCTTGTGTGTGCGGTTTGGAGAAATGTTGTTAATTTGTTTTGTTTTGTTAAATAGTAGTTTGTTTTAAGTTAATATATATAACTATTTATTTTTTATTTTATTTTATTTTTTGTTGATTATTTTTATTTGTTTTCTGGACGTTTCTTTTTGTTCCCTTTCTTTTGCTTCTTTTATTTTTGTTCTTTATTTTTTTTTCTTTCTTTGAAAATGGTTTTGCTTGTGGATTTTGGAGAGTTGCTTCCTCATCGTCAAATCGGTGTCCGAACATCTTTGATCGTGAATCAGGTGTGGCATTCAAACCTCTTATAATTTATTTGTGAATTATTGATTTGCTATGGAATTCGGCGATCTTTTGTGTATTTCTGTAAATGAGCAATTGAGGCTTGTGTTGTTTATATTTTCTTTAAATTTGGTGTGTTATGGTTGGTTTTTGAAATGTCATGATTGGAGGTCGATTCAATGACCAGAAAAATCGATTTTCTTGCTGTTTGCGGGCGTTTTGTGACCACACGAGTGGCCACACGGGCGTGTGCCGGTTCACACGGCCATGTGCAATTAAGAATTATGGTTTTCGGGCAAAATTTGGTGTCACACAACCGTGTGGACGATTTGGGGATTTTTTGCTGATTTCCACACAGTTGTGTCCCCTGGGCACACGGGTGTTTGTCTTTGGGAACTAGGGATTTTGTGATTTGGTGCCACACTGCCTGGCCACATGGCTGTGTGGCTAATTTAGGGATTTAGGGATCCCACACAAACATATGTTTTGGACACACAACCATGTCTGGTGGGCAAACAGGCATATGAGACCCTCACACGGCCGAGTATGCCCTACACTCTATTTTAGCATAAATGGACAGAGATTTGCACGGCCTGTTCACACGGCCGTGTCCCTGGCTTACACGGGCGTGTGCCTCTGCCACACAGCCATGTGCCTCCCTCCACATAGGCGTTTTGATCCCCACACAACCGGAGCACATGGGCGTGCGGTCCTAAGGCACTTATTTTGGTTTTTTGTGTGTGTTTTTATTTGAAAATGTGTCTTTGTGTTTCAACCCTTGGCTAAGCTTTAGTGAGGGTAGTTAAGACTCTGATCTGGGCTTTGGCTTGTGTGTTATTTGTGATTGATTGTGTGAGATGTCTGATTCTGAACCCGGTTAGCTGGGTGTGTGTGCATATCTGTTTCTGTCTGACTGTCTGTGGATGTGCTCATTGTTTCTGTGAGATTGTATACATATAAACACTTGCATAAAGTAAATATTTGGGTCAGTTGTGAAGAGAAGGAAGACTAATTATGATCTGATCTGGCAGTTTAACTGCAATTTGTCTGTATAGTGGTTTACTGCAATGCATTGTACAGCATGTACGCCAGCCCAGCTGCATATTATTATCTGAGTGGCTTAGACCACAAACATGGGTGTGTATGGTTGGGTGAGCCTTTCGACGTCCTATGTGGTGTGTTTGGTTGGATGAGCTTAAACAACTCTTTTGGGGTGTGATCGGGGACAGAGAGATGTTTTGGCTGGATGGGTGGGTTTTTAATACATGACTGCATTCATATGTATCTGTTTAGGTGTTCTAGGTATATAATTTTTGAACCGTATTTTGTCTGCCTAAAAAATGCTTGTTTTGAGTATGTAGGTGAGTTGATGTTCTTTGACCGCTACGTGTGTTGGGGCGTTGGTTCCGAGTTTGATTTATGTTTCTGCATATCTCTGTTAAGTAAGTTTTGTTATTGAAGTTCCATATGAAGTATTCTTTTGTAAATATATTGTTTATCATTTTGAACTCACACTGAGCCCCCTTATCTCACCCCCTTAGTGTTTCCCCTTGTAGGTACAATTCTGAATTCTGACGCTGGCCCCGGTCTACGGAGGTCTCGGACAATCACGGTTACAAATAAAATAAGAGTTCTACTTTTTGATTTCCATTATGTTATACTGTTCTGAACTGTAAGATTTTACTAAAATTGTGGTACATTAACTGTTTTTGTTTTTCGCGCAAATCTTGCTTTGTTTATATATTAAACTTAACTGAAATTTTACGAATTGAGGTTTAGAAGATTAAATGTTCTTCGTTCGTAAAGCGATACGTATGAATGTAATGGAATTTGAGATAATTTGTTTTGTAAATTTTCTTACGATCACTTCGGTGATCAATGTAACATCGGGGATTTGGTCTAAACTTTTAGGCCGAGTTTAGGGTGTTACAAATAGCAACATCATAACTTACCTAAACATACAAATTTGGTCACATTTCCATCCTTCACATTTAGTTCAATATATTTCCAAAACATACCATGTTTTAACCAGAATCAAAGCAACATAACACATACCATAAATTGACCATATTGAGATTAATTCATCACATACCACTTTGGCTATTCAAACTTGCATCAACACATTACCCCATTAACACATACTAGTAAGGCATCTATAAGTACCAAAATGACACAAACCAACCAATATCAAATGGTACCAGAACAACTTATGCATGCCAATATCATTAACAAACATTCAATTAGATACCAACACAAGTCCACCTATACATGCCATTGTAACCTTTGCCAAAACATCAAAAACTACCGATATATTCGTTGGATAGTGTGATAGATCTCCGACGAGCTTCCAAATTGATCGAGTTTCTGATTATCTATAAAACATAGGAAATAAAACTAAATAAACACATAATGCTTAGTAAGTTCGTAAAACATGAACGTAACTTACCATTTCAGTACATAACATTAAGCATAATATAATCCAACCACAAGCTTGGCACAAGCCTAAGCACCATCAACAACACAAGTTAGTGCTTTCAAACATAATTTACTTAAATTAACATGGGGTAAAGTATTTGTACATGATTATAATTCATTTGATTTCATCATTTTCATAAACATAAGTATACTTCCATTGAAGCTTACCATTTCAATCCTCCTCATAATTACATGATATAGTTCATTTGACCACTTACCATTCTATTCCTTTCCATGTCTGTTGAACCATTTAGAATATCATCGGATACTCGGGAAAGCTCACACGAAGTGTGCTAAACATATAGCCGTAACATTTCCTTTACATTGTTGCTCACACGAGTTGTGAAATGGGCCTACTCACGTGAGCTATGGGTAAGAATGTAAGCTCCACAATGCTACTCACAGAAGCTGTGGAGTATCCGCAACAAATGCAGGACCTCAACCATCGGTAGGACATTCAAGACCAGGACCCGAAACATGAAAACCCTAATGACATGTCATGTGTATCCTATAAATTCCTAAGGTTCAAACGGAGTTCGATAACCATCATAGAATTTTTGGATATTCATCATTCAATTATATGACACTTAACATAATAACTTATATCCAAAAATAGGATTAGAAACGATACTTATGCATACTAATATACCTCGATGATTTGAGCATAAAAACAAATTCGATCAATCCAAGGCTTTAGCTTTTCCCCAATCTAAATTCGTACAAGGTCTATCTTGATCTAAATAGGAAAATTCAATCCATTTAATACTTCTATTATCCAATTCGTCCATATTCCATATTTTTGCAAAATTACTATTTTGCCCCTAACATTTTAACTTTTTACAATTTAGTCCTTAAGCTCATAAATTGAGATTTAAACATTACCATCATTTTCTCATGCTAGTCGAATTCTCTAGGGACCTAAATCAATCCGTAAAAATCATCATTTCATAATTTAACCATGAACTTTAACCATTTTAACAAATAAGTCCCTAAATGTCATTTTCATAAAAAATCACTTTACAAAACTTGTTTATTTATTAACAAGGATTCATACTCTACCATCAAACATCAAGAATAATGCAAGACCATTCACGGAAAAGCCCTAAACCTTTAATAGTTTTACAAATTAATCCCCGGGCTAGCTAGATTAAGCTAAAACGACTTTAAAAACATAGAAATCATTAAAAATAGGACAAAATCACACTTACATGCAAATAAGTAGCTTGACTGAACTTGTCTTCCCCTTTAATGGTCAATTTCGGCTATGGATGAAGAAAATAAGGAAGATGATAACCTTTTCATCTTTTAACTCTTTTACATTTTCAATTAATTATCCAAAATACTTAACTAACCTTTAAAAACATTCAAAATTTCAAATAAACCTGCCATGAAAATCCATTAACCATAAAAATGGTCTAATTACCATTTAATTCCACTCACTTTAAGGTTCTATAGTCATTTGACCCTTTTTACTAAGAGATCTCCACTTTTGCATCTTTTACGATTTAATTCTTTTCACTTAATTAAGCATGCAAAAGTCAAAATTTCTTAACGAAATTTTTATACGAGCTTACTAACATTCCATAAACATTAAAATAATAATAAAATAAAATTTTACTCATCATATTTGTGGTCCCTAAAGCACTGTTCTGATTACACTGAAAACGGGTTGTTACAAGTCTCCCCCTAAAAGAATTTTCGTCCCCAAAAATCTTACCAAAAATGAGATTCAAGTATTGCACTTTCATAGATTCTTTCGATTCCCAAGTAGCCTCTTCAATTTCATGACATTTCCAGAGAACTTTCACTAAAGCTATACTTTTATTTCTCAATTCTTTAACCTCTCGAGCTAGAATTCTGATCGATTCTTCATTGTAAGTCATATCTGACTGTATCTCGACATCAACAAGTGAAATCGCCTGTGAAGGATCTGATCGATACCATCGTAACATCGATACGTGAAATACATTGTAGATCTTTTCTAACTCTGACAGTAAATGTAACACCCCTAACCCGTATCCGTTGCCGGACTAAGGTTAAGAGGCATTATCGGACATATCGGAACATTTTACGCTCATTTCACAACATCAATCATACAACATCGTTTCATAATGATTCATACACATATAGTCCCTTTAGAAAGACTACGAGACCTTAAACATGTTTTAGAGAGGGTTCGAGACTAAACCGATCTCATACGAAAACTTTGCAGAACTTAGAAAATTTTTCTTTCAAAATAGGGGACAAAAATTTTTCTTTCAAAATAGGGCACACGCCCATGTGGCTACCCCATGTGCCTCACACGGCCGTGCCTTGGACCATGTCTCAACCCGTGTGCAAAACTGACTTGAATCATATGGCTTGTCACACGCTCGTGTGTCTGGCCCGTGTGCAAGTCTTATTTGCTTTGAATTGGGACATTAAAGGACACGGTCGAGACACATGCCCATGTGCTCAACCGTTTGGGCAATTATAAGCCATTTACAAAGCTAAATTGTTATCCATTTTGGGTCATACTTACAAGCATCAAACAAGCATCAATTCATGTCCCAAAGGCAGCCAAAAACATACCAAATCATGCACAATTTGACTCGTAACAACATCATTCATTTCCATATACAAATCCAACTCAAACATACCAATTCAAAATATCAACTTCACATCAAAAACATGTAATTCATGCATCATATTAATCCATTTCAATTCATAGCATTTTTCATCATATCAATTTCCCAAATCAACCATGAAACTTACCAAAATTGACCATCTCTTTTGGTGATTCATGAGTACATCAAAACATACCAAATTTTGCATCACATACCATGCACTAAATTAACTCCATAATCACATTCATTATCAAGCCATATCACATGGCTATATTTACTCAAATCAAAATAAACCATATTAAAACTAGCCTATACATGCCACATAACCAAAACTCAAAGCATTTATTTACCGAAGTGAAAACTGGATAGTGTGATGAGGTCTCCTACGACTTCCAACTCGAGCAGGTATCCAAAACTCTATAAACATAGGAAAAACACACAGAGTAAGCTTTGAAAGCTTAGTAAGCCATAAGTAAATAAATCATCTCAATGTTATTTATAATTCAATTTAACTAGGTAGAATTTAACAAATTTCAACCACATATACATTCATCGTATTCGTAAATTCTTATGACCACATTAAGTAACTTCACTAAGCTTATTTATCGATGAACATATAAACCATGCTTTCAAATTCAAATAACAAACATTAGCTAATTCATATAAATTAAGCTTGTACAATTTCATTACATAACCAACCAAAACATGGTCATTTATTAACTTTCATGCATAAAAATATATCTATTTCTTTTTTATGTACTTCCAAACCCGAATAACCATAACAAATCACACATCAAAACCATGTTCTGTGTTTCATAATTCTCATGTTTGAAACATAGGACCACAATTTCATATAACGAGCATATATAACACATCATTCATTATCATATATTTCACATGTCGTCATTTGAATCATACTCACATTTCATATCAAAATTTCATATACAAATCACATGTACCTGAATCATATATGGCAAAACTCAATGACAATTCCACATTTCTCTTGTAATTCATTTGATCATAATTCACTTGCTAATATCCACATCTCATTTTCACATAGATCAAATATCCACTGATCATAATCATACTCACTTTCATTGCTCAATTTCATATACATCGCAACATACCTGAGTCGGATGCACATTCATATACTCATTTATTTCTTGGAATACCTGTTGAACCGTTCGGAATCAATAAGGATACTCGGATAGCTCTGGAAGCTCGAACAATGCCAACATCCTAGACGTAGTCTTACATATAATCAAATATCGATGCCACTGTCCCAGATAGGGTCTTACATGAAATCATATACGATGCCAATGTCTCCGACATGGTCTTACATGTAATCTCTAATCGATGCCAGGGTCCCAGACACGGTCTTACACGATATCTCAAGTCGATGCCAACGTCCCACATGTCGTCTTACACGAAATCATATCTCAGAATCCTATGTCATGACATATGTATCCTCTACTATTCCTATGGTTCGTATGGGCTTTCTGACATTGTAATTCTATCAATTCAAGCTCGTAACTAGTTCTCCAACTCTCAATTCAATTCGACTATGCACATATATTTATTATAAATCAATTTAGCACCTATAACACATAAACACTCAAATTTAACAGCATTTATTTACTTATGAACTTACCACGTACGGACGCGAACGAACCAGAACGACTAATCGATAACTTCCGATTTTCCCGATCCAAATTTGATTTCCACTTTTCTTGATCTAATTCAATACAAATTTAACTCTTTTATTCACCAAATCATTCAATTCAATCCATATACACATATTTAGGGCATTTTACAAATTAGCCCTCGCTTTTCACATTTTGACACTTTAGTCCCTATTTCACAAAATCACAAAATATGCATAATTCAATTCAATCTATGCTTGGCCAAATATTCCTACACTTCATATAAACCCATATATTTCATTTATTTCACATTTTAGTCCCTCAATTTCTCATTTTCATAATTTAACCCAAAATAGTCAAATTCATCAAAAATTCAAAGACAAAACATATTAATCTATCACATATCTTTCATATTTCATCAACTATCATCACAAAACTTACAAAATCATCAATGGCATAACTCACAACCTTCATCAAATTTAGAAATTGAGACATGGGCTAGGTACAAGACAAAGCAACGATCTCAAAAACATAAAAATCATCAAAAACCGAGCAAAGAACATACCTAAATCAAGATTTAAAGGTGTCAAATTTCACCAAGCTTCAAACCTTATTTCTTTTCTCTATATTCCGTTGAACATGCAAAAATATAAGCATATTTTAACTTTGTTTTATTTAATAATAACCTTATTTCTAAAATTACTTATTCAACCTTAATTAATATAATTTATAAACACTTAGCGGATGGTCATTATTGTCCATTAACCATATCAATGGTCCATGCATAATAAGGACTTCATAGTTAATAAGCCATAGCAATATAGCACATTAACAAATAGCATACAACTTTTGCATTTTGTGCGATTAAGTCTTTTTTTTTATCAAATTAACCAACCAATCGGTAAAATTAAATCACGAAATTTTACACATATAAATTTACATACTGTAAATGCCAAAATAATATTAAAAATAATTTTAAGACCTCATATTTGTGGTTCCGAAACCACTGTTCCGACTAGGGTCTAAACCGGGCATTATAGTAAAGCCAATCTGTAAGCTACAGGTCCGATTCTCTCTATGATCTCATATGGCTCGATAAACCGCAGACTAAGCTTTCCTTTACTGCCAAATCAAAGAAATTTCTTCTATGGCAATACTTTCAAAAACACTTTGTTACCGATTTGGAATTTGATGTCTTTTCTCTTCAAATTCGCATAGGATTTCTGTCGATCTGAAGCTACTTCAAACTGTCAAGTATCACTTTAACCTTTTCTTCGATTTCCCGTGTCAAATCAATACTGAATAACTTTTTTCTCACTGAGCTCAGTCCAGTATAACGGAGTTCGACACCTTCAACCATACAAAGCTTTGTACGGTGCCATCTTAATGCTCGATTGATAACTATTATTGTATGCAAATTCAACCAACGATAGAAATCTTCCTAGTTACCTTCGAACTCCAAAACATAACATCGTAGCATATTTTTGAGCATCTGAATTACTCACTCAAACTAACAATCGGTCTGAGGATGAAATGTTGTCCTAAAATGCAATCAAGTACCTAAAACTCCATGTAATTTGCTTCAGAATCGAGACGTAAATCGCGGATATCTGTTAGAAATATTAGAAAGTGACACACCGTGCAATCTAACGATCTCAACAACATACAACTCTACCAATCTCTCGAGTGAAAAATCCATACGCACTGGAATGAAATGCGTGGATTTCATCAATCGATCAACAATGACCCAAACAACATCTTTCTTTCTTGGAGATAGAGGCAATCCTGATACAAAATCCATTGTGACACGTTCCTATTTCCACCCTAGAATCATCACTTGCTGTAATAAACCTAAATGTACCTGATGCTCGTCTTTAACTTACTGACAAATCAAATATTTCGATACGAACTCTGAGATCTCTCATTTCATACCTAGCCACCAATACATCTGTTTCAAATCACTGTACATTTTATTGCTACCAGGATGAATCGACAAGCTGCTACTGTGAGCTTCCTGTAAAATCTTTTGAACAAGATCAGAATTTCTCGAAACACAAATTCTGCCTTTGAAATACAAACTGTCGTCTGAACCCACATGAAAATTTAAATCAGGTGTCATCTTTATCTATTTCTGTTTAACAATCAAAACATCATCACATTTTTGAGCTTCGTAAATTGCTGCAAAAACATTGGTCTAGATTTTAATTCAGCTAAAACTGAACTGTCATCAGTTAATGTCAATCGTGTGTTCAACGCTCGTAAAGCAAACAAAGATTTTCTACTCAATGCATCAGCAACAACATTAGCATTTCCCGTATAATAATTAATGATCAAGTCGTAATCTTTCAATAACTCAAGCCATCTGTGCTGTCTCAAATTCGAGTCTTTTTGTGACATCAAATATTTCAAGCTTTTGTGATCTGTGAAGATGTGACATTTTTCTCCGTACATATGGTGTCACCAAATTTTAAAAGCAAATACAATAGTTGCAAGCTCTAAATTGTGAGTTGAATAATTCTTTTCGTGCCGTTTCAACGTCTAGAAGCATATGCTATTACTTTGCCTTCTTGCATCAAAACATAGACCAAACCATTTAATGAAGCATCACTATAAATCACAAATTCCTTACCGGGCTCTGGCTGAACCAACACAGGTGCCTCGGTTAACAAAGCTTTCAACTGATTAAAACTTTGCTGACATTTCTCAGACCATTCGAATTTAACATATTTTTGCAAAAATTTTGTCAACGGTGTAGCAATCATCGAGAATCCCTTGACAAACCTTCTATAATACCCAGCTAAACCCAGAAAACTTCTAACTTCAGATAGATTTCTCGGAGGTTTCCAATCTATCACACCTAAAATTTTTCTAGGATCAACTCTAATGCCATCTACTGATACCACATGTCCCAAAAATCCGACTTCTTGGAGCCAAACTTCACATTTTCTAAACTTAGCGAATAGTTCTTTTTCGCGTAAGGTTTGCAAAACAATTCTTAAATGCTGGGCATGCTTTGTCTCGTCCCTTGAATAGATCATAATGTCATTAATAGATACAACAACAAATCTGTCTAGAAACGGTCTGAATATTTTGTTCATCAAGTCCATAAATAAAACAAGTGCATTAGTCAAACCAAATGGCATCACAAGAAATTCATAATGTCTGTACCTGGTTCTGAATGCAATTTTTGGCACATCCGAGTTTTTAAACCGTAACTGATAATAACCCGAATGAAGAACAATCTTTAAGAATACTGTTGCACCTTTCAACTGATCAAATAGGTTATCAATACGCGGAAATGGATACTTATTCTTGATCGTGACTTTGTTGAGCTATCAGTAATCGATACACAGTTACATGAATCCGTCCTTTTTCTTAACAAATAACACAGGAGCACCCCAAGGAGAAACACTGGGCTGAGCAAAACCCCTATATATCAACTCTTATAACTGAACTCTCAACTCTTTCAATTCTATAGGAGCCATTCTATATGGAGCTATCGATATCGAAGATGTTCCTGGCATTCATTCAATAGCAAACTCAACTTATCTGATCGGTAAAAACCCTAGTAATTCCTCTCACGTACAATTGGAACCGATAACTTTAATTCTAAAACTCTGGAATCAAATATATAAGCGAGATATGCTTCACAGCCTTTTCTAACATATTTTTGTGCCGACATAGCCAAAATAACATTAGATGCACTATCCAGTCTATCTGATTCAATTCAAAGCTTTTCACCGTTCTGACATTTCAACATAATATGATTTTGTCTACAATTCAAAACAGCATCATGATGAGTTTACCAGTCCATACCCAAAATCACATTGAACTCATCAAAGGGTAGTAACATCAAATTTGTTGGAAAGTTGCAACCCTGAATCATCAAAGGGCAGTTTTTACGAACTTTATCAACTAACACATATTGACCCAGAGGGTTCATTACTTTAACCACAAACTCAGTAGATTCAAAAGTTATTTTCTTATCTGACACTAAAGTCGTGCATACATATGAGTGCATTGACCCTGGGTCAATCAAAGCATTAACATCAGTATCAAAGATAGAAAATGTACCAGTGATAACATCTGGTGCTGAAGCTTTCTCTCGAGCACGGATCGCATAAGCTCTAGCTGGTGCTCGTGCCTCAGACCTTACAGTAGAGCCTTTCGTCCCACTACAGCTATTTCTCGCATTTCCAGTGTTCTGGGGCGGTCTCCCCTCGCAGCAGTATTACTCGGTTGATTAGTCTAAGCCTTTTCTTTGTCGGACCTGTAACAGACCAATTTTGACCCTAATCGGAACGGTGGTTTCGGGACCACGAATCCGAGCTTAAGAGATATTATAATATTATGTATTGTGTTTGTTATGTGTGTTTTTGTGAGTGTGAAAGTTTCGTGGAAAATTTTAGCTATCTGAGTGTTTAATTTGTTAAAAAGGTCTAAATTGCAAGAAGAACAAAGTAGTGGGCATTAATAAAAAGGGAGCTAAGTGAATTGTCCATAAAACATAAGGATTTGCATGTCAAATTTCCCACCTTTAAACAAGGTGGACGGCAAGCATGCATATATGCTCTCTTTTTATTTTTTTGTATGACATTTAGGCATTATTATATTAAAGCATGCTATGATTATATACTTTTTAATTATATATTTTGATTTTTAGTAAAATTAAAAGAAAAAGCATGCTATAATTTATGTTGAAAGAAAAATAAAAACAAAGGAATAATTCTCTCATCCTTCATCCCTTCTTGCCGATTTCTACCTTGAAGAGAAGAGAAGAACTTCATCTTCCCCATTCGGCCTTGCATGCACTAGATTAGGTAAGAATTGAACTTGATATGGCTTAAGTTCTTGATCATTTTCTCTTCTTTTGAAACAAGCAAAATGTGCTAATGTGGGTATGATGAGATTCGGCCATGGATGTTAATGTTGTAGTTTGTATTGATAATGAGTTAGATGGTATGAAAAGAAATGGCATGGACTTGTAAGAAGATTTGTTGTTTTGGCTTGAAGATACCCTCATAGTTGGCCGAATAATAGGATGGATATTCATGAAAACATCTCTTCTTGTGTCTAGATGTTCGGCCATTCCCTTATGATGAAATTTACCATATAAGATTGTTATATGTGATGTTTAAGTTATTGGGTGAACTAAGTTTAGAATTTGATTACTTGAAGTAAACTAGTGCAAGGGGGTAAATTTGATGAATGGAAGAGTTATAGAGAATCCTAGGCACCTAAGGGCCATTCGGCCATGGAGACCCCAAATGGGTTGAAATTTTATTGTGGTGTTCAATAGGTTAAATTGGATTAGTTAAATGCTTGAATTAGGTGTGGTTATTAGCTTGTTTATTGGTTGTATGTTGAAGAAAATACATGGGTATGGAATTAGTATATTCGGTCATAAGAGAAAATGAATTTGAGCTAATGTATTTGATTATATATGTGTAATTATATAAAGTTAAGGTACGGCTAGATAAGAAGGTAAGTGGTAAGTTAAAACACATCAAGGAAATTATTACCAAGTGTTTCCTAATAATTTGAATGCACTTGAACAAAGTAGGGGATGTATGCCGAATGCACATGGCTATGTCTTGAAATTATGTATTTTATGATTTTGCTTTTGAATTGAATGGAAGTGTTGTTTAATTGGTTATAATTGAACCAAATTAGATCGGGAACAAAAAGAGAAAGATCAAGATCGAGGAAAAACAAAGATTATCGAGTAGCCGATTTGCACGGCTTATCGACAACCGAGGTAAGTCCTTTAGTTAAATCATGTCAAAGAATTTATTTGGTTATTTTGACTATTAAAAATTTATGAATGTTAATGTCCAATTACATCATGGCCGATTGTATATTGACATATGAGTTGATGATTTATGTTGAGAAGGTGATGGAAATTATTTTGGCTAATGCAAGGTAAATAAGTAAGTTCTTGAGCTACTTTATATTTAAGGATCATTTACATATCTAAGGAATAAATGTATATGATTCGTTGTGTATAGTGAAAATGTGAAAAGCATGTAAAAATATGCTGACATTCGGGCCTCGAGCCTAGCAGGCCTCGTGCCGGTGACATAATCAGGCTTTATGCCTAGCAGGCCTCGTGCCAGTGTTAATTATCGGGCTTTTACGCCTAGCAGGCCTTGTGCCGGTGATATTTATCGGGCTTTACGCCTAGCAGGCCTTGCGCCGGTGTTACTATTCAGGCTTTTACGCCTAGCAGGCTTGATGCCGGTGATGTAATTTACCTAAGAGAAATTTAATCCTCGTCAAGACAATTTAGAGCTAAATTGTCGAGAATACGGTTCGGGTAAGTATGTGAGGTATGTTATGTTAAATATTACTTGTGCCAAATTGACCTTGATATATGTAAACTGACGGAAGTCGAGCTTAGAACATGCTATTATGGGACAATTGATTTGCATGTATAACTACTAAGAAAGTAGGTTATTGATTTATTAATATTTGGCCTTGTGTAAACTAGTTGCTTAGTTGTTTATGTAGAATGCCATATGTGGATTGTTTTATTTTCGTAAATAATTAAATGTTCTAATTTCTATGAGTGGGACTTACTAAGCTAGTAAGCTTAATCGTGTGAGATGTTTCCTTTGTTTTATAGATTAGGAGCAAGCCACAAGCTCACCGGGAACGTTGGAAAGTCGCTCACACTATCAACCTACATTTTGGGTACTCCTTCATTTTGGGTTGGTTTTAAACGAAGGCACGTATAGGATAGGCTTGGATTTGTTTGAGGAAATTTTACGGTTCACATGTAAACCCTAAAAAGAATGGCCATGCGAATATGGCTAAATTTCTAGTTAAGTACGTTGTTGTGTTTTTGATGTGTATGTTGGTTCTTGATGGCAAGGTTTATGCTTTCTTAATCAAAGTTTAATCATTTTGTTAAGGAAATGTTTATATACGGAATGAATCCTTGAATTAGGAATGTAGGTAGGTTTGGTTAGAAGCTAGTCTTTCATAAATTGCGACAAAACAACTTGTAGTAACAGCAGTGATGTGAGTTAAAAAAAATCACCAAAAATAGGGTATATTGAATTAAAAGGTGAATGAGACATGGAATTAAACCTTATTGTGTCTATTTTTACATGAAAGAAACAGAGTAGGCAAAAGATTTATACATTATGAGGTAATTCAGTTTTAGTGAGACCTGCTCTGAATGAATTCGTGAGTCATTGCTCTGTTTTGGAAAAATTGTCATAAATTGTAAAAAAATAATTAGGAAGCATGGTTTATATTTGTAAAACCCTTATTGAGTCTATTTTTCATTGGTATAAACTATAACAGTATATGAAATTTGTGCAACGAGATAACTGTATTTATGTAGAGACAGGTCAGAATTTTCAGACACTGTAATAAGGGTAACTTTGATGAATAAACTGTACTAATTGGCCACATGAAAAATTCTGGAAAAATTATGGTGAATAGTTATGTGAGTCTAGTTTCAAGGAAAATTTACGGATCCAAATTTCGAGTCCTGTAACCCGAGTTATGGCCGATTTAGTCAGCGTGATGCAGTTGGACAGCTTTAAAAATTTTCCTCCCCGAGTTAATGGTCACGTCTAGTAACGCCACGTACTCGATTCCGGCGAGGGCTTCGGGTAAGGGGCGTTACATTTGATTGGTATCAGAGCTTACGGTTTAGTCGATTCTAGGACTACCGTGGCGCGTGTGAGTCTAGCTATACATGCCTGTGGTTATATGTTGATAGTGTGGTGACTTCTGACAGCCTGAATTTTTGTTTTGTATAGTAAATGGACTCTGAACCAGAAAGAGCTGTGGCTGATGATGTGGAGAGCGTGGCGCCTGACCGTACCCACGGATCAGCGCCGATAGACTCTCGACCTGTTTCGGGTAGCCACGAAGGAGAAACTAAACAAGCCTTTTATCGGATGATGAACGAATGGTTTGCCCAATTTATTCAAAATAACCCGGCTGTACCACAACCTCCGCCCCCGAATAATCCAACTCCGGATCCTCTAGCTCCCCCAGTGATAGATCCAATGAGATCTAGTAGGCCCCCAGTTGACAAAATTCGAAAATATGGGGCCGAAGAATTTAAAGCCAATGACGATGATGATGCTGAGAGAGCCGAAATGTGGCTTGATAACACTATTCGGGTACTTGGTGAGCTGTCTTGTACTCCGGATGAATGCTTGAAGTGTACTATATCCTTACTACGGGACACTGCATATCACTGGTGGAATACACTAGTATCAGTGGTTCCGAAAGAAAAAGTGACATGGGATTTCTTCCAAACTGAATTTCGCAAGAAGTATATTAGCCAAAGATTTATTGATCAAAAACGAAAAGAGTTCCTTGAGCTGAAACAAGGACGAATGACCGTAACGGAGTATGAACGAAAATTTGTCAGGCTCAGCCGGTATGCTAGAGAGTGTGTCTCTACTGAAGCCATTATGTGTAAAAGATTCGAAGACGGCTTAAATGAAGATATAAAGATGTTTGTTGGCGTTCTTGAAATCCAAGAATTTGTAACCTTAGTTGAGAGAGCTTGCAAAGCTGAAGAGCTCG
This sequence comes from Gossypium australe, assembly GCA_005393395.2. Lineage (NCBI taxonomy): Eukaryota > Viridiplantae > Streptophyta > Magnoliopsida > Malvales > Malvaceae > Gossypium > Gossypium australe. Next base: position 30,597,829 of record CM016620.1, on the reverse strand, counting down.
GGAAGGAGAAAAGAAAGGCTGATACCGAAGCCAGAGATATTCGAAAGAGGTCTTCGGGCAAAATCTTTCATTCCACGAGCAAGAAGCCCAGAGATGACTACAGCCGACAGAAAACTACTACAGATCCGCCTAGACGGGATCGACCTCTCAGGAGCTCCCGGGCTACCTCGATAGCCAGTGTTGGTAACATTCCACAAAATAGAGTTGAATGCAAGTACTGTGGGAAATGGCACTCAGGGAGTTGTAGATTCCATGATCGGTCTTGCTATAAGTGTGGATCGTCAGGTCATTTTATCAGAGAGTGTCCGAAGTTAGCTGAGCAGAATGCAGTTCAGAACACTACACTGAGCAACGTGCCAATGCGGGGTAGACCACCCAGACATTCAGTCAATGTGGGTGGTAGCCAGAAAGGAACGACGAATGCTACAGAGCGATCTGAGGCTAGAGCTCCGGCTAGAGCATATGCTGCGCGAGCTAGAGAGGATGCTTCCTCCCCCGACGTCATTACCGGTACTTTCACTCTTTTTGATACTACTGTGATTGCACTAATTGATCCTGGTTCGACTCATTCTTATGTTTGTGAAACTTTAAAATTTGGTAAGACTCTGTTAGTTGAGTCTACCGAGTTCGTAATTCGTGTGTCCAACCCTTTGGGTAGATGCGTGCTTGTTAATAAAGTATGTAGAGGTTGCCCGTTGATGGTACGAGACTATTGCTTTCCAGCTGACCTGATGTTGTTGCCCTTCGATGAATTTGATATAATTTTGGGTATGGATTGGTTAACTTCACACGAGGCAGTGGTGGATTGCAAAAGAAAGCTTATTGATTTGAAATGCCGAAACGGTGAGACAATCAGAATAAAATCCTGTGATGTAAATGAGTTGCCTACAGTAATATCCTCAATGGTGGCCCAAAAGTATGTGAGAAAAGGGTGTGAAGCCTATTTGGCTTATGTGCTGGATAATAAAATGTCCAAGAGACAAATGAAATCGGTACCAGTTGTATGTGAATACGCCGATGTGTTTCCTGAAGAGCTACCGGGTTTACCCCCAGTACGAGAGATTGAGTTCGGCATTGAGTTAGTGCCGGATGCGACCCCAATTTCGATAGCCCCGTACCGAATGGCGCCTACTGAATTAAAAGAATTGAAAGCGCAGCTGCAAGAATTGACAGAGAGGGGTTTCGCACGGCCGAGTTTTTCCCCGTGGGGTGCACCAGTCCTATTTGTGAAAAAGAAAGATGGGACAATGCGAATGTGTATCGACTACCGGCAACTAAATAAGGTAACTATAAAGAATAAGTACCCGTTACCTCGGATTGACGATTTATTTGATCAGTTGAAGGGAGCTTCAGTGTTTTCGAAGATAGATTTGAGATCGGGTTATTATCAGTTGCGAGTCAGAGATTCAGATGTGCCAAAAACTGCATTCCGAACGAGGTACGGACATTATGAGTTTTTGGTTATGCCTTTTGGACTCACTAATGCACCTGCTGTTTTTATGGATCTAATGAACCGAGTCTTCCGACAGTTCTTGGATCGGTTTGTAGTAGTGTTTATCGATGATATATTGGTCTACTCTAAAAATGAAGCGGAACACGTTGAGCACTTGAGAGTAGTACTACAAACCTTGAGAGATCATCGTTTATATGCAAAATTCAGTAAGTGTGAGTTTTGGATGAAAGAAGTTAGCTTCTTGGGTCATGTGGTTTCGGTGTCAGGAATTCGGGTGGATCCAAACAAAATAGCAGCCATACTTGATTGGAAACCACCAAAGAATGTTTTCGAGATCCGAAGTTTCCTAGGCCTCGCGGGATATTATAAACGATTTGTAAAAGGTTTTTCCGTAATAGCTGCACCCTTGACGAGACTACTACAGAAAGATGTCAAATATGAGTGGTCAGAAAAATGTCAGAAGAGTTTTGAGCAGTTGAAAGCCCTTTTAACCGAGGCTCCAGTGTTAACTCAGCCTGAATCGGGTAAAGAATTTACTATTTTTAGTGATGCATCTTTAAATGGGTTGGGTTGTGTTCTAATGCAAGAAGGCAAGGTGATTGCCTATGCTTCCAGACAATTGAAGCCCTATGAAAGAAATTATCCCACTCATGATCTGGAGTTAGCAGCCATTGTGTTCGCATTAAAAATTTGGCGTCACCATTTATTCGGTGAAAAATGTCATGTTTATTCAGATCACAAAAGTCTAAAATATTTAATGACTCAGAAGGATCTAAATTTGAGACAACGCCGATGGTTAGAATTGCTGAAAGACTATGAATTAGTGATTGACTACCATCCTGGGAAAGCTAATGTTGTTGCAGATGCGCTGAGTCGAAAATCATTATTTGCTCTTCGTGCATTAAACGCATGGATGACGATGTCTAAGGATGGTTCGATCATAGCCGAGCTACAAGCAAGACCAATGTTTATTCGGCAAATTTGCGATGCACAGAAAGTTGACGAAAAGCTAGTTGCTATTCGGATTCAGTGCGAAAACGCTACAGAATCAGATTTCCAGATAGATGCAAATGACTGTCTGAAGTATAAAAGTCGATTGTGTGTTCCAATGAACTCAGATTTGATCCAGATGATTCTGAGTGAGGCCCATAATGGCCGAATGTCGATACACCCGGTAGCACGAAAATGTATAATGATTTGAAACAGTTCTATTGGTGGCCTGGCATGAAACGAGATATATCCGAATTTGTCTCCAAGTGCTTAATTTGTCAACAGGTGAAAGCTGAGCACCAGGTTCCATCCGGATTGCTTCATCCAATATGATACCCGAATGGAAATGGGATAGAATCACCATGGATTTTATATCTGGTCTCCCTATGACACCTAGTAAGAAAGATGCCGTTTGGGTTATCGTTGATAGACTGACTAAATCAGCTCATTTTGTGCCGGTACGTACCGACTATTCACTTGACAAACTCGCCGAATTGTATGCATCGCAGATTGTAAGATTGCACGGTGTACCGAGTTCCATTGTTTCAGATAGAGACCCAAGATTTACCTCGCGATTCTGGAAGAAATTGCAAGATGCATTAGGTACTAAACTTCATTTTAGTACAGCCTTCCATCCGCAAACAGACGGTCAGTCTGAGCGAACTATTTTGATACTTGAGGACATGTTGAGGTGTTGCGTCCTCGAGTTCGAAGGTACGTGGGAACGATACCTACCTTTGATTGAGTTTGCTTACAATAATAGCTTTCAATCTAGCATAAAAATGGCACCTTATGAAGCCTTATATGGTCGAAAATGTCGCACACCATTGTATTGGAATGAGCTCAGTGAGAATAAGATACACGGGGTTGATTGGATTAAAGAAACAGAACAGAAGGTGGTCGTTATTCGGAGTAATTTGAAAGCTGCTTCGGATCGTCAAAAGTCCTATGCCGATTTAAAACGTAAGGACATTGAATTTCAGGTCGGGGATCAGGTGTTCTTAAAAGTTTCTCCGTGGAAGAAAATACTCCGATTCGGTCAGAAAGGCAAGTTGAGTCCGAGATTTATCGGACCGTATGAAATCATAGAGCGTATAGGGCCTGTTGCCTATAGATTGAAATTGCCCCTTGACTTAGAAAAAATACACAATGTATTTCATGTTTCGATGCTTCGCAAATATAGATCGGATCTGTCCCATGTGATTACACCGTCAGAGATTGAAATTAGATCCGATTTGACATATGATGAGGAACCGATCCGTATCTTAGCTCGGGAAATAAAAGAGTTGAGAAATAAAAGAATTCCATTAGTAAAGGTTTTATGGAATCGTCACGGAGTTGAAGAGGCTACGTGGGAGCCTGAAGAGTCAATGAGGCAACAATATCCGAACTTATTTAACGGTAAGATTTTCGGGGACGAAAATCCTCAAAGGGGGGGAGAGTTGTAACAGACCAATTTTGACCCTAATCGGAACGGTGGTTTCGGGACCACGAATCCGAGCTTAAGAGATATTATAATATTATGTATTGTGTTTGTTATGTGTGTTTTTGTGAGTGTGAAAGTTTCGTGGAAAATTTTAGCTATCTGAGTGTTTAATTTGTTAAAAAGGTCTAAATTGCAAGAAGAACAAAGTAGTGGGCATTAATAAAAAGGGAGCTAAGTGAATTGTCCATAAAACATAAGGATTTGCATGTCAAATTTCCCACCTTTAAACAAGGTGGACGGCAAGCATGCATATATGCTCTCTTTTTTATTTTTTTGTATGACATTTAGGCATTATTATATTAAAGCATGCTATGATTATATACTTTTTAATTATATATTTTGATTTTTAGTAAAATTAAAAGAAAAAGCATGCTATAATTTATGTTGAAAGAAAAATAAAAACAAAGGAATAATTCTCTCATCCTTCATCCCTTCTTGCCGATTTCTACCTTGAAGAGAAGAGAAGAACTTCATCTTCCCCATTCGGCCTTGCATGCACTAGATTAGGTAAGAATTGAACTTGATATGGCTTAAGTTCTTGATCATTTTCTCTTCTTTTGAAACAAGCAAAATGTGCTAATGTGGGTATGATGAGATTCGGCCATGGATGTTAATGTTGTAGTTTGTATTGATAATGAGTTAGATGGTATGAAAAGAAATGGCATGGACTTGTAAGAAGATTTGTTGTTTTGGCTTGAAGATACCCTCATAGTTGGCCGAATAATAGGATGGATATTCATGAAAACATCTCTTCTTGTGTCTAGATGTTCGGCCATTCCCTTATGATGAAATTTACCATATAAGATTGTTATATGTGATGTTTAAGTTATTGGGTGAACTAAGTTTAGAATTTGATTACTTGAAGTAAACTAGTGCAAGGGGGTAAATTTGATGAATGGAAGAGTTATAGAGAATCCTAGGCACCTAAGGGCCATTCGGCCATGGAGAAGAGACCCCAAATGGGTTGAAATTTTATTGTGGTGTTCAATAGGTTAAATTGGATTAGTTAAATGCTTGAATTAGGTGTGGTTATTAGCTTGTTTATTGGTTGTATGTTGAAGAAAATACATGGGTATGGAATTAGTATATTCGGTCATAAGAGAAAATGAATTTGAGCTAATGTATTTGATTATATATGTGTAATTATATAAAGTTAAGGTACGGCTAGATAAGAAGGTAAGTGGTAAGTTAAAACACATCAAGGAAATTATTACCAAGTGTTTCCTAATAATTTGAATGCACTTGAACAAAGTAGGGGATGTATGCCGAATGCACATGGCTATGTCTTGAAATTATGTATTTTATGATTTTGCTTTTGAATTGAATGGAAGTGTTGTTTAATTGGTTATAATTGAACCAAATTAGATCGGGAACAAAAAGAGAAAGATCAAGATCGAGGAAAAACAAAGATTATCGAGTAGCCGATTTGCACGGCTTATCGACAACCGAGGTAAGTCCTTTAGTTAAATCATGTCAAAGAATTTATTTGGTTATTTTGACTATTAAAAATTTATGAATGTTAATGTCCAATTACATCATGGCCGATTGTATATTGACATATGAGTTGATGATTTATGTTGAGAAGGTGATGGAAATTATTTTGGCTAATGCAAGGTAAATAAGTAAGTTCTTGAGCTACTTTATATTTAAGGATCATTTACATATCTAAGGAATAAATGTATATGATTCGTTGTGTATAGTGAAAATGTGAAAAGCATGTAAAAATATGCTGACATTCGGGCCTCGAGCCTAGCAGGCCTCGTGCCGGTGACATAATCAGGCTTTATGCCTAGCAGGCCTCGTGCCAGTGTTAATTATCGGGCTTTTACGCCTAGCAGGCCTTGTGCCGGTGATATTTATCGGGCTTTACGCCTAGCAGGCCTTGCGCCGGTGTTACTATTCAGGCTTTTACGCCTAGCAGGCTTGATGCCGGTGATGTAATTTACCTAAGAGAAATTTAATCCTCGTCAAGACAATTTAGAGCTAAATTGTCGAGAATACGGTTCGGGTAAGTATGTGAGGTATGTTATGTTAAATATTACTTGTGCCAAATTGACCTTGATATATGTAAACTGACGGAAGTCGAGCTTAGAACATGCTATTATGGGACAATTGATTTGCATGTATAACTGCTAAGAAAGTAGGTTATTGATTTATTAATATTTGGCCTTGTGTAAACTAGTTGCTTAGTTGTTTATGTAGAATGCCATATGTGGATTGTTTTATTTTCGTAAATAATTAAATGTTCTAATTTCTATGAGTGGGACTTACTAAGCTAGTAAGCTTAATCGTGTGAGATGTTTCCTTTGTTTTATAGATTAGGAGCAAGCCACAAGCTCACCGGGAACGTTGGAAAGTCGCTCACACTATCAACCTACATTTTGGGTACTCCTTCATTTTGGGTTGGTTTTAAACGAAGGCACGTATAGGATAGGCTTGGATTTGTTTGAGGAAATTTTACGGTTCACATGTAAACCCTAAAAAGAATGGCCATGCGAATATGGCTAAATTTCTAGTTAAGTACGTTGTTGTGTTTTTGATGTGTATGTTGGTTCTTGATGGCAAGGTTTATGCTTTCTTAATCAAATTTTAATCATTTTGTTAAGGAAATGTTTATATACGGAATGAATCCTTGAATTAGGAATGTAGGTAGGTTTGGTTAGAAGCTAGTCTTTCATAAATTGCGACAAAACAACTTGTAGTAACAGCAGTGATGTGAGTTAAAAAAAAATCACCAAAAATAGGGTATATTGAATTAAAAGGTGAATGAGACATGGAATTAAACCTTATTGTGTCTATTTTTACATGAAAGAAACAGAGTAGGCAAAAGATTTATACATTATGAGGTAATTCAGTTTTAGTGAGACCTGCTCTGAATGAATTCGTGAGTCACTGCTCTGTTTTGGAAAAATTGTCATAAATTGTAAAAAAATAATTAGGAAGCATTGTTTATATGTGTAAAACCCTTATTGAGTCTATTTTTCATTGGTATAAACTATAACAGTATATGAAATTTGTGCAACGAGATAACTGTATTTATGTAGAGACAGGTCAGAATTTTCAGACACTGTAATAAGGGTAACTTTGATGAATAAACTGTACTAATTGGCCACATGAAAAATTCTGGAAAAATTATGGTGAATAGTTATGTGAGTCTAGTTTCAAGGAAAATTTACGGATCCAAATTTCGAGTCCTGTAACCCAAGTTATGGCCGATTTAGTCAGCGTGATGCAGTTGGACAGCTTTAAAAATTTTCCTCCCGAGTTAATGGTCACGTCTAGTAACGCCACGTACTCGATTCCGGCGAGGGCTTCGGGTAAGGGGCGTTACAGGACCTTTCTGATCAATCTCTGAGATAATGTTCATATGAACCACATTTAAAACATGACCCGTCTTTCAATCTGTATTCACTAAAGTGTCGTCTATTACATTTCTGACATTCGGGTTTGTTGTTTCTAACACTGCCTACACTTGCTACAGACGTAACCTGAGGTTTTGAGCTCAAATGTTGTTTTCCTCGGTCTTTACCAGAGTAACCCACTGAAGCTGACGAACGACCACGATATTCTTTCAAATGCTTTTACAGTGTTTGGTATGACTTTCCCATAGATCTCTTTCCTGAATCATGAGCCTCAGAATCGGCTTTTCTCTTTACTTTACTTAGTTCCTGGGCTTTGTGTGCCCTGTCAACCAAAACTACAAATTCATTAAACTCAAGGATCCCGACTAACAGCTTAATGTCTTCATTTAACCCGTCTTCAAACCGTGTGCACATAGTAACCTCTGACGGTATACATTCTTGGGTATACTTACTGAGTTGAACAAATTCTCTTTCATATTCAGATACTGTCATCTGACCTTATTTCAATTCAAGAAATTCTTTACGTTTCTTGTCTAAATATCTCTGGCTCACATATTTCTTTCAGAATTCAATCTGAAAGAATTCTCGATTTACCCAATCTCTCGGCACAATCGCAACTAAGGTATTCCACCACTGATAAGTCAAATCCTTCAACAATGATACAGCACATTTCAAGCATTCCGTCGGTGTACATGATAATTCATCAAAAACCCTCACAATATTTTCTAACCAGGACTCAGCTCTTTCAGGATATCCTCAATTGTACCTTGGAACTCTTTAGTCCCATACTTTCGGATTTTATCAACTGGAGGCTTGCTTGCTCGTACTAGTTCCAAACCCTGAGGAACTACGGGGACCGGTAGGGGGACAGGTGGAGGTGGGGGTGGAGGTGGAGGTTGTTGAGCAATAGGGTTCGTTCGCATGAACTCAGAGAACCATTCAGTCATCACCTGGAAGAAGGCTTCTTTAACCTCTCCTCCTTGGCCCTCAGATACAGGTCTACTTCCACTAGGCGCTACTCCATGAACGGAGGCTTGCACGTTACTTTCTACTTCATCAGAATCAGCTCGATTGGATAACATTTTATCTATATGAAAACATAAGTAAATTTTGAGTCAGGATTTATCACACTACACAGGTTATATAATGGCATGTATTTCTAGACGCGTACATGCTATGTTCAGCCCGAGAACCGACTAAACCTAGCTCTAATACCATTAAATGTAACACCCAAAACTCGTATCCGTCACTAGAATAGGGTTACAGAGCATTACCAAACAAACTGAACATTAAACATATATTTCATACATTGACATCAACATGATATAATTCATTCATTCACATAAAATTCGTCCCTAAATCAAGCCCTCGAGACCCTAAAAATACATTAGAATCAATTCGGGACCAAATTGGAAGCAATTGGAAAGTTCACGAAAAATTTGGAAAAATTGGACTGCAGGGATCACACGGCCGTATGGCTAGGCCGTGTGCCTCACACGACTGAGACACACTTCCGTGTCTTACGCCATGTAACAATCGAAATAGGGATACACAGTCGTGTCCCAGCATGTGTCCTTACCCGTGTAACTCTCTGAGTTGGGTCACAAGACCAAGCCACACACTCGTGTATTAGGCCGTATAACTCTCGAAATAGCCAGACACGACGTGTGCTAGGCCGTGTAACAGTCTGACTTGCATGCATTTAAACCTACAGGGGACATACAGTCATGCCGCCTGCCCGTGTGTCACACACGGCTGAGTCACACGCCCGTGTCTCAGCCCGCGTTGACATTAAATTTGCAAAAATCAAGCCATTTCAAACACCAACTCATGCAACCACCTACAAGCATTTTGAGCAAATGACCAAAGCATCAAAACATTACCAAAACCTATATGAAATGACCAATTCAATAGTCCAATATCATTCAATCAATATGCCATATAAGGCACCTCAATAGCAACATCAAAACTTACCTACACATACATATTTGGTCACATTTCCATCCTTCACATTTAGTTCAATACATTTCCAAAACATACCATATTTTAATCAGAATCAAAGCAACATAACACATACCATAATTTGACCATATTAAGATTAATTCATCACATACCACTTTCCCTATTCAAACATGCATCAACACATTACCTCATTAACACATACTAGTAAGGCATCTATAAGTACCAAAATGACACAAACCAACCAATATCAAATGGTACCAAAACAACTTATACATGCCAATATCATCAACTAACATTCAATTAGATACCAACACTAGTCCACCTATACATGCCATTATAACCTTTGCCAAAACATAAAAAACTACCGATATATTCGCTAGATAGTGTGATAGATCTCCGACGAGCTTCTGATTATCTATAAAACATAGGAAAGAAAACTACGTAAACACATAATGCTTAGTAAGTTCGTAAAACATGAACATAACTTACCATTTCAATGCATAACATTAAGATTAAGCATAATATAATCCAACCAAAAGCTTGGCATAGGCCGAAGCACCATCAACAACACAAGTTAGTGCATTCAAACATAATTTACTTAAATTAACATGGGGTAAACTATTTGCACATGAATATAATTCATTTGATTTCATCACTTTCGTAAACATAAGTATACTTCCATTGAAGCTTACTATTTCAATCCTCGTCATAATTACATGATATAGTTCATTTGAACACTTACCGTTTCATTCCTTTCCATGTCCATTGAACCATTTAGAATATCATCGGATACTCGGGAAAGCTCACACGAAGTGTGCTAAACATATAACCGTAACATTTCCTTTACATAGTTGCTCACACGAGTTGTGAAATGGTCCTGCTCACACGAGCTGTGGAGTATCAGCAACAAATGCAGGACCTCAGACATCGGTAGGACATTCAAGACCAGCACCCGAAACATGAAAACCCTAATAACATGTTATTCGTATACTACGAATTCCTAAGGTTCAAACGGGGCTCGGAAACTATCATAGCATTGTTGGATATTCATCATTCAATTATATGACACTTAACATAATAACATATAATAAAAAATAGCATTAGAAATTATATTTATGCACCAACTTACCTCGATGATTTGAGCGTAAAAACAAATTCGATCAATCTGAGGCTTTAGCTTTTCCCCGATTTAAATATGTACGATGTCTATCTTGATCTAAATAGGGAAATTCAATCCATCTAATACTTCTATTATTCAATTCCGTCCCTATTTCATATTTTTACAAAATTACTATTTTACCCCTAACATTTTAACTTTTTACAATTTAGTGTTTAAGCTCATATATTGAAATTTAAACATTATCATCCTTTTCTCATGCTAGTTGAATTCTCTAGGGACCTAAATCAATCCATAAAAATCATCATTTCATAATTTTAACATGAATTTTTACCATTTTTATAAATAAGTCCCTAAATGTTATTTTCATAAAAAATCACTTACCAAACTTGTTTATTTATTAACAAGGATTCATAATCTACCATAAAACATCAAGAATCATACAAGAACATTCATGGAAAAACCCTAAACCTTTAACAATTTTACAAATTAATCCTCAGGCTAGCTAGATTAAGCTAAAATGACTTCAAAAACATAAAAATCATTAAAAATGGGACAAAATCACACTTACATGCAAAGAAATAGCTTGACCGAACTTGTCTTCCCCTTTAATGGTAAATTTCAGCTATGGATGAAGAAAATAAGGAAGATGATAACATTTTCATCTTTTAATTCTTTTACATTTTCAATTAATTATCAAATTACTTAACTAACCTTTAAAAACATTCAAATTTTCAAATAAACCTTGCCATGAATATCCATTAACAATATAAATGGTCTAATTACCATTTAATTCCACTCACTTTAAGGTTCCATAGTCATTTGACCCTTTTTACTAAGAGAACCCCACTTTTGCACCTTTTACGATTTAGTCCTTTTCACTTAATTAAGCATGCAAACGTCAAAACTTCTTAACGAAATTTTTATACAACCTTACTAACATTCCATTAACATTAAAATAATAATAAAATAAAATTTTACTCATCGAATTTGTGGTCTCGAAACTATTGTTCTGATTTCATTGAAAACGGGCTGTTACAAGTAGTGTCTTGCCAACTTGCAGCAGTCATGCTCCTATAGCCTCATGAACCTTAAAAATAGATTGGGAATGGATTTGGAAACAGAAACTCCAACCCCAAATGTTGCTTTGAGAATGTGCTCATAGCATTTTGCGAATCAATCACTTCCTTTTCGCAACAAGGCATGAACCTGCAAAATATTTGCCCCTTATGTACTAGTCATCTCAAAACCATCGACCATTTTTTATGTAATTGCTCAGTGAACAATCATTGTTGGATTTCATGCCTACTGTTGATCCAAGACTTAGCTAGTTCGAATGGCTCAAAGCTAATGTTGACTCAAAGGTTTGGTTCTAAAAAGTTCAAACTCCTTAGAAATACGTGTACTGCTTCTTTCTCAAAGAAGAAAATTTTGGCTCGTATGGAACTCATTGGTCTTCACAAGTAAACCCATTCCATGTGATATTATCTCAAGAGCTTTATCAAAAGTAAATGAATTCTTTGGCCTTGCTACCGTGATTAAAAAGAAAATCCCTTTACCTACAATTGTAGGAGTAACATGGAGGGTACCACAAGCACAATGGCATAAACTTAATACAAATGACTCCATCATGGGGAATTTGGGAATAGAGTGTTAGATACAGGACTTAGCTAGTTTGAATGGCTCAAAGCTAATGTTGACTCAAATGTTTGATTCCAAAAAGTTCAAATGACTTAGAATTACGTGAACTGCTTCACTATTTGAGAAGAAAATTTTGGCTGGTATAGAACTCATCAGTCTTCACAGGTAAACCCATTCCATGTGATATTATCTCAAGAGCTTTGGCAAAAGCAAGCCAATTATTTGGCTTTGCTACCGTGGTAAAAAAGATCCCTTTAACCGCATTTGTAGTAGTAACATGGAGGTCATCACAAGAACAATGGCATAAACTCAACAGATGACTCCATTTGGAATTTGGGAATAGTGTTGAATCTCTTATAAGAGATAATAATGATAAATCGGTTATTGGTTCATATCGATTTATCTAGTTGCCTCCAATGGATTACTGGTTCATATCAGTTTATCTCACTTGGCTCGAGGGTAGAAATTGAACTTTGAGCAGGACTTTGCTGTCCATGTTTGAACTACAATCCAAGCATGTCTTCAGAAAATGTAATGGTACTGTAGCCATCAAACATATCTTCAGGGAAAGCAATGTAATGGTACTGTAGCCATCAAACATATCTTCAGGGAAAGCAATAGTACTGAGCAAATGGAAATTTTGAAGTCAATATCATTGAAAGTGACAACCACCAATATGAATAATAAAACCGACATAGATAATATAAAAAAATTAATACTATGAACTTCCGTGCTAATATAAGGAACAGCCTCGGTCACGCTTCCAACTCAAGCCTGTTATTTTCTGAAACATCTGGTACCATTATGCATCAATTTTTTTTTTATTATTATTTACGAATGATCCTTTATCGACCTAAAAGATATTATCTTTAATAACATATAATTAGTGATCAAAGTGATCACAAAAGAAAACATAATAAATTGCTTTTTTAAATCGATAAAGATAATAAATTAAATGCAACAAGTGATTCCAAATGATAATTAAATATATCTTGATCCATGTCGACTTAATCTAGAGAAAGGATTAGAATCTCATTCAGTGTAAAATCAGAAAAATATAACATGCAATATAAGGTTTGGCAATAACAACGGCTAAAAGCCATTAAAAATATTCAAAAAGCAGTAAAAATGGAGAAAGGGAAGAACAAATAGAAATTACCGAGCATCTTATCTAACCCACTAAATGCGGTTATTGTTGCACATAGATGGTATTTTTTCTAAAGCTAGCTGGTAGTAAGTGTACTACGTTTCTACAAACTCACCCCAACCCTTGAGACGCTCTTTTCCGAACTTGCTGACTTGGCTACCTCCAGTTAATGACTGACAAACAAAATTAGTCCCTGCAAAACAATGCATTTATTGACCTTTTAAAGAAAATAAAATATTAAGATTAAATGCAACTGTCTAACAACCATGTAAACCATAATAGCTTCTAGAGAAAGAGGTCCAAGAACTTGTTTTACTGCAATTAGACTCCAAGGGTATAGCATAAGGTCGTTAAGCAAACAAAAACAAATCAGATAACAAAGTGGCCAAGGCATTGCCTTAACTACAACCACATCTACATGACATCTTCCCTCTGTTTCTGAGCTGTTTAAGATATGCAGGAGATGTGTTGTTTCTTGTTTGGCAATGAAGGAAACGCCTCTTAGTGTATGACTAGCATAAATAATAGCAGCAATTTTCTCTTAGCTGAAGCTATTAGACAGTGAAGGGTACAGATTATGAGGTTAGCGTGTCCAACAAAAATTCAGAATATGACAGACTCAACTTTATTGCTATCTACTAAAAACCTGGTGCAAGATGCCATTGTCTTCTTCCTATCAAAGAGGAGTTGCTTTGCAGTATTCAATATTGTAGGGTGTATTATGCAAACATATTAAGCAAACTAAGAACTATGTGGCTCTTAATGTCGGAAGAATTTCCCCTGCAATTATTTTTACTTACGATCCTACAATTATCACAAGACACAATCATGTAGGGGCCACTACTTAGAAGAATGGGTTTCGATTCAGGACTGCAATAGATAAATTGCACTACAATAATTAAAGGCAATGTGCTCCTCATGATCTGTCTAGGCATGCTGTATTGACTATCTTGATAGGAGTTTAGATCTTTGTAATGCTCGTGATAAAGAGTTTCTTTAGCAGAGCAGAGTTTTCTAAGCAATCCACAATATCTAAAGAATGATCCTATTCCAACCAGAATAAAAGAAAACAAAGCAGTAGCAAAATATAAATATAAAGAAATTGAAGCAACAACAAAATTATCCAGCTAAAAGTCATCAAATAAAATGTGGCTCACCAGTACTTGATCAAGCCATCCCAGCCACAAGTTGCAACTTTACTTTGCTCCAATGGATGCCACTCACACCCAATGCAAACTCCCTCATGGCACTTGAGGGTTCTAAATACTTTGCAGCTCTTCCAGTCCCAAAACCAGCACTTACCCTCTCCATCTCCAGACATAACAAACCGTCCATCTGGTGAAAAATTGACTTGGCAAGCATAGCCAGCCACAATGTGCCCAGCAAACCTTTTCTTTTTGTTAAGCTGAAACCGCTCCCTGGTGCTGTAAATAAGAATTTGGTTATCCAAACTTTGAGCAGCAAGCCAATTAGTGTTAGGGTGAAGTGAAATGGCTGGCATAGAGTGCATGTGAGGCTCACTAATATACTTTATAACAACAGGAATTCCAAACTCCCATACTCGAAGTGACTTGTCGTCACTTGAGGTAACAAATCTCCTATTGTTATCGACAAATGTAATGGTATTCACTGCCCCTAAATGCTGATCATACTCTTGTGTAGTCTGTCCAGTATTAATATCCCACTGAACAATCTTCTTATCACTCATTCCCGCTAACAGAATATTCTGCTTATCTTCATCAGGGTTAAGCTTAACTACATAAGGAATCTTCCCAGTTGAGAAAGTTGATATAACCTGCCCGGTTTCAGTATCCCAATACTTGATGTTCTTGTCATATCCAGCAGTTAAAAATTTAGTGCCATCATTACAAAATGAAATATCTCTCACTGCCTTTGAATGACCCATATATGTCCTCATACACTTGCCTGAATTGAACACATCCCAGATCTTCACTTTAGTATCCATCCCAGCAGAGAGAATCAAATGCCCGTACTTAGGGAAGAACCTGATAGCTGAGACACCCTTAGTGTGCCCACTCCAAGTGTGTATCAATCTTTTTGGTATATAACAATGATCATTTGTTGCTTTTGCATCTTTAGGAGGAGCAATCCAAGACCTTCCTTGGTAATCTCTCTCCTCCTTTCCGTGAAAAGTAGTCTTATCCACCAAGTGCTCACCTTTCTCACCTGAATGCCCTTTCTCTTCTTTCTTCTTTGCATACTCCTCTGCATACTTCTTTTGCTCCTCAGTCAACTCTGTTTGCACCCCCACTTTTTTACCCGCCCAAGGACTCTTTTTATTCTTCATCAACCATTCCTCACTGGCCGGATTATCAATATCTGTTGGATTAACCTCATGCTTACCACCCACAACCTCATCCTCCATTTCAACATCCTTCATTTTTTCAATTTTTCGCTTCTTTTGCTCATGTTGTGGAATGTTATAGACTGAAATGGCATCATTCTTCTGCAAAGCATCCAAATCACCGATATAGTTGTTCCCCGAAGGGTCAGCAGCATAACCATATTTGTGGAAGGTGTTGTATTGCTCATCAAAAACAAAAGAGTCAATTGCGGCATCCTCAACAAACCCCAGCTTGTGGTTGCGCATGCCCTGGGCGATGCCATCCTTGGCATATGGATGAACTGGGCCATAAATAGGGGCCCAGAGTTGGTCATAGGTGGGATTGAAGGCAACAACATGCTGGCTTGGATCAATGGGCTTCGAATGGGATTGATGCGCTTTTGCTACTGTTAAGGCCAGCATTGTGTCATCAACCTTGGGTGCAGCAGATTTGGAGGGGATGAGTCGTGGAGGTGAAGAGTCTGGAGATGAAGTAGATGGCTGGTGACTTTGGTCTTCACCATCACTTTTATCTGCATAAGTTTGGAGAAGATCCATGGAAGGCTTCTTGAAAGCCTAATTCATATAAACATAGATATTACTTGGGGTATTTGTCATTGAATTATATTTAGATTATCAGAAAGGCACAAGTAGAAAATTATACCATACTCTATTTGAAAATTTATTTGGGGATAAGATAAACACCATAGTTTGTCTTAGTTAACAAACCATAGGAGACAATAAAAGGATAATCACAAGACTTGCTTGAATTTTACATATGTTAAGATGGTCTTTTGAAAGCTTTCTACAAAAGAAAAAAAATGATGCTTATAGATTCTTCATAGAATCCAGTTCATTAAAAACAGGAAGAAAAAGAGAAAACATCACTGTTTATGGTGACACGGAGATGTTAACAACAAGGAATAGAAGAAAAGCTAATAAGAATGACTTGGTTATGATGCAATTTAAGAAGCAAAGGGAAATGCTGGATCTGAAAGAGAGCAAGTATAAGCGTATTGAACATAAAGTGAGCAAGTACTAAAATACCTTCTTCTTTGGTCGTGATAAAAATTAAGAAGAATCAACAACACATTTGAATCATTTTTTCCCTAGATGAGAGTGACAAACAGACAACAGATAGACTAAAAATATGAATTACAATCACCACTCCAAAAGCAACCAAGAAAAAGAACATCTTACAAGAAATGATTGATTAGAACCATGAAAAAAGTAGGTACAACTACCAGGTTTCAGACAAGAGATAACTAAGACTTCAAGAGATATCAGTACTGAACTTTAAAGTAAGGAAATTCATAAACAAAAACCCACACGTAAAATTACAATAAGAAAAAATAAGGAATTTAAGGAGAAAAAGCTCAGACTAAAAATAAGTAATAATCGGTAATGACATTACAACTATGCATAAAACTAACTCACAAAATAAGGGCGTAATCTCGAAGGAGATTTAGGAAACAAAAGATTTATTCTATTTTATTTTATTCAGAATAGACCTCGGTTTTTTTAAGAAAATTTAATCTTTTCCGGAAAGGATTTCACTGGGAAATATCCTAGAAAGCGTAATAATTGTTTCGCACTTACTCTTTTAAACAAGTCAATGAGATTTTCAGTGGCTACAATACTTTATTCGGAGTGGTAGAAATTCAGGGTTTCGAATGGCGCTGCTGTGTCATACCGCAATTTGGGGGTAGCAGCACCGTCCCCGTAAAGATCTCAATAACAGTGTGAACAAATCTCACATCAATAGCAGCGGATCGCGGCCGCAAATAGCAGTGTAACTAAAAATAGCGACCATAACGGTCCACTATGTCCACTATTTCCACTAAACAGACAGAGTATGAGATGACACAGCGTAACAAGCAGAATTATCGAAAACAGAAAGTAAAATATTAAAAAACAATGCAGAGGCAGAGACCAGAAAACTCAAAATCTCAGTACTCAAGTAGAAAACTTCAACTTATGTTTACGGTTCAAAAATTTACCTTAGTTAATTTCCTGACCTGCCAGAAACTTGAAGGCAATAGAGGGCTTAGGTCAGGGACTGGAGGAGGAGGAGAAGAAGGATAAAATATGAGGAACAGAATGACGAGGCCGGGACGAAGTGGTGGTGACAGGTTTCTTTGGAGGCGGAGATGTGTGAACACAGAATATATAAACTATCAAAACTGAAAATGAAGAGAGAGAAATTGATGCTTACCTGGGTATTTTGAAACAGGCGTGGTTTTCCAAAATTTCGGAAAAGAAAGGAGAAGAAGCACTAGTATGTGAGAGGAGTCGATTAGAAGCTTGGAAACGAGCCATCCAAAGGTAAAAAACTAATTATACACGCTTCCAAATCAATAAATAAAAAAGATAATAAATTTTAACATACTTACATCTATATACTCTTGTATTGAGAATAATTTATATCAATTAAGTTAAAATTAAATTGACTCTAAAAAATTAGTCAGTGTGCTTTAAAGATAAAAAAACATTAATAAACTTTGACTTAACCACATTATCTTATAATTATAAAATTTTAAGTTTGATTTTAAGTAATTTCATTTTTTAAATTATAAAAAATAAGAAATTAGTTATTGGTTTTTTTTCTATTTTGGTTATATTTTTTAATTTAGTCATTATCTTTAATTTAAATTCATTTTTATTTCTTAGTTATTTTTATATTTTTCTTTCCTTATTCTTTTTTTCTTTATTTCTTTTTCATTCTCTTTTCTTTCCTTTTTCTAATTTTCTTCCTTAAACCCATTTATTCTTCTTGTTGTAGAGAATCTCCATACTTGGTTTAACAATTGTTTTGTGGTCTCAAGCTTATTTGCTCGTGGAAGTGCAAATAATACCAAAAGTTGTTTGTTCTCAATACGGTTTGACAATTGGTGTAACGGTAGCTCTTATTGTTTAAGTTCTTGTTTGGATATATTTTCTTATTTCCTACCCGATAAGAAAGGTGATAAGTGTTGCTATAACCCCTCACCATTAATGTCATTTTAATGATGAGAATGGCAATCAAGCTTTGAAATTCCTACAAATAGTTATCTTGCCTGATCTTAAGTGATTTTCAGATGCTGGACTTTCTTCTAGTGTTATGGGTCGCAGATTAAAGCCCATGACTATTGGGCACATAGTGTGATACGAACTCGCCTCGGTGATGATTCGAGTCGTAAATGTTTGCCCAATCGTTTACGAGGAGTAATGGATCTTTCAGAAATTAGAAGTTTTGGAAATAAGTTGGCGAAAGCTTTTAGTTGATTTTCTTTTAGAAATGGCTTAAGTTAGGAATGGAGGTTGATAGATGATGAAGGAATCGGTTTTAGAAGATGCAATGGTTGGTTCGATTTAGTAGGACGAAATAAAGTCAAGTGAAGTGTAGATAGATAAAGTGTAGGATAGTCGGTGGAAATGGAGATACGGACTTAAACACGAGAAACGATTCAACACTAGAAAGTGTCTGTAACACCCCTTACCCCTATCCGTCGCCGGATCAGGGTACGAGGCATTATAACAATCTTATACACTTCCCTGATACATACATTCCAATAATTAAATCTTTATGCATGTCATTCAGTTGAAAATAATTAGGAATTGTCGTGATTCCAACTTGACAAATTGATAGTGTGATGATACCTCCAACGATCTCCAACCCCGAGCCAACCTGACAACACTAAGAGAAATGGGAAAATGGTGTAAGCTTTATAGCTTATTAAGTTGACATATTAATAATAATAAGCAATTTAATTAACAATATTAACCCATTTCTCAATAAATATGCTCAAGGAAATAGAATCAATATTCACATAGCTTCACATTTTTCTTAAGTTCAATTTAGGCTGTTTTTCTGAGTCACAGTCACTAATTTAATTATTTCATAAGCTACAGAACTTGAAATTAAGTTCTGTAAATTTTCCCTGAAATTAGACCCATATACCTTCTTACCATAAAAATTCCAGAATTTTTGGTCTAGCCAATCAATACCAGAATATTCTTAAAATTTCCCTTACTTCACTGTTTGATGGTTCTGACCTATATTTACAAAAACTCAGTTATCTCATTGTACAGAATTCAAATAATGTTTTTGTTTATTCTAATCAAAAATAGACTCATTAATAATTCTAAGCATATAAACTATGCTCCATGATTATTTTTGTACAATTTTTAATAATTTTTTCAAGACAGAACAGGGAATCACGAAGTCATTCATAACCAGTCTCACTAAAATTTAAATATCTCATAATTTC
Organism: Gossypium australe; assembly: GCA_005393395.2. Taxonomy (NCBI): domain Eukaryota; kingdom Viridiplantae; phylum Streptophyta; class Magnoliopsida; order Malvales; family Malvaceae; genus Gossypium; species Gossypium australe. Next base: position 30,578,077 of record CM016620.1, on the reverse strand, counting down.
CACTTCTTTTGCTTATTTTATTTCTTTTATATGAAAATAGACTCAATGAGATTTCAATTCATATCTCCTTCACTCTCTAATTCAATTTCCACTATTTTCGGTGATTTTTTTAAAGTACACAATTGCAATTGTCCAGTACTGTTTTAATGCAAATTTCACTTTTTCATGATTTCCATGTATTCACTTTCATTTTTTTTATACATATGCACTAAAACAACATATAACTTGGCACATAACTATCACTTGATCATATGCACATCTCACTCATTTGCATCCTTACTATTAATGTCTCATAATCTAAGCATTTTATTCAACATATAAATCATACAATAACAATTTTGTACACATACATGTACTACTTATTCATACGATTCTCTACTTAGTTTCATACCTGTACTTCACTTATACAAACAATTTCATATTCACACTTACTCATACAAATGCATCAAACACAATGTTCACTTTCACATTATTATCACATGATTAAATCCTTTTCACATTCAATCACTTTTCATTATATCAATTCAATACCCGTTGAACCATACGGAATACTAAAGGATACGCGGAATAAGGCACATAGTGCCACACTGTAATATAACTGAAGCTATCACTGTAATGTAGCCGAAGCTACCACTGTAATGTAGCCGAAGCTACCACTGTAACACAGGGGTTTCCCTCGGGCCTGCTCACACAAGCTGTCAATTCAAGGTTAATATACAGTGCTGCTCACACAAGCTGTCAGGTGCCTGCAACATATGTACGATCACCCAGCCACTGATAAAACACAGTGAACCAGCACCCGGGGAACACTTTCACACTGAAAACACTGAAATTCCTAGTGACATGTCACTTGTATCCTAATCGTTTTCTAAGGTTCAATCAGGACTTTTTCACACTTGTTAACACTTAGTCAATATTCACTTAATCACCTGTCTCATGATAACACTAATTCACAATTACTCATAACATTTACAATCATAGAAGTCACATTTAAGTACAATATTTCAATGCATTTCCATGTACCATAGACATATTTTAAATCAATTTATAAACTTGGCACATTAAACATTTAATTCAACATAATTCACTAATTTAGCTTTCAAATATAAATTACAATATTATTGCATTATTATTAACACACCAACTTACCTCGAATGCTGAAACGACTAATTTTCCCGACTTAGTTCACAACTTTGTTCTTCCCCGATCTTTGTCCAAATTTCATAATTTCTTGATCTAACATGTCAAATAACACTCATTTAACACATTTTCTCAACACACTAATCAATTCAATTCACATATCAAATTATGGAAAATTTATAATTTTGCCCCCTAAATTTCAAAAATTACACTTTTACCCCTAGGCTCGTAAATTAAACTTTATTCCTTTTTCTTATGTTTTATGACATGCTGAACATTTTTCCCTTCTATAGCAACTTCAAATTCTTAATATAACACATACTTATGAACAATAACAACTTTTACCGATTAGCTCGTTTTACTCGTTTTCACCTAAAATCACTTAGCAAACATCGTTTTCCTAACCTCAAACATCCATATTCTACCATTAGATATCAAAATACATGTTTATCTAGCTTGGGTATATTTTTTAAACTTTGATTACACTTAAAATAAATGGTAGAAATAGACAAATTAAGCTTCGAGGATTTCAAAAATACGAAAATCATTAAAAACGGGACAAAAATCGTACCTATATAAGCCATAGAAGCTTGGCCGAATGAAGCTCATCCATGGCTGCCATTTTTGTTTTTACAATCGGTTGAAGAAGAAGAAAGGAAAAAAGATGATAGCTTTTATCATTTTGTCTTATTAGGCCATTTTAGCTTAATTACAAAATTACCCTTTTTATTTCAACCAAATTTCAAAAATACCAAACAAATATCTCCCACTAACTTATTAATGGGCTAATTGTCTCATAAGGACTTCCAATTTAAAAACACATAACAATTGAACACCTCAAACAAATAGAATTCAACTTTTGCACTTTTTACAATTTAGTCCTTTTGACTAAATTATGTGACCAAACGTTAAAATTTTTCCAACGAAATTTTTTCGTAAAATTATAGACCATAAAAATATAATAAAAATAAAATTTTCCTCGTCGGATTTGTGATCTCGAAACCACTGTTCCGACTAGGCCCTAATTTGGGACGTTACATTGTCACCCCAGTTTCTATTTGTTTTAAGGTGAATGATAGAATTCGAAAATGATGCTTATAGATTCTTCATAGAATCCAGTTCATTAAAAACAGGAAGAAAAAGAGAAAACATCACTGTTTATGGTGACACGGAGATGTTAACAACAAGGAATAGAAGAAAAGCTAATAAGAATGACTTGGTTATGATGCAATTTAAGAAGCAAAGGGAAATGCTGGATCTGAAAGAGAGCAAGTATAAGCGTATTGAACATAAAGTGAGCAAGTACTAAAATACCTTCTTCTTTGGTCGTGATAAAAATTAAGAAGAATCAACAACACATTTGAATCATTTTTTCCCTAGATGAGAGTGACAAACAGACAACAGATAGACTAAAAATATGAATTACAATCACCACTCCAAAAGCAACCAAGAAAAAGAACATCTTACAAGAAATGATTGATTAGAACCATGAAAAAAGTAGGTACAACTACCAGGTTTCAGACAAGAGATAACTAAGACTTCAAGAGATATCAGTACTGAACTTTAAAGTAAGGAAATTCATAAACAAAAACCCACACGTAAAATTACAATAAGAAAAAATAAGGAATTTAAGGAGAAAAAGCTCAGACTAAAAATAAGTAATAATCGGTAATGACATTACAACTATGCATAAAACTAACTCACAAAATAAGGGCGTAATCTCGAAGGAGATTTAGGAAACAAAAGATTTATTCTATTTTATTTTATTCAGAATAGACCTCGGTTTTTTTAAGAAAATTTAATCTTTTCCGGAAAGGATTTCACTGGGAAATATCCTAGAAAGCGTAATAATTGTTTCGCACTTACTCTTTTAAACAAGTCAATGAGATTTTCAGTGGCTACAATACTTTATTCGGAGTGGTAGAAATTCAGGGTTTCGAATGGCGCTGCTGTGTCATACCGCAATTTGGGGGTAGCAGCACCGTCCCCGTAAAGATCTCAATAACAGTGTGAACAAATCTCACATCAATAGCAGCGGATCGCGGCCGCAAATAGCAGTGTAACTAAAAATAGCGACCATAACGGTCCACTATGTCCACTATTTCCACTAAACAGACAGAGTATGAGATGACACAGCGTAACAAGCAGAATTATCGAAAACAGAAAGTAAAATATTAAAAAACAATGCAGAGGCAGAGACCAGAAAACTCAAAATCTCAGTACTCAAGTAGAAAACTTCAACTTATGTTTACGGTTCAAAAATTTACCTTAGTTAATTTCCTGACCTGCCAGAAACTTGAAGGCAATAGAGGGCTTAGGTCAGGGACTGGAGGAGGAGGAGAAGAAGGATAAAATATGAGGAACAGAATGACGAGGCCGGGACGAAGTGGTGGTGATAGGTTTCTTTGGAGGCGGAGATGTGTGAACACAGAATATATAAACTATCAAAACTGAAAATGAAGAGAGAGAAATTGATGCTTACCTGGGTATTTTGAAACAGGCGTGGTTTTCCAAAATTTCGGAAAAGAAAGGAGAAGAAGCACTAGTATGTGAGAGGAGTCGATTAGAAGGTTGGAAACGAGCCATCCAAAGGTAAAAAACTAATTATACACGCTTCCAAATCAATAAATAAAAAAGATAATAAATTTTAACATATTTACATCTATATACTCTTGTATTGAGAATAATTTATATCAATTAAGTTAAAATTAAATTGACTCTAAAAAATTAGTCAGTGTGCTTTAAAGATAAAAAAACATTAATAAACTTTGACTTAACCACATTATCTTATAATTATAAAATTTCAAGTTTGATTTTAAGTAATTTCATTTTTTAAATTATAAAAAATAAGAAATTAGTTATTGGTTTTTTTCTATTTTGGTTATATTTTTTAATTTAGTCATTATCTTTAATTTAAATTCATTTTTATTTCTTAGTTATTTTTATATTTTTCTTTCCTTATTCTTTTTTTCTTTATTTCTTTTTCATTCTCTTTTCTTTCCTTTTTCTAATTTTCTTCCTTAAACCCATTTATTCTTCTTGTTGTAGAGAATCTCCATACTTGGTTTAACAATTGTTTTGTGGTCTCAAGCTTATTTGCTCGTGGAAGTGCAAATAATACCAAAAGTTGTTTGTTCTCAATACGGTTTGACAATTGGTGTAACGGTAGCTCTTATTGTTTAAGTTCTTGTTTGGATATATTTTCTTATTTCCTACCCGATAAGAAAGGTGATAAGTGTTGCTATAACCCCTCACCATTAATGTCATTTTAATGATGAGAATGGCAATCAAGCTTTGAAATTCCTACAAATAGTTATCTTGCCTGATCTTAAGTGATTTTCAGATGCTGGACTTTCTTCTAGTGTTATGGGTCGCAGATTAAAGCCCATGACTATTGGGCACATAGTGTGATACGAACTCGCCTCGGTGATGATTCGAGTCGTAAATGTTTGCCCAATCGTTTACGAGGAGTAATGGATCTTTCAGAAATTAGAAGTTTTGGAAATAAGTTGGCGAAAGCTTTTAGTTGATTTTCTTTTAGAAATGGCTTAAGTTAGGAATGGAGGTTGATAGATGATGAAGGAATCGGTTTTAGAAGATGCAATGGTTGGTTCGATTTAGTAGGACGAAATAAAGTCAAGTGAAGTGTAGATAGATAAAGTGTAGGATAGTCGGTGGAAATGGAGATACGGACTTAAACACGAGAAACGATTCAACACTAGAAAGTGTCTGTAACACCCCTTACCCCTATCCGTCGCCGGATCAGGGTACGAGGCATTACAACAATCTTATACACTTCCCTGATACATACATTCCAATAATTAAATCTTTATGCATGTCATTCAGTTGAAAATAATTAGGAATTGTCGTGATTCCAACTTGACAAATTGATAGTGTGATGATACCTCCAACGATCTCCAACCCCGAGCCAACCTGACAACACTAAGAGAAATGGGAAAATGGTGTAAGCTTTATAGCTTATTAAGTTGACATATTAATAATAATAAGCAATTTAATTAACAATATTAACCCATTTCTCAATAAATATGCTCAAGGAAATAGAATCAATATTCACATAGCTTCACATTTTTCTTAAGTTCAATTTAGGCTGTTTTTCTGAGTCACAGTCACTAATTTAATTATTTCATAAGCTACAGAACTTGAAATTAAGTTCTGTAAATTTTCCCTGAAATTAGACCCATATACCTTCTTACCATAAAAATTCCAGAATTTTTGGTCTAGCCAATCAATACCAGAATATTCTTAAAATTTCCCTTACTTCACTGTTTGATGGTTCTGACCTATATTTACAAAAACTCAGTTATCTCATTGTACAGAATTCAAATAATGTTTTCGTTTATTCTAATCAAAAATAGACTCATTAATAATTCTAAGCATATAAACTATGCTCCATGATTATTTTTGTACAATTTTTAATAATTTTTTCAAGACAGAACAGGGGATCACGAAGTCATTCATAACCAGTCTCACTAAAATTTAAATATCTCATAATTTCCACTTCTTTTGCTTATTTTATTTCTTTTATATGAAAATAGACTCAATGAGATTTCAATTCATATCTCCTTCACTCTCTAATTCAATTTCCACTATTTTCGGTGATTTTTTTAAAGTACACAATTGCAATTGTCCAGTACTGTTTTAATGCAAATTTCACTTTTTCATGATTTCCATGTATTCACTTTCATTTTTTTTATACATATGCACTAAAACAACATATAACTTGGCACATAACTATCACTTGATCATATGCACATCTCACTCATTTGCATCCTTACTATTAATGTCTCATAATCTAAGCATTTTATTCAACATATAAATCATACAATAACAATTTTGTACACATACATGTACTACTTATTCATACGATTCTCTACTTAGTTTCATACCTGTACTTCACTTATACAAACAATTTCATATTCACACTTACTCATACAAATGCATCAAACACAATGTTCACTTTCACATTATTATCACATGATTAAATCCTTTTCACATTCAATCACTTTTCATTATATCAATTCAATACCCGTTGAACCATACGGAATACTAAAGGATACGCGGAATAAGGCACATAGTGCCACACTGTAATATAACTGAAGCTATCACTGTAATGTAGCCGAAGCTACCACTGTAATGTAGCCGAAGCTACCACTGTAACACAGGGGTTTCCCTCGGGCCTGCTCACACAAGCTGTCAATTCAAGGTTAATATACAGTGCTGCTCACACAAGCTGTCAGGTGCCTGCAACATATGTACGATCACCCAGCCACTGATAAAACACAGTGAACCAGCACCCGGGGAACACTTTCACACTGAAAACACTGAAATTCCTAGTGACATGTCACTTGTATCCTAATCGTTTTCTAAGGTTCAATCAGGACTTTTTCACACTTGTTAACACTTAGTCAATATTCACTTAATCACCTGTCTCATGATAACACTAATTCACAATTACTCATAACATTTACAATCATAGAAGTCACATTTAAGTACAATATTTCAATGCATTTCCATGTACCATAGACATATTTTAAATCAATTTATAAACTTGGCACATTAAACATTTAATTCAACATAATTCACTAATTTAGCTTTCAAATATAAATTACAATATTATTGCATTATTATTAACACACCAACTTACCTCGAATGCTGAAACGACTAATTTTCCCGACTTAGTTCACAACTTTGTTCTTCCCCGATCTTTGTCCAAATTTCATAATTTCTTGATCTAACATGTCAAATAACACTCATTTAACACATTTTATCAACACACTAATCAATTCAATTCACATATCAAATTATGGAAAATTTATAATTTTGCCCCCTAAATTTCAAAAATTACACTTTTACCCCTAGGCTCGTAAATTAAACTTTATTCCTTTTTCTTATGTTTTATTACATGCTGAACATTTTTCCCTTCTATAGCAACTTCAAATTCTTAATATAACACATACTTATGAACAATAACAACTTTTACCGATTAGCTCGTTTTACTCGTTTTCACCTAAAATCACTTAGCAAACATCGTTTTCCTAACCTCAAACATCCATATTCTACCATTAGATATCAAAATACATGTTTATCTAGCTTGGGTATATTTTTTAAACTTTGATTACACTTAAAATAAATGGTAGAAATAGACAAATTAAGCTTCGAGGATTTCAAAAATACGAAAATCATTAAAAACGAGACAAAAATCGTACCTATATAAGCCATAGAAGCTTGGCCGAATGAAGCTCATCCATGGCTGCCATTTTTGTTTTTACAATCGGTTGAAGAAGAAGAAAGGAAAAAAAGATGATAGCTTTTATCATTTTGTCTTATTAGGCCATTTTAGCTTAATTACAAAATTACCCTTTTTATTTCAACCAAATTTCAAAAATACCAAACAAATATCTCCCACTAACTTATTAATGGGCTAATTGTCTCATAAGGACTTCCAATTTAAAAACACATAACAATTGAACACCTCAAACAAATAGAATTCAACTTTTGCACTTTTTACAATTTAGTCCTTTTGACTAAATTATGTGCCCAAACGTTAAAATTTTTCCAACGAAATTTTTTCGTAAAATTATAGACCATAAAAATATAATAAAAATAAAATTTTCCTCGTCGGATTTGTGATCTCGAAACCACTGTTCCGACTAGGCCCTAATTTGGGACGTTACATTGTCACCCCAGTTTCTATTTGGTTTAAGGTGAATGATAGAATTCGAAAATGGACCTCGACCCGTTACTTAGCAAAGTAAGAATCGAAGGTATAAAAAGATGGACGATCGCCACACTGGGTTGGTGATAAGTTCGAAAGAAGAGAACGATTGACGCCACTAGCTTCGCTAGATAAGTCAAATCGAAACTCATACGAATTTAGAGAGGAGTAAACTCACTCTTTGAACAAAGTTCATTCAAATTGATAAAATGGAAAAAGTCCTTTAAACAAGCTAATTACAAAGTATTTATGGTGCTTACATGAAGCTAGCTGAAAAGTCATATGAATTCAGCTTTAATGTGTTGTTTAATGGCTGAAATAAAGCTTAATCAATAAGTAAAAACTCTTGAAATTCTAGGCCTAAGTAACAACAACTTTTAACATGATTTAATGTTTCAATTTAGTTGAATAAATGAGCTGATTACTTGGGCTGGAAGAATTCAACGTTTTGAGCAGCCCAATGACTTCAATTTCTTTATTAAATCAGCCTTGGACAGCCAAAGAGTCATGTCTTTTCACTTGATTCATGCATAGCTGAAAAGTCATGCCTTTTCACTTAATGAAGGCTTAATGGTCCTTTAAATGTGCTGCTTGATGTCCCTTCATTTTCCCCTTAACCAAAATGCATTAGTGCTTGTGTATTCATCTCCTTAATTGGCACCATAACTAACTTTGAGTGCATTAAACCAATCAGAATTGAAGAGTCACTTTTGGTCCATTTGAAAAGCCACCATAATGAGTTTTAAAGGCTTAATGTAATGCCTCGAATTTTTGGGCCTAGTAGAATTGGGTCTATTGGGCCTTGGGTGTTGGAACGCCGGTACCCCATGGCGCAGCAGAATAAAATTAGATCCGGCGATCCAAATCATGGATCCATGTGTGAGGAACGAATCGGGGTGAAATAAAGGTTTCGAAATTACCAAAACTTCAATCTGAGTAGACAGCGACGCCTTGGCAACAAGAGTTTTGATCTACTATCGAATCAAGCCTCAACCTTTTCCGATGTTGGCCTCTACGTAATCCACCCGGTTTGACTATGAAAGGAAGAAATCTCCAAAACTATTTTGGAGGCTTATTTGCTTGACGGCTGCTAGACCTAACAAGCAATCACTTAGGGTTTTCATATTTGGTTTTGTCTCCTTTTAATACCTTTTATAATGGGTGCCTTTCTCATTGGGCCTTTTATAATAGGTATCCTCTTAATTGGGCCTTTTATAATTGGTATCTCTTGAATGTATTACAAGATTAAATAAATACAATAAAGTTTTTAACCGAAAATTATAATTACATTAATTATATCTGAAAATTATAATTACATTAATTATAATAAGGATTCTGGTAAACTATATTTATTTAAATTTATATATGAATCAAATTCATATATTAATAAAATTATGTTATCATTATGTGTACAACATCCTTGTACATATAATATGTTCAATATTTGATTGCCCAATTAAATTAATTCTTTAATTAATTTAATTTATGTGACAACCAAGCACAATACCAACTATATTTTATTCCGTTCATTTCAACCATAGGGTGTGACCCTGTAGGTTCTTGCAACGTTAGCAGTAATACTAGAACGATTCTATTGTCACAGGCAATGAGTGGCATCTAGCAATGCATCATTGCTACCTAAGTTACAAGAAGTCATGATTCGACATAACCTTTCGTGATTAACCTTTCATGCATTAATCCTTAAGTCCTTTATCTCTGGAACGGATACAAGTCATGGGATAGTCACACTTGCATAATCCATCCCATGTTTCTTGATATCTTGAGTAGACTATGATATACAAATTAGTATGACATCTCATATCAACTTATTTGAGCATGGCCATGCATTTCTAGTCTCACTCAATCAAGTGGCCTAAGATATTACTCCTATTATGTAGGAGGGACTTATCCTTTATTGATCAACCATATCCCTCTACATAGATTGTGGTATATCCAACATCAGCCTTTATAGAACAACCTGTTACGGTGTACGTTTGACTGTATCAAAATATACAACTCACGATGCTGGGATAATAATGATCTCAAGTCTGAGGATCATATACATATTAATCACTATGAGTAATGTTGTGACAATTACATAATAATCCAAGAAACATACTTATAGCGGGTCAATCCAATATGTTGTTCTCTAACACACATATTCATGCATTGATTTTGACACTCCATATCAATGACAACTCTTTATCATCAATCAACTACATGTTAGTCTTAATGCATTATTATTGTCCTAGTCAACAATAATACTCGACTAAGGATCTTTTAAGAATAATCATATTATTCTCAGGACATTATTATAAAACAGTTTATCTATACACACAGAAAGAAAAACTGAAATAATAATGACAACGCTTTATATTAATAAACATGGTAAATTAAGTATGTTATTACAACCATCTCATGATTGATCTTTGGGCATACTCTTACATTGGGCATGGGAGCGTTTAAAGTTTTTGAGAACAAGAGAACGGCACTAATGTAAGTTGGACCTATTAGGTAAGTGATTTTGGAAGGTTAGAGGGCTTCCATGAAGTCTCCGGTTCAAACCTGGGCTTTAGGAAAAATTTTGGTTTTAAGTGAATAAAACCCTAGGAGTAAGTAAGTAGGCTTTAAGAATAAAATGTGGGAAAAAAATGACACAAGGAAATGAGTGGTCAAGTGGCAAGGCGTCATTAAGGTTGCAAGGGAGCATGGGTTCAAGTCTTGGCGCTTGCAATTCATTTTGATTTCCTTTTAAATGAACTTAAACTTTGGCCCATAGGCATATATTTAGTTGTGCTTGTTTTGTTGCACAAAGAACTAGTTGGTAAAGGGGCTAGCGGCGTGGATTAAGTTATAGGAGAGCCTGAGTTCGAAACCCTTTGCATGCGAAAGGTGAATATTTTGCTAATCTGGGACGGTTTTGGAAGATTGATGGAGGGATCCTACATCGGGAAGCTAGCGTGAGAGTAGACGAGAAGCTGGCATTAAATAGAGTGATTTATGATGAGAGTAAGCATACCTTGGTTGGCGTTTGGGCATATGAGTGTTCGGAGCGCAGATTAGCTTCAGATTCCTATCAAGTGTGTAGCACTACTCTAGCTGTAGAGCGGCAAATGCCAAAATGCCGGTCACACGGCGATGGTAGCCACACGAGTGTGCGAGCGTACGTGTGGGAGCTTCGTTGTGATAGTTGAGGCCGTTATGAGTGTTCTTGTGGGTTTAGGCTGTTTGGGCCACAATGGGACGAAAGGGGCCATGTGGGCCCAATCGGATAAGTTGTATGATTGTGTAGTAAATATTGGACTGAACTATGTGAATCTTATATCTGTGGCTAGATTTGGGCTAAATGGGCCACACGAGTGTGTAGGCCCACTTGGGCTGAGAATGGGCCTTAGGCCCATTCGCATCATTATCTCTGTTTAGAATACCTTGGTTTACAAAATTACTGAAATACCCTTGGTTTGTAAAATTACCGAAATACCCCCGATTTACAAAATTATCGAAATACCCCTGATTTGCGAAATTACTGAAACACCCCTGATTTGTGAAATTACCGAAATACCCTCTGATTGCAAAATTATCGAAATACCCCTGATTTGTGAAATTATCGAAATACCCTCGGATTGTAAAATTATCGAAATACCCCTGATTTGTGAAATTACCGAAATACCTTTGGTTTGCAAAATTACTGAAATACCCCCAGTTTGCAAAATTACTGAAATACCCCCAAATTACAAAATTACCGAAATACCCCTGAAGGGCTGAATTAATGAAATACCCTTATAGGGTAAATGACTGTTTTGCCTTTGTGGGTAAATGACTGACTTGTGTTATGATTTGACTGATTTGACTGTGATCTTATGACTGTGTTTTAACTGACTTGACTGTGGGCGTGTGACTGATATGCTGTTAATATGTATTGAAATGACTGTTATTAAGCATGGCCATTTTGCATACACGTGTAATGATTGAGCATGACATACATGACATATTGCATGGGGTTGGGACATCGATACGTAGGAAGTTCTGATAGGGTCGCACGGGTCGCATGATGACTGTGGATCTAGTATTGATCTGATAGGGTCACACGGGTCGCATAACGACTGTGGATCCAGTATTGATCTGTTGAGGTCGCACGGGTCGCATGACGACTGTGGACAACGGACGGCTTAAAGCCGCATAATCTGATTATGGCTCTGTGCAATCTTGATTATGGCTTGGTGCCAATCGTATTTACCCGTGGCTATGTGCCTAGCATATATACCGATAACTCTGTGTCGATCATATTTACCCAAGGCTGTGTGCCGATTATATTACCGTCGTTAATGGCTATGTGCCAAACATAATACAGTTACTGATGGCTTTGTGCCAATTATAATACCGCTACTGAAGGCTTAGAGCCGTATATATATTCTAGCAGCTTTGCTGCAATTTTGGTTAGTACCACAACCGGTGCTAACATTGGGAGTGTAGGGATGGCGTGGGTGATTTAATCCCCGCAGGTAGTGCAGGGTTGGATAAAGGCAAGTGCAGGGTTGGATGGGATGGGTTAGCATGCATCACACATTATGCATATGGAATTGATTCTGAAATGGGCTAGGCCCAATTGATTTTGTTATAGGCTATGACCCAAATGATATTGTAGTGGGTTTTGGCCCACGTATGTTCTGAACTGGATTATACTATTATTGTTAAAGGGCTTTGGCCCAGACTGTTTCAGTTTCTGTTTTCGTATTCTGATTGTTACTCTAGTAAGGGGATTACACACTGAGTTTTCGTAAACTCACCCCGTTTTTATCTGTGTAGGTAATCCTCAGCCTTAGACGGATCAGAGTTGTGAGGGACTCGGAGAAGACCACACACTTCTTATGCTTGCGGTTTTGAGTATTTACTTTTAAATATTTTGATTTGGGTTGTAATAAGGCCTCTCTATCCTAACTTATTGTTTTTGATATTTATTTATGATGTTTTCTAACTGCTAAAAGTGGAATACGGTTTCCAAAACGATAACTGTCTTCGAAACACCACATTTCCGCAACGTTTTCAAAATGCTTCTGCAACTCAATTATTAAAAATCACATTTTCGTAAATTGTTTATTTTAAATATGCTTCCGCAACAGATAAGGTTTTAAAAGTAATTACGTTTTCAAGTGGATAACAATTGCGTAAGTGTTTTGAGTTTTAACAAAGAGGCTTTAACTCTCAAACAAGTTTTAACAACAAGAAGTATGGTTTTGAAAAACACTTCCATGTGACACGCCAGATTCGGACCTAACTTCTAGGCCGGGTTTGGGGTGTTACACTTAAAAACGTCCAAACTTGAAGAGTCAATTAGCCATATGAATAGTCACCTACAAGGTAGATAATTAAGCATTAAAGACACTCATAAGAATTAGCACACTATAAACACTCATACACCAATTTATTTGCAGCTCAAATCACCTTATTTAAAATGAAAATAAATACACTTTAATTTATGTAGTAAAAAGTAACAGCCAAATTAAATAACATACTTATATAAACAAACTCAAACATATTTAACAACTAAGATGCTTAAATGCATGGTTTAAAATGTAAACTAAATGAACAAATGAGTTACTTAATGCATGACTTAATTTAATGATGCAAACTTTAACTAACATGGGAGTTACATAATGCATGTCATAATTTATGATGCAAACTTAACTAACATGAGAGTTACATAATGCATGACTTTATTAAATGCAGAACACATAATGCATGTCATAATTAAAAGATGTAGATCAATAATGCAAGACATTAATTAAAGATGCATTTAGTAAACAAGACATAATTAAAGACTCATATTATAATAACTAAAGTAACTAAAATAAATAAATCAAAGTCCTTATTCCAGCAACCAAATTAACAAACTAAAATTAAAAGCTTCATTTTGCACTTGGGCCCCTTGAGTTTGGGCCAATCTTGGTGGCATCGAGTTGTATCGTAACATGATGCGGCCAGGATCGCATCATAATGCCCCATAAAGAGCAATTAATTAAATAAGGTTATTTTGACTCGCTTGAACTATCCCGACCTGTGGAACATATAGAGAAACCCATTTACTTGAAGCCTTAGTGACCTAGTGAACCACTTCAGTAAAAGTAGAGTTACTAGGGTAATTATTGTAAATCTTAAAGGATAAAGATGTATAGAGTTTAAATCCCTTAGGACTCTTATATTGTAAATAGCCTCTAATCTGGATCGTCAATGTAACTCAATTTATACTGTTGAATTTGGGGGAGCTCAACTATAAATAGAGGCCTTCCCCCTCATTTGTAATCACTTAGTTGTAAACCTTTAAGGTAATAGAACACTTTTGAGAGCATTTACTCAAATATTTAGTGTGTGTTTTTTTTCTATGGCTTTTTTTGTTCTCTCATTGCTCTTTTGTTTCGAGTTTGCTTCTGCTTTGCTTCAGTGCCTTAGAGAATTTCTGCAATAATTCTCCTTTGTCGAGAGTAGGTTGACTTAGGCAGGATTTGAACCCAAGAAATCGCCTAAGGTCGCTTGGTTTGTTAAACTAAAGTTTTAACCCTATGACACTAGGTCATGGACATGTTGCACTTTTCTAAAGAGTTGAGTTGAAAAAAATTGGAAATGGGCTTATTTATGTCCTTTTTTTTTATCATCGTTGTAACATCTCAAAATTTTCAACTTGGCACTATTTCAGTAATGGATATAGTGATTTGGTGAGAAATTTTGAAAAAAATAAGTTGGATAAAGGAATCTTATGAAATCAAGTTGATTATTAAGATGAGAAAATTTTGAAAAGAATTTAGAAGTGGACATGTGACAAAAGGACCAAATTGCAAATTTTGAAAAGTTTAGGGACTAAATTATAATTTTCCCATTTTCACCATAAAAGGGAAAAACTATAATTCTCATCACTCAAGGACTTATGTTAAAGATTTATTATGAATTATGATCTTGAATTGGTCTAATTATCGATTTGTGAGAAGAAATTGCTAAAAAAGGTAAAAAGGAAAAAATGGTAAATTTGTCGTAAAAGGGTAATTTGGTCTATTATCGAGACTTTTATGATGAAAATAGTACTTACATATGATATTTGACATCCAAAATTATTTTGGACCATGGGGACCCCATATTAAGGAAATGAGCTTCAAATGAAAATACAAAATAAAATTTCATGTCACTTGACATTGGCTCTCACATTTCTTTTCCCTCTCGAGGGCTCAACATCGTCTTTAGCTACGAATAATAATTCAAAAAAATACACAATATCAATTTCCACTCAATTCAGATTCAAATACAAAGTCAGCCATTTTTTTCAATTTATTCAATTTAGTCCTTAAACCTGGGATAATCATAACTTTCGATATAGAGCTTCAGATTAAAATCCAATTTCACATTTACTCATTAAGGACCTTCTATTTTATTTTACTACCATAATTTCATAACAAGTTTGCATTTTATTTAATTTGGTCCCTAATGTAACAAAGCTAACAATCAAGCTTGTTAAGCGTTACGATTTAGTCATTTTCATAATCTAAGCTTAATTGATATTAATTTTACACCTAATTCATCCAATTCTCAACAATGAAAACTTATCAAATTTTCAACAATTGAATAATTTGATATATGAGCTAGCTAAATCAAGCTCCCATGATTCAATTTTCATAAAAATCAAAGAAAAACAGGTAGGGGCTTACTTATAAATAGATGGATGAATGTTTGAATACCTAAAGTTTTCTCCTTTTAGTTTTTTTTTTTTATTTTGCTTCTATGGTTTGAAGAAGAAGATTATAGCATTTTATCTTTATTTCCACTTTGTTTGCTATTTATACTTTAATTAACATAGTGTAATATTAATTAATTAATCTTAATCATAATTTAACTTAATTAGTCTAATGACATCCACCACCATCATCCACTGGCCGTTATCCCAAATTGGTTTATTAACCATTTTAGTCTTTTAGATAATTGCTATTTAAGTCCCCTTTTCTAAATATATAACAACTAGACTTTTACAATTTCGTCCCTAGGCCTTAATTAACCACTTTTTCGACTAAAATACTTAACTGAATTTCAATATATTCTAATATTAACTTTGTAAATATTCCTATTTAATATTTACGAACTCAGTTTACAGAAATGAGATTCTGAAACTGTATTTTTCGATATCACTAGAAATCGAGTTGTTACAATAAATCCATACACAGATTTAGGATCTATTTTACTTCGGTCATGTTCGATGTATTGTCAGTCCAGTTAACTACATCCATGTCTCTACCTTTCAGGAGTCATCCTCTCCATTGTTCAAGATAAAACATCTTCCCAATTGGACTTGATAGACAACATATTAATCTTTTGATCGGTTTGCTCATTTTTTATTAGACTAAGGACATATTTTGGTTCATATACTAATACAAACTGTCTTTTCGTAATACGATCCAACCATGTAGTGCCGCTTAGTATTAATTAAATGTTAGATAACCAGTGAGACAATATTCGCTTTCTGACCTGTCACAAATTGTAGTGGCAATTTAAGTACTTTTCAGCACTTAATGAGCTTTTTTTAAAAGTCATTTCATGTTTAATTATTGCATTTTCAATTTTATTAGCTTAGGTTCAAATTATTACAAAATAAGTGTTTTTAATCAATATTTCAAGTTAGTTGACTATTGGGCTAACATCCACTTTAAGGTAGTTTTAACGATTTAATTGAGTGTGTAAGACACCTATTTTCAAGCCCAAAAGCAACAAGAATGACAACCGAGTCGCAAAACGCACTAGTCTATGTTGCAACACAGGTTTGATAGAGGGCAAAAATTAATTAAGGGTGTTTTCATCAACACAATCGATATTTAGTGTGATTAAGACTTGTATTTGACCTAAAATGGGCTGCTAACTTTGCCTATAAAAAGGAGGCTTATGCTCAACTAGAGGGAGCTTTTGCCAAAGCCATTTTAGGATTTTAGTTTAGTAGTTTAGTATTTTAACTTAGTTTTCTTTTAGTTACAAAATAGTTTTATTTCTTGTTATTCGACTTGGATTCGATTTGAGTCCAACTCTTCATTATTTAGTGTTTTCATCATTTTCTTTTATGTTTCTCTTGTAAACGATGAAATCTCGACAACTATTAAAGGAGTTAGTAGATCCAAGCACATCTAGTTTATCAAATGGATCAATTTCCATCCTTCTCTCATTTTAATTTAATTTGTGTGTCTTGCATGATTAGTTTAATTCTAATGAAGATGGTAATTAAATCGATGAGTGACTAATTCCTTTAGGGAGATTAACGAGTGGATGTAGGAGTGATTAACGGAAGAATGAGGTTTTCTATACAGGTTAGTTGGTATAAATTTATGTCTACTTAAACATTAAGATTGACGACCCTAGGATGTAATCTACGTTAAATGAGGTTGAGAGATAAGTTTGCCGAATAAATCATGAGTTTATCCAGGTCAAGAAAGTGAGGTCGAGAGATAAGTGAGTAATAGTCAATTAATTAATTAGTAGAGGGCGAGAGATAATACTGGGTAGTTAAAAACTAATTCACTAATAAAACTCGAATTCTGAAGTTAATTAAAACCACTGAAGCGAGTTAATCTTCTGTCTGTTAAATGAGATTTTTGTCGTTGATTTATTTTCTTCTAGTATTTTATTTATTTTAGTTCGCAATATTAATTTCAATATTTTCATTTATTGTAATATGATTTTTGGCGATTACTATTTAGACCTATTATAGTAGAAGTAATTTTAGATTTAATCCATCCTCCATTGGGTACAATCCTCGAAGTACTTCCAGTACCCCATTGTACTTCAAGTTAGTTGACTATTGGGCTAACATCCACTTTAAGGTAGTTTTAACGATTTAATTGAGTGTGTAAGACACCTATTTTCAAGCCCAAAAGCAACAAGAATGACAACCGAGTCGCAAAACGCACTAGTCTATGTTGCAACACAGGTTTGATAGAGGGCAAAAATTAATTAAGGGTGTTTTCATCAACACAATCGATATTTAGTGTGATTAAGACTTGTATTTGACCTAAAATGGGCTGCTAACTTTGCCTATAAAAAGGAGGCTTATGCTCAACTAGAGGGAGCTTTTGCCAAAGCCATTTTAGGATTTTAGTTTAGTAGTTTAGTATTTTAACTTAGTTTTCTTTTAGTTACAAAATAGTTTTATTTCTTGTTATTCGACTTGGATTCGATTTGAGTCCAACTCTTCATTATTTAGTGTTTTCATCATTTTCTTTTATGTTTCTCTTGTAAACGATGAAATCTCGACAACTATTAAAGGAGTTAGTAGATCCAAGCACATCTAGTTTATCAAATGGATCAATTTCCATCCTTCTCTCATTTTAATTTAATTTGTGTGTCTTGCATGATTAGTTTAATTCTAATGAAGATGGTAATTAAATCGATGAGTGACTAATTCCTTTAGGGAGATTAACGAGTGGATGTAGGAGTGATTAACGGAAGAATGAGGTTTTCTATACAGGTTAGTTGGTATAAATTTATGTCTACTTAAACATTAAGATTGACGACCCTAGGATGTAATCTACGTTAAATGAGGTTGAGAGATAAGTTTGCCGAATAAATCATGAGTTTATCCAGGTCAAGAAAGTGAGGTCGAGAGATAAGTGAGTAATAGTCAATTAATTAATTAGTAGAGGGCGAGAGATAATACTGGGTAGTTAAAAACTAATTCACTAATAAAACTCGAATTCTGAAGTTAATTAAAACCACTGAAGCGAGTTAATCTTCTGTCTGTTAAATGAGATTTTTGTCGTTGATTTATTTTCTTCTAGTATTTTATTTATTTTAGTTCGCAATATTAATTTCAATATTTTCATTTATTGTAATATGATTTTTGGCGATTACTATTTAGACCTATTATAGTAGAAGTAATTTTAGATTTAATCCATCCTCCATTGGGTACAATCCTCGAAGTACTTCCAGTACCCCATTGTACTTCAAGTTAGTTGACTATTGGGCTAACATCCACTTTAAGGTAGTTTTAACGATTTAATTGAGTGTGTAAGACACCTATTTTCAAGCCCAAAAGCAACAAGAATGACAACCGAGTCGCAAAACGCACTAGTCTATGTTGCAACACAGGTTTGATAGAGGGCAAAAATTAATTAAGGGTGTTTTCATCAACACAATCGATATTTAGTGTGATTAAGACTTGTATTTGACCTAAAATGGGCTGCTAACTTTGCCTATAAAAAGGAGGCTTATGCTCAACTAGAGGGAGCTTTTGCCAAAGCCATTTTAGGATTTTAGTTTAGTAGTTTAGTATTTTAACTTAGTTTTCTTTTAGTTACAAAATAGTTTTATTTCTTGTTATTCGACTTGGATTCGATTTGAGTCCAACTCTTCATTATTTAGTGTTTTCATCATTTTCTTTTATGTTTCTCTTGTAAACGATGAAATCTCGACAACTATTAAAGGAGTTAGTAGATCCAAGCACATCTAGTTTATCAAATGGATCAATTTCCATCCTTCTCTCATTTTAATTTAATTTGTGTGTCTTGCATGATTAGTTTAATTCTAATGAAGATGGTAATTAAATCGATGAGTGACTAATTCCTTTAGGGAGATTAACGAGTGGATGTAGGAGTGATTAACGGAAGAATGAGGTTTTCTATACAGGTTAGTTGGTATAAATTTATGTCTACTTAAACATTAAGATTGACGACCCTAGGATGTAATCTACGTTAAATGAGGTTGAGAGATAAGTTTGCCGAATAAATCATGAGTTTATCCAGGTCAAGAAAGTGAGGTCGAGAGATAAGTGAGTAATAGTCAATTAATTAATTAGTAGAGGGCGAGAGATAATACTGGGTAGTTAAAAACTAATTCACTAATAAAACTCGAATTCTGAAGTTAATTAAAACCACTGAAGCGAGTTAATCTTCTGTCTGTTAAATGAGATTTTTGTCGTTGATTTATTTTCTTCTAGTATTTTATTTATTTTAGTTCGCAATATTAATTTCAATATTTTCATTTATTGTAATATGATTTTTGGCGATTACTATTTAGACCTATTATAGTAGAAGTAATTTTAGATTTAATCCATCCTCCATTGGGTACAATCCTCGAAGTACTTCCAGTACCCCATTGTACATTTACTATATTACAATTTGACTTGTATACTTGTAGACATTATTACTATATTTCTATATATTTTTTTTGCAATATTTCCAGTCAAATGTTCGCACGTAGTTGGCGGCCATCAAGTTGTTAGCGTAGTTGCCGAGGAGGTTTCGATATTAAATTTAAATTTATTTTTCGTAATTAGTAGGATAAATAGGAAAATTAAAAATTATAGATATGATTTCTTTGTTTTGTTTTATTTTTTCTATTTTTATTTTTTAAATTAGGTTTACTAATTTTATTATTTTTTGTCTCTGAATTCAGTTAATGACCCAAAGTGGAAGCACAACAATCGAGCCATACCCTGATCTGGAGTAATTTCTAAGGCGCGATTGTCAATTAATGCAAAACGATCCACTCTTGGTAGTTGACTTACCTCAGGAAAATCCTTTATTTGAAGATCCACTTGAACCACAAGCACAAATCCATGGGGAGCTACTGATGGCTCAATAAAGAATGTTGCGTGATTATGCCTTATCGACACTAGATGTTGTGTGAGGCAGCATTGAACAACCAATAATCAATGCCAATAATTTTGAGATCAAAATGACGATGATCCAAAAGACTTTGTAGTTTTGAGGGAATATGATGGAGGATCCAAACCAGCACCTACAATGGTTCCTCCAGTTGTGTGACACATTTTAGTACAATGGGGTAATAGATGATCTTGTTCGTCTTCAGTTATTCCCATTTTCTTTATATGATAATACAATTGATTGGTTAGATTTAGTAGAGTCAAGTTTTATAACCACATGGGACGATTTAGCGGAAAAATTTTTATACAATTTTTTCCCATAAGTAGAACAATCCAACTCAGGTGTGAGATCCCAAGCTTCAAGCAAGATGAAAGAGAGAATCTATATCGGACATGGGAGCATTTTAAATTGATATTAAGGAAGTGTGCACATCATGGATTACCAAAATGGTTCCAGGTACAAATATTTTACGATTGTTTAGATGGAAATTTGAGATCCGAGTTAGATGATGCATCTGGAGGATCTCTTATGAACAACACATATGAGTGAGCCCGCTAATTAATTGACGACATGGCTACGGATTCGTATATGTGGCCTAACGAGAGGTTCACCTATAACTCGAAACCATTAATGGTGAAAGCCATTCGCAAAGAAGAGATGCATCAAAACATATTAGAGAGGCTGAACCAGTTGGATACTACTATTAAACCATTTGTGACGAAACCCGACCGAAGTTTATGGGCCACATTTTGAGAGCCAGTCGGGTAAGGTGAATTACATGGGCAATAGGGGTGGAAACCCTTATTCCAACATGTATAAATTAGGTTAGAAGGATCATCTAAACCTAAGGTGGGGAGGTAATCATGGAGGAGGAAACCCAATGCAAAACCGATAAAAACCCTATTTATCAACCTTTACACTACAAAGATCTTAAGACAGATCCATGGGGAACGACCATATTGTATGTGGTCAATGACTAGATCAAATAGAAGGAGAAATACAGTCAACAAATATAGACATCTGATAGGTAAAGTCTGAGTGTACCTTAACCCTTAACTTATTGACTGATTTTATGGATAGCATCCAAAATCAAATGAGCTAGATGATGGAGATGATGAGAAACCTTCAAAGACAAATTGGTACCGGAATCCCGAGCAACACAGAGAATAATCCTCAGAAGGATGGGAAAGAGCATGTGAATGTGATCGCCTTGCGATAAGGTAAAACCTTCGATAATGTTAATGCTCCTATTCAAATTGAAGAGGATTTATAAAAATCTGCCGAGGAAAGTGATCCGCCACAAATCATAGTAGCAAATTAAGTACTTTTCGACACTTAACAAGCTTGTTTTCCAGTCATTTTAGTATTTTGTATTGCATTTTCACATTTCATAGTTTAGATTTTAAATATGCATTTTTATGCATTATTTTGAGTTAGTTGACCTATTGGGCCAATACTGACCTTAAGATACTTTTAATGATTTATTTGAGTGTGTAGGATATCATTTGAAGGCCCAAAAGCATTAGGAATCATAGTTAGGTCATAACACAAGCTTTCAGAGTCGCAACAAAATCAAGCAAATGCGGAATTTCATATTCGAAGTTGTGTGTCATAACACGCATAAGGCTGTGTTGCGACATAGGTGCAATGATGGGATGAAATCAAGCAAGGGTGTTTCCATCCGCACAACTCAAATTTTATGTAATTAAAGCTTTTATTTGACCTAATTTTTCACACTTGAAATCCTTTTAACCGAGAAAATTAGAACAATCAGGGGTTAAATTGAAAGAGACTGTAAGTTGGCGGTCTCTATTGAAAAACTAGGAAAAGATAGAAACGAAATGGAGAATGGTTGAGAACGGTTTTCTTGCACAGCGAAAAATTAAAATTTTGAAAATTGACCCGATTTGTGATATTTGTAGCAATAAACCTTAGACCGAAACTGTACCTGTGTTTTTGGATAATCGGATCCTTGATGTTTTTTGATTTTCAACCAAATGATCTTCTCCGCTATTCTCGTACCACAAACTACTTCGAGTGTGGGCTGTTAAAGTATGCCCAATCATGAGATGGTTGTAAATACATACTCATTTTACCTTGTTTGTTAATATAAGACAATGTCATTGTTATTTCAGTTTTTTTTTCTACGTGTATAAATAAACTGATTAATAATAAAGTCCTGAGAATAATATGATTATTCTTAAGGTCCTTAGTTAAGTATTATTATGGGCTTGGACAATGATAATGCATTGAGACTAATGTGTAGTTGATTGATGACAAAGTGTTGTTATTGACATAGAGATGTCAAAATGAATACATGAGTATGCGTTAGAGAATAACATATTGGAATGACCCACTATGAGTATGTTTATTGGATTATTATGTAATAGTCACAACATTACTAATAGTGATAACTATGTATATGATCCTCAGACTTGAGATTATCATTGTCCCAACAGCGTGAGTTGTATATTTTGATACAATCAAACGTCCGCCGTAACAAGTTGTACTATAAAGGCTGATGTTAAGTATACCATAATCTATGTAGTAGGATATAATTGATCAAGATAGGATTTATTTGAGATATCACACTCATTTGTTTATTGTAGTCTACTCAAAATATCATGAAATATGAGATTGAACTACACAAGTATGACTATACCATGACTTATGTCTAATCTAGATGATAAAAGGATATAATACATGAAAAAGTTTATCATAGAAAGGTTATGTTGAATCACGACTTCTTGTAACTCGGGTAGCAATGATGCATTGCTAGATGCCACTCATTGGTTGTAACATTAGAAATGTTCTAGTATTACTACTATTGTTACAAGAACCAATAGGGTCACAACCTATGGTTAAAGAGAATATACTTCACGCAAAAATGTTGGGCATATACCTTCCTACATACGTCTTTGGTAGACAGTACTTCCTGGCAGACAATACCACTTAGTGGGTAGTGTCATCTGGCGAACTGTATCGTCTGACGACTTGTATCACTTGGAAAATAGTATTGCCTGGCAGACAGTATTACATGGCAGATACGATTCGCATATTCTTTCTAGATTTAATATTTATGGAAGTTAGTATTCTTTTGGAAAGAATATAATTTCAATATCTTCCATGATTTTCTCTAAAAGGCAAAAAGGGAATTATTCCATTTTTAATATATGATATTAATAAAAGGAATACAATCATGGATAATGTGAGAATGAATAAGTAAGAAAATTCAAAAGGTCCAGCAGCCAATTTTTTGAATTCTCTTTGAAAAAGTTCATAGAGTTTTGCTATTCGTGCTTGACTGGGTGGACTATGTAGAAGTCGATATAGTTTTATTGCGGCTAGGATTGACATCGCCCAAAGGAATCCAACCTACATCGTTATTCACCGTTCTACAGTATTTGAAAAGGTATATCTACAACCCTATTTCAACCTAACTCATTCCTCGTACATGGATCCGTGATTGATTATCACCAGAATAATTTTCCCCTATGCCACGAGGCATACTGACGATCCAACATAAGATTGAACCAATTGAATCAAAACATAGAATTAAAAAAAGTTTTCCTTTTAGGGTGAAACAAAAATTCTCTCTTCTTTAGTAGAAACTAGTAAAATTGTTATTATGATAAATATATTTATAAGTTGAGAATAATTTCTCTCTATTTTTTGGCAGAATAACAGTCTCTCAAAGTTGTCTTAATAGCTCTATCGGTGCCATCTATTTATAGGAAAAGAAAGTAGAACCCTTGTAGAGTTGTAGAGGTCTATTTTAAATAAAAAACATTCTACTTAGAGTAAGAGAGGGATGAACGGCTAACCCTTATATTTCTACTAGGGTTGCCATCCCCTTCATGTTATATGAGGGGTTTTGGGCCTCTCTTACATCGAGTCCAATTACGAGTACTTCCTAGGCCTTTTTGACCCAGTACTCTGTAATATGATCTAACTTGATTCAGCTTTTTTGTTTCCCAAAATAAACTATAATATTTACATATTAAATAATTTTCTCATCCTAAATCTACCCCCGGTAAAATTTTGATGATTTTACCCCAGTAAAATTTTGAGAAAATTCGTTCAATATGTCACAACTCAACATGTTCACTATGACCGAATGATTTATTTTCATTTTCAGGCTTCAAAGCAGTCCAGAAACATAAACTTATTCTTCCATCATTTTTTAAGTAATCCTATATAGGATTGTAAGTTTCCATTTCCATTTTTGGAAACCTATATTCATTTCCAAATGATTCCATTTCTCCATTTTGGAGAAAACCATAACCATTCCTGAATGTCTCCTATTTCTCTTTTCCTATTCATACCATTCATTTATATTCAAACACGTAATTCATTTCTGGTTTCAACGAGCTAGTAGAGGGATCGATTAGACATATGTAGTTGAGGCTCAAATGATTTATAATGAAGTTTCGAATTTTAGCCTATTAATTATAAAATCATTTAGTCACGAAGTCATTCCATTATAGTATTATGATTGTGTAACACCCCACACCCGACCTGGTTTCCAGACCCGAGTGACAGGATGCTACAGCAAACATTGAAACTTACATACAAGCACACATAACTTCAATCAATAACAATAGCTACCATATTTAATCATTTAAAGCAGTGTTCATGTCTACTTTACGTTATATGATATTAGAAACAAATTAAATCATAATTATGGTCCATTTATTAGAAATTCCACATATATCATTCATGCAAGCCCTAATATTAAAACTTAACCAATTATAGAGGTGTTCACGGCTTAACAAATATTAATCGTCATTAGAACAATCTAAATACATGCTTAGGGACCATTTAGTAAATTTACAAAGAAAATCATGTAGGTATCAATACACAATCACAGGTATCGATATTTATCAAGAAAGATATGATACCATTAAGAAAATCGATACCATTCTAGCATTTTGTTTTTCCTTAAAATTTGAAACCAAACATATTATTGAGACCCAAGCAAAGGTATCTATATTTTTACCTCGAGTAATGATACTCGAGAAAGAATATCGATACCAAATTAAGCTATTGTGTTCATGCACTTTCGTTCCAACATTGAGGTATTGATATTTACACCCCGAGTATCGATACCTCTGCACAAATAAAAAAAATACAGCAAAATAAGGTATATTTCATGCTAAACATATTCCCTTTCCAACATGCAATATCCACTACAACATTAAACATCAAAATTTCCCAAAACATAGTCCAACATAACATCAATACCTTATCGGTCCAAAGCCATAATAAAACAATAAGAGTAATAACAATAACGATAGTAATAATAACCAACCAAAATTTCTAAACCCACATTGCCTTTATTCAAAGAGTTCAAAAATAATTATAAAACCACCAACTCAAAAGTTTATTGCCTTTCTAGGATCACTTCCTTGGCTGTAGCGCTCACACCGAAATTGCTACTAATTTGTAAAGATTTAGTAAGGTGTGTGAGCTTAAATAGGCTCAGTGAATTATCAGAATTACTACAAGTACATACAACATCATACATTAAACAAAAGAAACCAAAGCACATTTATTTTGAGTAATTCATTAAGTCCATGTTTCATTGACCCAAATAAGTTAACTTACACTTTAACATGCATTTACGTACAACATAATTTATATAAAATCATTTACAATAATTTGGAAACTTGAGATTATGAAACCTAAGAGTGGGCTCTATCACCACACATTGGATACATAGATCTCTAACATACCAATGACTCAAAGAGTCTAACATATCCCATAAGTGTAGCATTAAGCTAACACTCTCAAACAAACCAACATATCCTGATGAATGGAGCTCAGCTCACATTCCCTTATTTCTCCAAACTATCCTAGGCCTCAATGCCCCAAACCACATCACAAGGGTGAGTACTCACAATCCTATGGCATGCCAACTATATTAAACAGTTTCAAGAGATCACAAGGCCAAAATATGCACACTTACACATATCTAATTATTGTTTTAATGCACATAATCTCTGTTCATAAACATCAATTCACACCACAATTTGTACACAATGCTTACTTATCGGATTCACACTTAGTTGCACTTTAAGTGCCACAACTATGCTCATTAAGTTATCACATATCCATTCACACATGAATGCATTAAAATTAGATTATCACATACCACATACCAATATTTAGTTACTTTACCGTCACATCAGCATAACATTCTACAATTCAACATACATTATGCATATTTTCATAACAAGACAAAAAGTATAAGAAAGGCTTACAATCGAAACTTAGGATAGGGATTTAGGCTATTCCTAAGCTCTCGATTAACACTATGGATCGCACCTACTTGTAGCGACTCCGGACACTAACCAATCACGCTTCCGCTTACAAGCCAAAAGCTCAAACAAGGTTTTCCTTGCCTTTAAACTTGCTCATAATGGCTCTCGAATGTTCTGGAGCTTAACACACATAATAAAAACATTCCAAAATCATCAAAAACAACCTTGAGCATAACCAAACACCAAGGAAAACACAATTCAAGCTTCTCCTTTCTAACTACCGAAAACTAGCTAGTTTTGTTAAAATTGAAGTTTCGACACCCTACCTCATTTCTAAACCTCTATTTTGATTTCAAACATCCTAAATATAATTTAATTTCATATATAAAACATTAATTTCACCTAAATCCATGTAACCTAAATTTTCCAAAAAAATGAAGCTTTCAAGAACACGAAAAAGGGTAAAATGTTTGATTCTTAGAAATTCGATTATGAACTATCAAATTGAAGTGAAATACCTTCGAATTAAGTTAGAATGAACCAAAAACCACTTTGAAAACTCAAGATTACGAGATTTTCCATTTTTGAATCCAAGCTTTCTTGAAAAACATCAAATCTAAATATAATCGTTTAAATCTCAATGTAACATCCTAAAATTTAGGGGTCTGTAAATTTGTGCAATTGCATGATATGCTAGTTCTGTGTGTTGTTTAGGGGTTTTTAGAGGCCCCAAGGAGGCCAGGGGTCGAGTTTAAGCACTGGTGAAATTTTGGGTTTTGGGCACTTAAGTGGGGAGAGCTAGTGGAAGCAGGATTTAAGCATAATTGGTTGTATTTTGATAGCACAAGAAGCAAGGTGGCCTGGTGGGTGGCGTCACAAAGGAGCATGGAGGAGGGAGAGGGTTCGAGTCTCACATGCAGCACTCTGGAGGTTTTATTTTTGTGCTTAGTCAAGAGGTAGCTGAGTGAAGGCCAAACTCTGTAGGAGAGAGGGAAGACTTGGTTAGTTAATTTGAAAAGGTGGTAGAGAGTGAATGAGGGAGTAAATCAAGGAGGAAATCGTGGGTTTTGGTGGGGGATAGTGTTTGGCCGAAAATGGGAAGTGTATGAGGGGGAGATGTGTAATTCGGCTAGGAGGGGGAGTTAGGTAGCAAAATCGGCTTTGGTTAGGAAAAGTTAGAAAATCGAAACATCTTAAGGTGGGTATGCCAAAATTCTCTGAGAGTGTTAAGCATTTTTGGCATTTCTTTAGTTTTTCTATTCATACATTTGGGGGTCTTTTCTTCTCATTTCTTTTCTTGCTAGTGCCGAATCCCTCAACCCTTTTTCTTCATCTTTTCTCCTCAATTGAGTGTTAGCCGAACTGTAGAGGTGGACCTGTAACGCCCCAAACCCAGCCCATGCGTTTCGACCAGATCTGGTATGCTGCGGGTTGTACATTGGAAACTTTTTCTTTGTTGGTTTTGGAAATCGTAAGTTAATTGGACATTATTTGGATAAATAAGTGACATTTTAAAAATAAAACCTTTGTATTATTATTATTAAGTATAATAACCTTTGACACAAATTCATAAGTTGCAAAACATTAAAAACTACTTAGTGGAATTAAAACTATGGGGCCTTATTACATAAATATTCCCAAAATAAAATAAAATAAAACTTAAAGAAAACCGAAATAATCTGTAGAAATAAAAACTTGATGGCCCCTCGAGTCCGTCTCGACTCCCATGTCCATGATCTACTGCTCATCTGAAAGAGTAGAGAAAAAGGAAAGCGTGAGTCACCAAGACTCAGTGTATAAATCCCGGAACACACAATGACCTGAGGCCCACAAACACATTATGGGCCCTGGCCCATACATAAAGGCAATAATCATAATTACATGATAAATAATAAATGATGAGTAGCCCAACCCATCCTAGAATTCCATCCTCTACACACCAACCCGTACCAACCATCACACCTTAGGGATTTCTACAATCAACCCTCCATCCGCTACACAACATAACGACAGCCGTACTGCCTATTCCTGTTACTCAGGAATCATTAAACGTGGCATTGCCACCAATCACTATGTGACCTAACATTAGATTTTGTGGTTTAACCATCAATCACCAAGTGGCCTATCATGCACTTCCCCTTCATTATCATAGTGCCACCCCATGCATACACACATAAGGAAAACAACACACAGGCTTTCATATATATTTCGATACACATAGAGATATCTATGATTACGTACCTGTCATCCTTGCCTAACCCTTTTAGGGTTTCGTTCGACTATCTACACAGCCTCTTTCCGGCTTTTTAGCCAATAACATATATATAGACATAAATACATGTTTAATAGTGTGTTAGAGATCTACACACCTGATTACCGTTAGAACGAGACTTTCTAAGTCAACACTATCCGTAGCCAACACCACCGCTATTTGCCTAAGGTGTTGTTCAGAAGCCAGTCCACAACCGGTGGCCAATCTCGAACGGCAGATACAGCGCGCTTCTTAAACTTAGGGATCCTTTCCTTTGCCTGATCCACATTTGATTCCATCAAAAAGGCCTTATTAATCATAACACATGGTTAAATTGTGATTTCGATAACGAATCTGACGAGAACCTAGAGAGAATCCCTTACCTTGAAATTCCCGAAAATAATATGATTCGAATGCTACCAATTTCTGGCTTAGAAACTGAGGCGATTAGATCTCCTTCAAATCCCGGAATGCCACCCAAAGAAAGAGAACACGAGATCAGAAAGAAAACGTCAAACTAAAGATGGCCCTAACCATCAACTAACCATTTGACTTTGGCTTAAAAAAACCGAAAAGAATAACAAGAATACTAGCACAAGTCGACACTTACCTCTATAGGAAATTCGGCAACTCTTAGGAGTTTTCGGCTTTTGAGAAGATCAAGAAGAGAAGAAGAAATCTAAGTAGTTTCGGCTTTTTGGTTGAAGAAATCGGCAAAAGGAAATAGGGGTATTCCGCTATGGATATGAGAAGAGAGTTTAGGGTTTCGGCTTTTGAAAGAAAAGATGTTGAGAAGATTGGGAGGTTTCGGCTTCTGAAGAAATCAAAAGAAAAGAACTTGTAGAGGGAGACTGAGAATTTCGGCACAGGGAAAGAAGAAAAGAATAGGGTTCCAAATGCCGGAATTGATGAGCTATCCCCCCTATTTATAGAAATTTTGGCACTTACCTATCAAAAATCGAAAGTGCCCTTCTTGATAACTAAAAATTAAGCAAATAAAAAGGGAAAATTCGGCACCCCCTATGGCAATTAAAAAAAATCGATTCCTCCTCCTTTAGGTGATGGAATTTCGGCCAACACCTAGCCTTGCAGATAGCTTCTATCTTTTCTCCTTTATCTAAATCTATTCATACCTTTAGAAGAAACCTAGATAGCACCACCTCTTCCTTCTTTTATCAGCTCATTATCCTTATTATCCACATCATTTAATCCTCCTATTTTCTAGCCCCATTGCCGTCCCTCTTGATCCCCTTTAAAGTGTTGAACATGGCCCAAAGACATGGGCTCCTTGCGGTCAAACTTGGGCCTCTTTCAACTGCTAGTGACGCCACCCTCTAGCTCCCTTGCAGCGCCACCTAATATTGGGCCACAAGCCCACTTTGGTATTTTAAACACATATACTACCTTTTAAACCCTATAGTGCCTAAACAGATAATTTAACCAAGGCCTCTGTCTAAACCTGAGCCCAATTTGGACCCCTAACACTTAAATTAACACCTTAAACATATCACCACACTAACGCATAGGCCCAATAATTCAGGATGTTACAAGACCACTCGTGCATTTCTCTTCACCTATTCTTTCCAACATTCATCTCCTTTCTCTCTGTGCATTTTATCACCTCCTCTCTTGGCCGAATCTGGTAAGTATTGGTTCTTTCCCTTCCTCCCATTTTCTTCTTTCTATAGCCGAATGTTTAACCTTCTCCATTTCTTTTTGTCTGATTCATTCATCACTATAACCGAAACTCCATTTTTTTCCCTCACTCTTTCTTCTCGCATTCTCCTCTCGTAGTTGCTTAAGCGGGGTTGGCCGAATCTCTCCTTTTCTTTTGACTCATCGGTGATCATAAGGTAACGGTAGGTCTTTCCCTTCTTTCTTTTCTTTTGGTCTTATGTTGTGTATAGCCGAAGTGGCTATTACTCTTAATTCTAGTTCTCCACTAATCCTCTCTCTTCTTCTCTTAACTTGCCGGTGTTCAGTTCTCCATTGATCAAGGCCGATTGTACTAAGGATCAAGCAACTCTCTTCTCTGTTCATTAATCATTTGGACTTCGGGAAGTGGTGGTAAGAGCCGAAACCCCTTGTTAGACAATTGTTGTTTTCACTGTGGTATCTTACTGATCGAGTTTTCTTCATGGAGGCAAGTGATAACCAGTCTAAGGGGATATCGTTAAGGGAGCCTAAGGGGAGTGGACTCATAGCCCCTGCTCTCAAGTTCAAACGGCGTAGGGTGTCAGCCATTCCGGATTTCTCGCCGGGTTGTGGAAGGGAGTCGACATCGGTTTTGGATAGGCAAATCGTGGTTGTTCGCGCTAGTGAGAGTAAGTGTTAGTAAATCATTTGGGTAGATGTGGATTAAAGATCTCTCTTTTGTTAGTTAATTGTGTGATGTGTTGGCATAGGTGACGGCGAGCAGGAGTGTTTAGTTCTCCACGTAATCAGGTGTGTAATCTCACACCGTAACCATGTAGTTTCATAATATGCTGCAATGTTGTTAAAAACCGAATCTCTGTCATTCGTATGTTTAATAAACCAGAATACTGCATGAATCGAATAACTCGTTTAAACAACACCAGATCTGAAATTCGCTAAAATCAGTGGTTGTCGGGTCGATTTACCAAAATGCCCTTAACGGGCCGATTTACCAAAATGCCCTTAACGGGCCGATTTACCGACTTGTTGGGCCGATTTATCGAAATAACCTTATTGGGCCGAT
Source organism: Gossypium australe (assembly GCA_005393395.2). Lineage (NCBI taxonomy): Eukaryota > Viridiplantae > Streptophyta > Magnoliopsida > Malvales > Malvaceae > Gossypium > Gossypium australe. The sequence continues at coordinate 30,546,345 of CM016620.1, read as the reverse complement.
TTACCAAATACCCCTGGGTTGTGAAATTACTAAAATACCCTCGCTGGGCTGAATGTCTGTTTTACCTTCAATATTGTCTAGTAATGCGTGTATGTATACATTATGCTTTTATATATTGAGATGTATGATGCATTTTATCGTGTTGCATGGGGCGGGAATTTGAATGAAGAGCAGTGTAGCCTGGTGGCATAGCCACAATATATGTATATATACGTAATTATGACTCCGGTGGCTCAACCAAAAATCTTCTATGTTTAGCAGCTTGACTGCATTATTGGTGTGATCGGTGGGGTGGGTTGACTTGATTCCCACAGGGGTGATTGGCTGGTCGAGGGTGTGTTGGTTGGATTGGGGTGGGCTGCATTATTGCATTTGCACTATTGTGTTTTAGGGCTTAGGCCCAACTCGATGACTAATAGACTCGGGCCCCGTTGATATCGGTAAGGGGATTACACACTGAGTTATTGTAACTCACGCCCCTTTTTCCTTAACCTCGTAGGTAATATCCAGCAGTAAGGACTTGGAGCCGTGGATGACTCGGTGGAGGCCCTACTTTAGAAACATCGCTTGTAAACTTTAGTAAAATTCCTTTTTGCTTTACTTCTAATATTATTTTTCTTATTTGGGTTTAATGTTTTGTAATAAGGCCTCTGGTTAAATTTTCTTTTAAGTTTCCATGGATAAATGTTGATTGCATAGGTTCGGGATTTTCTTAAAACATTAGCAAATGTTTTTCAGAACATCGTGTTTCCGTAATTACTCAAATTTGAATTTCACAGCAACAACGGTTTTATTGTTAAAATATTAACTATGTTATAAAATGGACATTAAGTAAACTGAGTTTTTCTAAGAAACATTGAAACTTGACGTTTTAAAGAGACGAGATATTCTCAACGTGCGCGTAGCATTTAAACAACCCTTCTATGTGACACGCTAGATCCGGTCATAACGTCTAGACCGAGTTTGGGGTGTTACACTCAATTTGAACTAACAACACTCTTCATTTAATACTAAAAAGTTAGAATATTACCTTGATGTGATGAAAATGATGATCTACAACTTTAATTTGGGATTTGAACTCAAGAAGAAGAAAGACGAATTTGGGGAAGAAAACACATTTTTCGTTTAAAATTGGGGGTTGTTTTGGTATTTGGAAGGCTAATAAATAGAAAAGAATGAATTGATTTTGAAAAAACTCCCTAATTTTATGTTTTGGAAAACTTTTGAATGCTTTGGTGTTTTTGAGAAGAAGGGATAGGTGGTGGTATACTCCATGTAGAAGACTAATTTCAAAATTTTGGCAATTTGCCCTTTAGGTTACTCTTAGTTCTTCCCTTTTTCAAAAAGGTCCTAAATCAATTAAAATTCATTTTTTTTTCAAATTAGACCTCAAAATTAATTTTTTTTAGCTAAATAATAAAATAAAAATCTATTTATGACACTCACATACTTAAATTACTCATTTATGACCCTATTTTCTAATATCTAACTCAACCACCAGTTAAAAAACCCCGATTCTACTAACCCAAAACTACTAGGTTGGGTTTTGGGATGTGATAAACTGAGCTCTCCCCAATGGCATACCATTACAAAAGTAACTTCTTAGTGCTCGTCCAATGACATTTTCATTAGCTTGTTACCCTTATAGGATATCATTGATCTCTTTGGGATAATATTCGTTCTCCCATTATGATCCTATTTAATCTCATGGTAACCATTATATCTTCCTCCATGAAACATCAATCACTATCAAATAGTAATCAAGTCATCCATCACAAAGGCGGACGATCCGTGGCCACATTTACTTTTCATCAACCATGTAATGCCAATAAGAGGATATCATTTACCCATGTTCTAGGCTATAAGTTCCACTATTGTGAATGACGCTACATGTTACAGAAGTCGTACACCCAATGCACAAGCTTTTGGTTCCTTATTTATTTGAACTTACACTTTTACTTACATCAAAGTGTATAAGTCACGCATATATAGTCTGCCATCCACTCATGATTTAGGTATATCACACTATGAATGTCATAAGTGAATAAATGTATAAATGGATTCAAGAATTATTTTGCTTGGGTCATGTCTGATAGACTTTTAGTCCAGTTAGTCACATCTATGTCTTTATATTATGGGAGTCATCTGCTCTGATGCCCAAGATAAGGCATGTAACAGCCCATTTTCAGTGAAATCAGAACAGTGATTCCATGATCACAAATTTGAACTGAAAATATAAAATACTTTAAAAGTTTTGTATGATTAGTGATATGATATTAAGGTTATATGAAAATTCTGAAAAGAAAATTTTATCGATTATGTGATTAATTAGGGAAAGGACCAAATTGTATAAAATGTAAAAGTTGAATTCTAGTAGCAATAAGGATTAAATAGCTATGGAATTCAAAATTTGAGGTCCTTATATGATAATTAGACCATTAAAGAAAAGTATGTAGATATTTTTGGTGAATCATCTATGGAAATTTAGCAATTGAATTAATTTAATTAATTAAAAGATGACAAAAGAAATATCATCTTAATTTCTCTCATCTTCCCTAAATAATCTATGGAAGCCCTAGGAGAGAGAAAAGAAACTAAACAAGCTTAATTGGGTAAGTTTCCAAGTCCCGTTTTTAGTAATTTTTATATTTTTGGAATCAGAATAGTCTACTCTCTTTATTTTGGGGATTAATTTGAAAAGTTATCAAAGTATGGAAATTGTGCCATGGATGAAAATGCTGAATTTATGAAATTTATGGTAGAGAATGAAAGGTAGTTGATAGATAAACAACTTTTACAAAGTGAATTTTCATGGAAACTTGAATTAGGGACTAAATTGGAAATTTGTAAAACCCGTGATAAAAATTCTGATTTTTAGGAAATTCATGGGCTGTTATTGTAGTATATGAACTTCGACTAGGACGGAAATGAGGATTAAATTGCATGAATTTCATTTTCCGAGCCTAGGGACGAAATTTGAATTTTTGAAAAGTATTGAGGCAAAATGGTACTTTTGCCTACGATGTAATTGAGTCCAAATGAATATAAAATGTGTTGAATTAATGATTAAATTTATCTATATAGATCTGGAAAGATCGAATAATGAGTTAGATCGAGGAAAAGAAAAGATTTTGGATTAATAGATTTCAAACACGAACAAATATCAAGGTAAGTTTGTGTAACTTAAATAAGTATGTAAACATGTTGATTTAAATGTTGTATTGTAATGAATATGGAATGTAAGGATTTTGAAATGTGAGAAATATATATACATGCTCGGACTCGATTGAAAAAGAAACAATTTCTATTTGAATATTGGAATCCGATGGATAAAGGTGATTTCCCGATTGAAGTAGGGTCCTGCATTTGTTGCAGAGTGGATTTAGCTCGGATGAGAAATCCTATTAACCTCATTTCTGAAAGGATTTAGCCCAGACGAGTAATCCTGATATAAGCCTTCTCGAGCATATGATATGGATTGGATTTAGCCCAGACGGGTAATCCAGATTAAGCTCATTATAGCATATGCAACAGAAAGAATTTAGCCTAGACTGGTAATCCTATGCATATGCTACAGAAAGGATTTAGCCTGGACTAGTAAACTTGATCTCACTTGATAACAGAATTTAGCCTAGACTGGTAATTCTGTTATATGTTATGGGGATTGAGAGTGTGCTTTCTAATTAAGTGCCCTAATGGGTACTCCTGAATATGAATTGACGGATTATAAATTGTACACCTTGAGTGTATTATATGAATATCCATCGGAATTTCAATGTTTCAATGGATAAAATAATGAATCTGACATAAGAAACAAGAGATGAATGAAATAATGTTTTGAATGAATATGGCATGATGAGCTCATCAATGCTTATTGATATATATGTGACTAACATGCTTGTTTGAGTATATGTGATTAGGAAAATTGCAAAAGTGATGGAAAGCATGTTAATCTATGCATTATTATAATAAATGTGAGTGGTAAGTTTAATTCCTGTTATACGAATTTACTAAGCATAAAAATGCTTACTTGGTTTTATTTTCCTTGTTTTATAGTGCTCAAAGCTCGTGAAGGTTGGAGATCAGTCAGAGTATCATCACACTATCAACTAGTTGGCTTTGGTATAAAAAGAACACTTGTTTTGATATAATGGCATGTATAGACTAGACTAATATGACCAAATGATGACTTGTAATATTGGCTTGTAATCTAGCCATTTGAATGGCTACTAATGTCATGTTTTGATATATTTTAAAGGTTATGTTATAACAAGTATCCATATGATTAAATTATAAAAAAATGGTTGATCAACTAAATTAACATAAGGGTTAAACAATGGTAAGAATATAAGTTGAAGGTAAGTGATGTTATTTTATGTTGGATGATAAAATGGCCTTAGTTATAATGCTTGAAATGGTTGGATTGTATTGGTATGTTTTGGTGCAAGAAAATGGTAAATTTGGGTGACAAATGAGGCTAGGAAATAGCTTTATTTTGTCCACACTGGTAGGCACACAGGCGTGTATAGGCATGTGTTTTGGCCGTGTGTCCCCTGCATCTTAAAAATGAGAAACAAAATGCTCAGAATTGAGCACATAGGCATGTTACATGGCCATGTGAAAACTGCACCTCTTTTATGAAAATTAAATTAGCCATACTGCCTAGCACACGAGCGTGTGGCATGGCCTTGTGCACAAGTTAGAGAGTTACACGGGGTAAGACACGACCATAAGCATGGGCCTGTCTAAGGGTCACACGGGCGTGTCTCTAGACCATACGGGCGTGTGAGCACTTGTAACATCCCAAAATTGGGCCTAGGAGAATTGAGCCCAATGGGCCTTAGGTGTAGTAGCATTTAAATTTTTGGAGAACAAGAGATCGGCTTAAATGCTAGTTAGACCCATTGGATAAGTGATTTTGGAAGGTTAGAGGGCTTCTATGAAGTCCCGGGATTAAATATTGGCTTTAGGGAAATTTTGGTTTTAGGTGAAAAAAAAAACCCTGGAAGTTGGCAGATAGGCCTTAAGAATAAAATATGGAGAAAAATAACACAAAAGGAGTGTGTGGTGTAGTGGCAAAGTGACGCCACTTAGGGGACAAGGGAGTGACGCCAAAAGGGAAGGAAGGAGGTCCAAGGTTCAAGTCTTGGCTTTTGCATTTTGGTTTCTTTTTGCTTGGACCTTAGAATTTGGCCCATAGTTTATATTTAGTTGCGCATGGTTTAAGACACAAGAGGAGCTTGTGGCCAAGTGGTTAGCAGCGTGGATTATGTTGTAAGGGAGCCTGGGTTCGAATCTCATGACAAGCAATGGAGTATTTATTTTGCGGATTGGACGACAAGAGTTTCAGTTGAATTTAAACTCTACTGACGAAGGGATCCCACATCGGAAAGACACAAAGAATGAAGGTGAAGAGCTAGCTATATAAAGAGCATTCCAGGAGGAGAGTTAACACATCTTGGAGGGCGTTTGGGCACAAGAGTGGTCGGAGCGCGGATTAGCCCAGAGTCCTATCAGGTGTGTAACTCTCTCTACTCTAGTTGTAGAGCGGCAAATGCCGAAATGCCGGTCACACGGCATTAGTAGCCACACGAGCGTGCGAGCGCACGTGTGGGGCTTCGACGCGATAGTTGAGGCCATTAGTAGTATTCTCGTGGGTTGGGGCTGCTTGGGCCTCGATCGGCCGAAGTGGGCCCAATGGGCCTGTGGGCCCATATGAGTAAATTGCATGATTGGTTAGTATATGTTGAACTAGACTAGGTGGAAGTTATATACGTGGCTAGATTCGTGTTAGGTGGGCCACACGAGCGTGTGGGCCCGGATGGGCCGAAATCGGGTTTTAGGCCCAATCGTCCGGTACAACCGGAAATGGTAGCTGAGTCGCTAGTGGCGACATTAGGCCTTCAGAAAGGCCATTACAGGTGTGAATTTGCGAAAATACCCTTAGTAGGTAAAATTACGATTATACCCTTAGAGGTTGATTAGCATGATTATGTTGTTTAGTTTTGGCCGATTGTAGGGGAAGGCTTGATCTCGCATATCTCGGGTTGTGGCTAGTGCTCGAAAAGTGTTAAGGAAGGGGGATCTAGTGCGTTAGATCTTGATCTACGGGATTTGATAGTCGCATTAGTAACCAGGTGTGTAAACTAACACACTTCTTGCTTTATATATGTTTGATAAACTGATTGATTGGTAAAACCGAAATAGTATGGTTGAGTGATATGATACCCTATGGGGTATGTGCACGGATTCAGGTAAGTCCGTTTCATTATGAGTACTGTTATTGATACATGATGTCATGATTTATGATGTATGTGCTATGAGGTGCAACGTTAAACATGTTTGCATGATTTGAATACTATACATGAGTTGGTATGATGATGGGTGATATGAGTGGAGGGGGCAGTGATATTTTGTGCTGACGAGCACCAGTGTTTTGGTAACACACTTTGTGACTTTGGGTCACCAGAGGTTTGGCACCTCCAGAGGTTTGGCACCTCAGCGTCTCGTCCCCGTGGTTTCGCACCACAGTGGGTTAGCCCCACAAGGCGGTATTGAGGGATTGACGCCAGTGATTTGGTATCACACGATGGGTTGGCCCCATCAATTGATTTGTGACTTCGGTCACCAGTGTTTTGGTAACACACTTTGTGTCTTTGGGACACCAGTGGTTTGGCACCACATTGACGGATATCGTGTCTGCGGACACCAGAGGTTTGGCACCTCCAGTGATTTGGCATCACATCTGTGACTATACGTCACCAGTGGTTTGGCACCACCAGTGGTTTGGTACCACACGGGGTAGAGAAAGGTGTTATGGATGGTTAGGTTGGGTGCATATTAATGAGATGCATGATGATCATGTTTATGTTTGTATATGATATTTTGCTAATCCGGGAAAAAGGGTGGCACACTGAGTCTTGGTGACTCACCTTTTTCCTTAACTGTTTCAGGTAGTGCATAAAGCTGGACCGGGATCGGAGAGGACAAGGTGGCCCATGCCGAAGATCAAGTTTAATTATATTATGCTTAATATTGATTCGAGTATTTCATGTTAGTATTGGTTTGTAATAAAGGCCATTCTATTATTTTGGTATTACTTTAACTATGGTTATTTAATTTAAGTTGCTAGGTGAAAATGATTTATGGGTTGCAACCTATTTATTCAAATCGGTTTTCATATACTAAAGCTTTAATGCATAAGTTTTAATAATAAAGTTTTACTCAAAAGCTTCAATGGATAAGTTTTCCAAAATTCAACAAATTATAATGTTTTATCTTAAATTAGAAAGATTTTCAACCGACTTTCCCCAGTGACATAACCAGATCCGGTCAAGGCTCGTGGGCCGGGTTTGGGGGTGTTACAGTTTGGTATCAGAGCCCGGTTCAAAACTCGGCTTTGAGGGTTTTAGGCCCAAAAACATTTTTTTAAAATGGGCTTTTCAAAGATATGGGTTTTATAAAAAGGTTTTCAGGTATTCTGGCATGGCACCTGTACCTCCGACCCGAAGTCCACCAGGTAAGTACTTCGGACTTTCTTGAAGTGAATTGTTTACATGAATTGGTTTGGGCTTAGTTTGGGCTCGTAGATTAGAAAGTTAGGACTATTGGACCCTTGGACTAGTCTACTCAAACATATGCATAAGACTTAAAGCTCTTAAACAAACCTGTGAAGTAAGTCGCCGAGTTAAGGTGTGGTAACCTTGGTACGCATGTCTAGGATTGGATCCGGAAGAGCTTGGTACTTAAGCAGTCCTCGTGACCCACCTCCTCTTCGCAGGAATCCTACCTGGTGCGTAGCTACGGTTCACCTTAACCAAGAGGACTTGTTCATAGGCTAAACCGATTATTAAAACCCGAAAGGGAACTAGCCTTGCTGTTTTTAAACTTTCTGTTTTTAAAATTTTCAACTTTACCCCTTTGGTTTGTAAAACTCTAAATCAGGTTTTGAAAGATGTTTTCTCGGTTTACAAAATTACCAAAATGCCCTAGTGGGAAAATTACAAAAATGCCCGTGTTATAAAATTACCGTATTACCCTTAATTTTTGATAAAATGCTCTTTACTTTGTAAAATACCAAAATCTCGGAATTTCAAACATTAAGATACCTTGGTTTGTGAAAATTTACGAAAATACCCTAGGATGATGAAATTACCAAAACGCCCTTGGGTTTCTAAATTTTCAGATTTCTCTCAACTTTTACTGAAATATTCCTATTTTAGCAAATATCAGAAATTACATTTTGTGAAATATTGTGGAATTATGATTTGGAGAATTTACAAAAATGCCCATGATTTCCAAAATTACAAAAATAACCCTGCTTTCTGAAATTTTTGCAACACACTTTGTTTGAAAAAAAAATTTTTCAAGATGACTCCTGAGATTTTGTAAACTTTGAAATATCTTTAATTTGAAAACTATTTTCAAATTGACCCTGAGTTATTACCGAAATACCCCTATAGGAAAATGTCGAAATTACCCCTGGGTTGGGAATGCTCAAGAAAGTGACATGGATGAATGAATGTGTCTTTAGTGAAGTATGTGAATGTTTGAATTAGAACAGAGAACTTGAGATGAAACTTTGATTGCTCGAAAGAACGACTTCCAGAAACTTCTGCTCATAAAATTTGCTCGTGGATAAAACAGTGGAACAAAATTTCTAATGCATAAAACTTTTAATCAGATTAAATCGCGACGCTAGATATGAGTTCTAGGGGACGTGGTTGTCGCGGACGTGGTCAAGGTGGAATGACAGCTTTATTAAGATCAGAGTGCGCAGCAAGAGCGTAGTGTGGTAGGTTAGGATGTGCGACTGTTAGTTAGTTGGAAATTTCGAGGACGAAATTTCTTTAAGGAGGGTAGATTTGTAACATCCTAAAATTGGGCCTAGGAGAATTGAGCCCAATGGGCCTTAGGTGTAGTAGCGTTTAAATTTTTGGAGAACAAGAGATCGGCTTAAATGCTAGTTAGACCCATTGGATAAGTGATTTTGGAAGGTTAGAGGGCTTCTATGAAGTCCCGGGATCAAATATTGGCTTTGGGGAAATTTTGGTTTTAGGTGAAAAAAAAAACCCTGGAAGTTGGCAGATAGGCCTTAAGAATAAAATATGGAGAAAAATAACACAAAAGGAGTGTGTGGTGTAGTGGCAAAGTGACGCCACTTAGGGGACAAGGGAGTGACGCCACAAGGGAAGGAAGGAGGTCCAAGGTTCAAGTCTTGGCTTTTGCATTTTGGTTTCTTTTTGCTTGGACCTTAGAATTTGGCCCATAGTTTATATTTAGTTGCGCATGGTTTAAGACACAAGAGGAGCTTGTGGCCAAGTGGTTAGCAGCGTGGATTATGTTGTAAGGGAGCCTGGGTTCGAATCTCATGACAAGCAATGGAGTATTTATTTTGCGGATTGGACGACAAGAGTTTCAGTTGAATTTAAACTCTACTGACGAAGGGATCCCACATCGGAAAGACACAAAGAATGAAGGTGAAGAGCTAGCTATATAAAGAGCATTCCAGGAGGAGAGTTAACACATCTTGGAGGGCGTTTGGGCACAAGAGTGGTCGGAGCGCGGATTAGCCCAGAGTCCTATCAGGTGTGTAACTCTCTCTACTCTAGTTGTAGAGCGGCAAATGCCGAAATGCCGGTCACACAGCATTAGTAGCCACACGAGCGTGCGAGCGCACGTGTGGGGCTTCGACGCGATAGTTGAGGCCATTAGTAGTATTCTCGTGGGTTGGGGCTGCTTGGGCCTCGATGGGCCGAAGTGGGCCCAATGGGCCCGTGGGCCCATATGAGTAAATTGCATGATTGGTTAGTATATGTGGAACTAGACTAGGTGGAAGTTATATACGTGGCTAGATTCGTGTTAGGTGGGCCACACGAGCGTGTGGGCCCGGATGGGCCGAAATCGAGTTCTAGGCCCAATCGTCCGGTACAACCGGAAATGGTAGCTGAGTCGCTAGTGGCGACATTAGGCCTTCAGAAAGGCCATTGCAGGTGTGAATTTGCGAAAATACCCTTAGTAGGTAAAATTACGATTATACCCTTGAGGTTGATTAGCATGATTATGTTGTTTAGTTTTGGCCGATTGTAGGGGAAGGCTTGATCTCGCATATCTCGGGTTGTGGCTAGTGCTCGAAAAGTGTTAAGGAAGGGGGATCTAGTGCGTTAGATCTTGATCTACGGGATTTGATAGTCGCATTAGTAACCAGGTGTGTAAACTAACACACTTCTTGCTTTGTATATGTTTGATAAACTGATTGATTGGTAAAACCGAAATAGTATGGTTGAGTGATATGATACCCTATGGGGTATGTGCACGGATTCAGGTAAGTCCGTTTCATTATGAGTACTGTTATTGATACATGATGTCATGATTTATGATGTATGTGCTATGAGGTGCAACGTTAAACATGTTTGCATGATTTGAATACTATACATGAGTTGGTATGATGATGGGTGATATGAGTGGAGGGGGCAGTGATATTTTGTGCTGACGAGCACCAGTGTTTTGGTAACACACTTTGTGACTTTGGGTCACCAGAGGTTTGGCACCTCCAGAGGTTTGGCACCTCAGCGTCTTGTCCCCGTGGTTTCGCACCACAGTGGGTTGGCCCCACAAGGCGGTATTGAGGGATTGACGCCAGTGATTTGGTATCACACGATAGGTTGGCCCCATCAATTGATTTGTGACTTCGGTCACCAGTGTTTTGGTAACACACTTTGTGTCTTTGGGACACCAGTGGTTTGGCACCACATTGACGGATATCGTGTCTGCGGACACCAGAGGTTTGGCACCTCCAGTGATTTGGCATCACATCTGTGACTATACGTCACCAGTGGTTTGGCACCACCAGTGGTTTGGTACCACACGGGGTAGAGAAAGGTGTTATGGATGGTTAGGTTGGGTGCATATTAATGAGATGCATGATGATCATGTTTATGTTTGTATATGATATTTTGCTAATCCGGGAAAAAGGGTGGCACACTGAGTCTTGGTGACTCACCTTTTTCCTTAACTGTTTCATGTAGTGCATAAAGCTGGACCGGGATCGGAGAGGACAAGGTGGCCCATGCCGAAGATCAAGTTTAATTATATTATGCTTAATATTGATTCGAGTATTTCATGTTAGTATTGGTTTGTAATAAAGGCCATTCTATTATTTTGGTATTACTTTAACTATGGTTATTTAATTTAAGTTGCTAGGTGAAAATGATTTATGGGTTGCAACCTATTTATTCAAATCGGTTTTCATATACTAAAGCTTTAAAAATGCATAAGTTTTAATAATAAAGTTTTACTTAAAAGCTTCAATGGATAAGTTTTCCAAAATTCAACAAATTACAATGTTTTATCTTAAATTAGAAAGATTTTCAACTGACTTTCCCCAGTGACATAACCAGATCCGGTCAAGGCTCGTGGGCCGGGTTTGGGGGTGTTACAGCACTGTACCTTGGAAAAATTTTGAAATTTCACGAAAAATTCTCAGTGATCTCGAATTAGTCCCAATTTGTTTCTACTATTCATATTGGGCCTCGAGGGTCTATTCAAGGGACATTATGGTTGATTACGTATATGAATAGTAATTTAACATGATTTATTTGTAATTATACTGTAAGTCTAGAATGCTCCGAAACTCTGTTCCGACACGGATACAGGTTAGGGGTGTTACAAGGCATCTCCCCAATTGGATTTGATAAAAGACATATTAGTCTTTCAATGGTTTTCTCATTTCTAATTAGAATAAGGACATGTTTAGATTCTTCTACTAATACAAACTTTCTTTCTGTACTATGATTTGACCACGTAATATCTCTTAGTATCAGTTTAAACAATAGACGACCAATGAGCAACATTTGCTTCCATTTTGCTTTTTGCGCAAAAACCATTTGAGGACAATAATGAAAAGAATATTATTTAGTTCATGAATGTCGAAACCATTTTTATATTTTACAAAAAAAGGGGGTCAACTTTAAAAAACGAAAATGGAGTCGCCACCAATCTTTTTTGAGGTGTGATCGGGTCACCTTGAGATTGATCAAAAAAATATTTTGATTTATTAAAACAATGATTTTGGTCTACAAAATTTGAGAACACGGGTTCGGGAGTCGGTTACGCACGAGGAAGGATTAGCACCCTCGTAACGCCCAAAAATTGGTACCTAATTGATTAATTTATGTCCTAATGTCAAAAATTTGAAAAGATTTTAAAACACGATCCGTTTGATTTTTAAAACTTATGTCCTTTAATTTTAAACGGACATTCAATTATTTGGATTTTAAAAGAATCGAAACTCAGTAAGTTAGAGCACGATCTTTCGAATTTTCCAAACACCGAATATCCTTTACTTTTTAGAATTCCTTGCCTCGAGATGACAAAACGTCGCATCCAGTGAGTTAGGACACAACATCTTAAATTCCCGAGAATAGGTTTTTTTATTTAAAAATTCATATGTTTTAATTTCAAAAAGGGTACTCAATCATTTGGACTTAATGAGAAAAATCGAAATCCAGTAAGTTAGGGCACGATTTTCTCAAAGCTCTCAAATGTCGAATATGGCCTTATTTTAGAATGCTTTTGAATAACAACAAGTGTGGAAATGAATCGTATTTTTATTTAAAATATTGGTTCGAATGAAATTGTCGTGCTAATGCATAATAAAAACATAAACATATAAAAATTTCACGAATATTACATAACGAATTAATATTTAATGCTAATATAGACAATTAAAAGAAAGAATCAAAGTAAAATAGCAAATAACATGAATAATACAATGACAATGATGATGCTAAAAAAAATTAAGAATGACAATAATAATGATAGAGTCTAGATTTTAAAACAATGAACAAATAAATAAAAAGGCATAATAAATGGGCATTTAAAAAGATCAAATATAAATGTAACATCCTAGATTAGGGGTTATGCGTTCGTGCATAATTCATGAGTAGTAGGTTTTGGCAGTGTTTGGAAGTGAATTAAGGGTTTTTAAAATCCTAGGATAGAAGAGAAAGCTTTGGATAATTATTGGTTTTTAAGTTAAAAAGGGGGAGCTAGGCTAAGGTAGCCTTAAGAAAAGTTTTGGGGAGTTTAGGACACAAGAAGTGATGTGGAAAAGTGGCAAGGGACGCCATCTAAGGTGCAAGGGTTATGGCATAAAGTGAAGTACTTTGAGGGAAGAATCCCATTGTGTGCATTTTTGCTTAATTTTATGAAATAGCATGTTTACTGTGATATGGATGTGTGGTGTGCATTATTAGAATCTTGGAAATGTAAGGAAATGCATGGAAATGTATGGAAATGTAAGGAAATGTATGGAAATGTATGGAAATGTATGGAAATGTAGGGAAATGTGTTGGAAATGTGAGGAAATGTCTTGTCTTGGAAATGTGAGGAAATGTCCTGGAAATGTAAGGAAATGATTTAGAAATGTTAAGTTCAAAAGAGGAAAGTGAACATTTTTGGAAACTAAGAAAGGTAAGGAAATGATTTGGAAATGATTCAAAAGAGGAAAGTGAACATTTCTGGAAACTTGGAAATGTAAGGAAATGTTAAGTTTAAAGGAGGCAAACGAAAATTTTTGGAAACTTGGAAATGTAAAGAAATGTCACGTTTTAAGGTTTAAAAAGAGGAAATTAAGGCAAGGTGGCCTTAAGAAAATAATAGGAGGAATTTGACACACAAGCAGGCTTGGAAAAGTGGCCTGAAGATGCCACTTAAAGCCCAGTAAGTGACGCCATAGGCATGTGCAATTGGGCCTGGGTTCGAGTCACATGGGAAGCTAAAATAAAAGTTTTTATTTTCGGCAAGGAAGAGAGGTAGTGGACGGCAAAGGGAGACTAGGGGAGGAGTTTAAGATGAGGTTTTATTCTTATTAAAATTCGGCTAAAAGGGGAGATAAATGTGGATATTATTTCTTTTATTTTGATAGATAAGGAAGAGATAAAAGAGGATTATTATTAGTATTATTTTTATTAGGAGATAAGAGATAAATATTGGATTAAGTCTTGTTGATAATTAAAGTGATAAATCAAGGGATAAAGTTATAGAAGAGTGGTGGCCAAGTAAGGGACTCTAGCCTAGTAAATTTGGCTATAAAAGGAAAAGAGAGGCCATTCAGCATTATTTTCTCTTCCTTGATAACCTCTGCCGAATTTTCTCTGCAACCCCTATTCTTTTCTTCTTTATTCTTCTCCTCTCAATTTTCCAAAAGCCGAAAGCTTGCTAAGATCAAGGCCATAGCCGAATAGTTTGAGACTTCAAGCAAAGGAACTGTCGATATCTAAAGTAAGGGTAAGATCTCATTCGATTTCATCCTTTTTCTTTTAAGATTTACCGAAATCTAGGACTAATCCCATTAGAAACTTGTTTGCCGAAATTTGGAAGGATCTTTCGGGATTTACTAAGTGTCGACTACAAGGAAGGAGAAGTTCTTTTCCCGAAGGTACACCATAAGCCGCGTGTTCCCTAGTTATTCGGTGAGTTTCGGGATTTAAAATCCACAAGGTAAGTGTCTATAGCATTCGGCCAAGGCCTATTTTAGTAGTTAGATCTATTATTATGTGTTTTAAGCTGAAAACTAACAGATTCAAGGGATCTAGTAAGTAGCCGATTTCAAAGGAGAAGAATACAAGTTTTCGGGATTTGACTATAGTCAATTCGACAACAAGGTAGGTTTTAAGAATACAAATCCTACTAGGATTTGGTTTTATAGGCTTTATGCTAACATATTAAGGTTACCAAATGTAGGAATTGAGATCTAAAGCAATAGATCGGTTTTTTCGGGATTTCAAGGAATTCGTTAAGCAAATCAGGTGTGTACCCCACACTATCTTTAATACGTTTTATGGCAATATTTAATATAAGTATGTATAAGAATGTGAATATGGCTAAGGTACCCTAATGTGGTACAAAGTACTCAGGTACGTTTCCTACTCCTACTAGGATTACGAAATATGTTATATTTTAACATGTGAAAAGTGACATGAATGTGAATTTAAGTATGATATGCATGACATGAATAAAATGGGGCATTCGGGTTATATGAGAAAGGGGAAGTGAACGTGGTGACTTCGGTCTCACTATCTGAATGTGGTGGCTTCGGTCACATTATCTGAATGTGGTAACTTCGGTTACATTATCTGAATGTGGTAACTTCGGTTACATTATCTGAATGTGGTGTCTCATGACACAATTATCTGGTGGCTATGCCACGAATTTATATGGGCGATGAGCACGTCGACTGCAGCGACTGCCTTCGATGGTGTGTAGCGGAAGGAGGGTTGACTTAGTAGTCCCCACGGTGTGCAGGTTGGTACGGGGATGTGTAGCGGATGGCATCTAGGTATGGGTTCGGGATTGCATCATTATCTTGAAATATTATGTGAACATGATTTGTATGGTATGCCTAAATCTATTAAATTTTAGTGTTGGTTACACATTGAGTCTGTTTGACTCACCCCGTTGTGGGACTATTTTCAGGTGACGAACAGTAATGGACCGGGCTCGGCAGAAGCTTAGGGATGGCCATGCACAGCAAGAAATCTATGATTTGGACTTTTATTTTCCTTAAGTACTTTGGTTTTAAATTTGGGTTATATTTGATGTAATAAGGCCATAGTGAACTATTTTATTTCTGTCTTAGTGTTTAATTATGTTTACAAATTTTTATTAAGTTAAAGATTAAGTAATTTATTTTTGAATATACTCTATATGTTTTATCACTTAAAAATTAAAAAGGGTTTTCAATATAAGATCGAATTCGTTTTCAACTCAAGCCCAACCCAAAACAATATTTTTTTTTTAAAATCGCACAAGTTTTTCATAAGAAGCAAAAGAATTTGAACCGGTTTTCTTGAGGAACATACCAAATCTGGTCAAAGCTCGTGGGCCGGGTTTGGGGTGTTTCAATGAAATAAAAAAAATACAAGATAAATAATATATGAAAAATTTGAATAAAATAATTAAAAAAAATTAATAAAACGAACAATATGGTAAACTTTGATATTAAATATAAAATAGTTTAAAGTAATAATATATATAATAAATGAGATAATATATGAATAAATAAATGCATAAAATAAAAAGAATAATTAATAATTAAACAAGTAAATGGATAAAAAAGTTAAAAAAAAGCCTAAGTCAACCTAACTCTCACAATATGAGTATTCAACGAAAGTCATCCACAAAAATACAACTCAAACGAAAGCAACTCAAAAAGAAAGGAAGATGAATGAAGGACAAAATAAGAGCAAGCCACAGAAAATAAGAACGCAAGAGAGGGAGAAATTTGAGTGAATGCTCTTAAGAATTATTATTGCTCCAAACTCAAGTGTCTTTTACAATGAAGGGAGAGGCCTCTATTTATAGTTAAGCCTCCCAAAATCCAACGGTACAGATCAATTACATCAACGGTTAAGATTAAAAGGTATCTTCAAATTAAATCTCTAAGATTACAAAATCATATCTTCTAAAATTGCATACCATATCTTCTAAGATTGCATATCATATCTAAGATTTGCATATCATATCTAAGATTGCATATCATATCTTCTAAGATTACATACCATATCTTCTAGGATTGAATATCATATCTAAGATTTGCATATCATATCTAAGATTGCATATACTTGAAGATTGTGTTCCCATATACGTCAAGCTTGTAGATGGACCTTTAATCTTTTCAAGTAATAGGCCATTCCGATCAGGCCAAATGATATATTTTGGACTAGACTTGGACTTTGTTTTATTATTTTGGATTTATTATTTTTTTATGGGCCTGGGCTAAATTGGCCTATTACAGCTGCCCCTCTTTGCTCATTATCGTGTAACGAGAATGGAGCAAAGACTATAAAAGGACCAATTTTGCCCGGTCTTGCCGAGTCTTAACCTTTTGATCATCATCTTCTTCAAATAGACTCTAACCCAACTGCAACTTCAAGGAGACTGAATCTGTAGCTTTAATCCATCCTACTGGAACTTCAGGAAAGTGAGACTAGTATCTTTGATCTTGCTTCACTGCAATATTCAGGAAGACAAGATCTGCTATTTTCAATTTGCTCTGCTTCAAACTCAGGGAGGCAAGCTAATATCTTCGATTTGCTTCCTGCAACTTCAGGAAAATAAGATCTGCTGTCTTCAGTCTGCTCCGCTACAACTTCAGGGAGGCAGGCTAATATCTTCGATCTGGTTCCTGCAACTTCAGGAAGACAAGATCTGCTGTCTTCAGTCTGCTCCGCTGCAACTTGAGGGAGGCAAGCTAATATCTTCGATCTGCTTCCTGTAACTTCAAAAAGATAAGATCTGTTGTCTTCAGTCTGCTCTGCTGCAACTTCAGGGAGGCAGGCTAATATCTTCGTTTTGCTTCATTGCAACTTCAGGAAGATAAGATCTGTTGTCTTTAGTCTACTCCGTTGCAAACTCAGGGAGGCAGGCTAATATCTTCGATCTGCTTCCTGCAACTTCAGGAAGATAAGATCTGCTGTCTTTAGTCTGCTCCGCTGCAACTTCAGGGAGGCAGGCTAATATCTTCGATCTGCTTCACTGAAACTTCAGGAAGATAAGATCTGTTGTCTTCAGTCTGCTCCACTGCAACTTTAGGGAGGCAGGCTAATATCTTTGATCTGCTTCCTGCAACTTCAGGAAGATAAGATCTACTATTTTCAGTCTGCTCCACTACAAACTCAGGGATGCCAGACTGATATCTTTGATCCGCTTCCTACAACTTCAGGAAGATAAGATCTGCTATCTTCAGTCTGCTCCCTTGCTACCTCAGGAAGATAAGACCAGTGGCTAAAATATGCTCCACCGCCGATACATGGAGATAAGATTCGCCAAATTCGATCTTCCCCACTGTTATCTCGAGGAGACAAAATCTACAATGTTTATTCTGCTCCCTTGCTACATCAAGAAGATAAGACTACAATCTTTAACCTGCTCCCTTGCTGCTTCAGGGAGATAAGGTTGGTGGCTTGAATCTGCTCCATTGCCGATACATGAAGATAAGATTCACCAAATTCGATCTGCTCCACTACCGCTTTAGGGAGATAAGATCTACAATCTTCAGTCTACTTCCTTGCTACCTCAGGAAGATACGACTACAAACTTCAGCCTACTCCATTACTACCTCAGGGAGATAAGGCTAGTGGCTAAAATCTGCTCCCCTACTACCTCGGGAAGATAAGAATGATCCTTTTTTAAATGCTTAAAGTGTCATCGCTCATTGTTTATCAAGGCTGTATCACTAACGTATTATGCTGTCATCTTGTTTGGCTAGTATTCTCGACAGAAAAGCCTAGAAAATAATTATATCTTGCTCAACAGATTTGCCCCCACTGTTCATCTCATTGTGACTTAGAGGTATAGAATCTAAATCCTTTCCAATCCATCCCACTATAACTCAAGGGATAGAATTTGTTTCATCTTCAATCCAACCTGTTGTAAATCAGGAGTATAGGATCTGTAACTTGTTCCATCAACTGATCACTCCCTGGGTGACCTAACCAAATATGTATGCATGATATTTGCATGGATGCAGAATATCATTTTTTTCTCGAGAATATTTCCCTTTTTACACTTGGGTTAACATTGTCCATTTTTTGTCAAGATTGTATTACTGACGCAATATCTTGACATTTTGTTCAATCTCCATTTTTGACAAAAATACGGAGAGATAGTCTCAGTTTAGACTTTTCCTCCACCAATAATTTCATCCTTTAAACTTGATAAGTTTTAAACAATGGTCCTGTTTCAAGTTCTTATATTATTTACAAGCTTCCAAAGTAATATACGAAACTCCTTTTATGAAAGTATTATTAGTCCACTAATCGTTATTTCAATGCAAAATGCTTGAAAAAGATTATAACAATGGACAAGAAGGAAATTAATTAGGAGCATAGCTCGAAACAAATAAGTTAAGCGAAGCTAGCAAATGCAATCAAAGGAAATTTATTGGTAGTGTATTTTGAAATGAATAAAATAATTAAAGATAGCAAATTCAGAATGTGTAGGATGGAAACTAGGTGCCCCAGATATCGCAGCCTGAGCTTCTCTGTTCAAACTTTTTGAGGACCATTTTAAGCTCAATATCTATTTAGGGGATCCGGAGTACTTTGTCGATGCCCCAAGACGTAACATACTTCCTCATTGTTAATTTAAGCGTCGCAAGCCTACTGTACGCCCCACTTTCTATCAAAATTTGAGCCGCCCTTTTCGGGTTTTCAACTCAAATCCCTTTTGGTCTCAAAATGCCCTTTGCGAGTTTTCGCCTTGGCCTCTCCTTTTTCTCTCTTCTTCTCTCTCTTTTTTTTTTTTAAATCTCAAGGTGCCCTTTGCGGGTTTTCACCTTGGCCTCTCCTTTTAGATGAAATCTGAATTCACCACCAGCCTGAGCATGTCCTTGCCATCCATCTTGGTCAAAGTTAATGATCTTCTAGACCAAGCCTTCTTCACCACATAAGGTATTTTCAAATTTTGGCATTTATTTTCCTTTGAAGCCCTTTTGTATGGGAAGAATCCTTCTTAATGCCAGGTCCCGATCATGAAATTATCTTGGGTAAACCTTTTGTCATAAGCCTGTATCATCCATTTTTGGTACATTTGACCATGAATACTTTCAATCAAACTTACTGGAGACATTCTGCTTCATCCAATTCAATCAAAGCTTGGAGAAAAGGAGTCTTAACCTCCCACAATTGATTCTCCTTCATAAACCATTGGTAAAGATGTTGCCCCAGTAAAAGTTTCGGCCAACGTTCAAGAAACAAAGAGGGTAAATGGTGACTTCTTTATGCCAACCTTTACAAATTTCAGTCATTTTTCAAAAATTTTAAATGTTTTTTTGGCTGCCTTTGCTGCATTGATATGGTGTCTGATCTTTGAACAGATTGTGAATTTTTGGCATTGTGCAATAAACATGTTTCTTTCTGGCATTCTTTATTGCCACTTTTTTTTTTAGATTTGAATTTGAATCTGCATTTGAACTTGGATTTGAATTTGGATTTGGATTTGGATTTGGATTTGAATTTGGATTTGGATTTGGATTTGAATTTAATGACTGCTGACTTTGTAACTTTGGCATATGAAGCAACCTTCACCCTATTAGTGAAGTAATTGATAACCACGAAGATGAATTGGTATCGGCTAGATGCTTTTGACGAGATCTGCCCCATAACATCTATGTCTCACCTATAGAAAGAATGGAAGAGTCACATAAGTCTTGTCTTCCCCAATTTGACATTTACGGTGTAACTGATGCAATTTCCTTTTCTTGGTAAACTAGTAGCCCGATCCTCTTGATTAGCCTGTGTAACGCCCCAAACCCGGCCCAGACACCACGACCGGATCTGGCATGTCACTAAGAAGATTTTATATAAAACATGTCGCGTTTTTGGAAAACATTTGTTGAGTTTAAACATTTGTACCGAAAAACTTAATAATTTGATAATGTATATAAGATATAAATTTTATATGATGCCTTTATGAATCCAAAACCGAAATTTAGTACATGCCTTAGTTTCAAATTTTTATCGGATAATTCAAGTGTCTGAAAGTAAAACCCAAAAACAAAAAATATAAAACTAATGGCCCATGGCCTTATTAAAAGGAAATAATAAACCAAATTAACTAAAAGTATTAAGAATAAATAATTTTAACAAAGCCCTTCTACTAAATCAAATAAACTCCTCCATGGCCACCTTGCGCTCCTTTCCAGGCCGGTCTGATGCACTAAGTGCTACCTGAAAAATGTTAAACAACAGGGTGAGTCACGAGACTCCGTGTGCAACCCTCGTGCACCATCAGATTGGGCCTTAGCCCTACAGATCAGAATAACAGAATATCATATAACAGAAATTATGCAAAGCCTAACCTAATCCTAGGTTTCCATCCGCTACACACCACCCTTACCTGCCAATCACACCGTTGGGGATTTCTACAATCAACCCACACCGCTACACACCATCGATGGCAGTCATGCTGCAGTTAGTTGCTCATCGTTAGAGTTGTGACTTAGTCACCAGAACAGGTCGTGGTAGAGCCACTACAACAGATCGTGGCAGAGCCACTACAACGGAACACTTCCCCCTTTCATCAATCACCCAACCCCGTGCATACATAGAAATCAGCATACATACAACACATATCATCTCAACAGAAACATTCACTTATGAATGACAAAAATCACTAACCTGGTGATTCGCCTTTACCCTCCTCGGGTTTTCAACCGTTATGCCGGGATTTCAGCATTTAACAGAATATAAACAGATTTATATACATATACTAACAAACAATCTAAATGGTGTGAGAGGTTACACACCTGATAACCTGTAGTACTACTCTCTATGTCGATACCCTCGCTAATCAGATCTACTGCCCTTTGTCTACAACTTTGCTTCAAAAGCTGGGAAAACGCGAAGATAAAGCTTTCCCTACATTCGGCCAAGGATTATTATTTTCCCGAATTTATAAGTTTAAATAAACAAATCTCCTTACCCAAATCGATTAGATCCCGGAAGTAGGATGATTCGAGTGCTACCGATTTAAAACCTTATGCGATTAGATCCCCTTCAAATCCCGGAATGCCGCCCAAGAAAGAAAACACAAGATCAATCCACCATATAGCCATTCGGCTATGGTCCCTAAAAGCTGGAAAAGATTGAAAGAATAACATAATCGGCACTTACCTCTTCAAAAGGTTTCAGTTACCCCTTGCAGGAAGATTCGGCAAACACAAGAGAAGAGATCTAGGAATTTCAGCTTTTAAGAAAATCCCGAAAAAGAATGAACAACAGGGAGATTTCGGCTAAAGCACTTGGGAGAGAGAAGAAAGCAATTAGCAGGGGTTCGGCAGTTAGTGAGACTTTAGAGGGTTTCGGCTAGAAGAATAAAGAAAAGAAAGTGGAGAGGGAAGTGGTGATTTTGGCTTTTGAAAGAGTGAAGATGAGAAGAGGAAGAAAAAGAACAAATGCTTAAGATGGCCTTTAAAATTTCAGCACATCCCCTTGCCTATACTAAACCGATTCCTCCCCGTCTCCTGAGTTTGATTTTTGGCCAACACTAGCTTCCTGGATTAGCTCTCATCTTTTCCCCTTATCCTAATCTACAACTCCTCCAAAAGAGACTTAATTAGCTCCAACTCCTCCCTCCTTTATCAGCATAATATCCACATATTTTAAAACATTAAAACCCCCTAAAATTTAGCCTTGTTGCCGTCCCCCTTGCTCCCTTTTAAGTGCTGAATTTGGCCCAATTACTTGGGCTTCAAACGACCAAAACTGGGCCTCCTCCCTTCCTTGCCACTGACACCACCCTCTGCTCCATTATAGTGCCACTTACCCTTGGGCCACAAGCCCATTTTGTCATTTAAAACACAGATAACTACCTTTAAAGCGCTAGAGTGTCTGCATAGAAATTTAGTCAAGGCCTCAGCCCATTTCTGAGCCCAATCTGGACCCCTAACCTTTAATTTAATATTTTAAACCATCTACACACAAAATGCACAGGCCCATTAAATCAGGATGTTACAGTTCTACCCCCTTAAAATAAATTTCAGCCTCGAAATTTACCTGATCAGAAGAGATGGCGATACTGCTGTCGCATAACATCCTCTGGCTCCCGTGTCGCTTCTTCCGCGCCATGGTTCCGCCACAAAACTTTGACTAGAGGGCCGGACTTCCTTCTCAACACCTTTACGTCTCGATCCAAGATTTGCACTGGCTCCTCCTCAAAGGACAAGTCTGGCCTTACTTCAATCTCTTCCACTGGCACAATGTACGATGGATCAGAACGATAACGTCTTAGCATCGAGACATCGAACACGTCATGTATCTGTTCCAACTCTGGAGGCAACTCTAGTGATACGCCACTGGCCCCACACGTTCTAGTCCCGATAAGGTCCAATAAACCGGGGACTTCACTTGTCCTTCCAACCAAACCTCATTACCTTCTTCCACGGTGACACTTTCAAGAAGACTTGGTCCCCCACTGTGAATACCAACTCCTTCAGCTTAAGATTCGCATAAGATTTCTGCTGATCAGAAGCTTCCTTCAACCGAGCCTGAATCAACTTAACTTCCTCTTCTGTTTCCGAAACCAGTTCTAGACCCAGCACCTGACGTTCACCCAACTCTGTCGAGCAAGTAGGAGTACGACATCTCCGTCCATATAGCGCTTCATAAGGCGCCATCTGAATGCTAGATTGATAGCTGTTATTGTAAGCAAATTCTGCCAAAGGTAAATACTCCTCCCAACTACCCTTAAAGTTGATGATGCAACCCCTTAGTATATCCTCTAAAATCTGTGTTACCCTCTCAGACTGACCATCGGTCTGCGGATGAAAAGCGGTACTAAAGTCTAACCTTGTTCCCATTGCCTGATGCAGAGCCTTCCAGAATCGTGACGTGAATCTAGGGTCTCTATCTGATATGATCGACACAGGTACGCCATGCAGTCTCACAACCTCAGCCACATACAGCTTAGCCAACCTTTGTAGAGAATAATCCACACGAATCGGTATGAAGTGAGCAGACTTCGTCAACTGATCCACAATCACCCAAATCGAATCCTTCTTAGTGGGCGTAAGAGGTAACCTACTAACAAAATCCATCGTGATTCTTTCCAATTTCCACTGCGGAATCTTCACCGGCTGCAACAACCCCGAAGGCAGCAGGTGTTCCGCCTTCACCTGCTGACATGTCAAACATTTACCCACGAATTCCGTTATCACTCGCTTCAGACCTGGCCACCAGAATTGCTCTCGCAAATCCCAATACATCTTAACTCCTCCAGGATGCATAGCGTATGGGCTACTATGCGCCCCCCGCAGAATCATCTGCCTTAACTCAACATCTTTTGGCATAGAAATTCTCTTACGGAAACACAGAACCCCATCACCATTCAAACTATAGTCCTCTCCTTCACCACTTTTCACTTGCCGGAGTCGAGTACTCAAGACATCGTCTAGAAGCTGCTTCTCTTTGACCTGACTAGTCTACACTGGTCTCACTTGGAGTTCAGCTACCAAACTGCCATCCTCATACAGACTGAGATGAGCAAACATCGCCCTTAAATTCGCTATAGCCTTCCGACTCAATGCATCCGCCACCACGTTAGCCTTGCCCGGATGATATTCGATCGAGCAGTCATAGTCCTTCAAAATTTCAATCCACCTACGTTGTCTTAGATTCAACTCCTTCTGGGTAAGGAGATACTTTAGACCCCTATGGTCGGTGTAAATAACAGACTTCTCCCCATACATGTAATGTCTCCAGATCTTCAGAGCGAACACTACCCCAGCCAATTCTAAATCATGCGTAGGGTAGTTCAACTCATACGGTCTTAACTGTCGAGACACATACGCAACAACCTTCCCATCTTGCATCAACACATATCCTAAACCCGTGTGTGACGTATCACAGTAGACAGTAAATTCTCTCCCCGCCTCTGGCTGAATTAACACTGGTGCTTCTGTCAAAATCTTCTTCAGCTTCTCAAAGCTCTCTTGCTGTTTGTCAGTCCAAACAAACGGTACTCCCTGCCTTAACAACTTAGTTAGAGGTGCCGCTATCAATGAGAACCCTTTAACAAACCTTCTGTAGTACCCGACCAATCCCAAGAAACTTCAAACTTCCGCCACATACTTCGGCCGTTTCCAATCCAATATGGCTTCTATCTTCCGAGGGTCCACCCTAATTCCCTCTGTGGCAACTACATGCCCTAAGAAAGTCACTTCCTTCAGCCAGAACTCACACTTACTGAACTTTGCGTACAACTGCTTCTCCCTCAGAATTTGCAACACCACACGAAGATGTGCATCATGCTCCTCCTCAGACTTGGAGTAAACCAGGATATCGTCAATGAACACCATGACAAACTGATCAAGGTATGCTTGAAACACCCGATTCATCATATCCATAAATGCCGCTGGCGCGTTCGTTAATCCGAACGGCATCACCAAAAATTCATAATGACCGTAGCGAGTTCGAAACGCCGTCTTATGAATGTCTCCTTTCTTTACCCTTAAATGATGAGATCCTGACCTTAAGTCAATCTTAGAGAAACCTGAAGCTCCTTTGAGCTGATCGAACAGATCCTCGATTCTTGGTAGTGGGTACTTGTTCTTAATCATTAACATATTTAGTTGACGGTAGTCCACACACATACGCATGGATCCCTCCTTCTTCTTCACAAATAGGACTGGCGCTCCCCACGGAGACACACTCGGTCGAATAAACCCTCGATCCAACAGTTTCTGGATCTGAGCTTTGAGCTGCACTAGCTCCTTCGGTGCCATTCGGTAGGGAGCAATAGACACCGGAGTCGTACCCGGAAGTAGCTCTATTCCAAACTCCACTTCGTGATTCGGAGGTAATCCTGGCAACTCCTCAGGAAAGACATCTACGAAATCCTTTACTGTTCTTACGTCATCGACATTCACCTCCTTAGCGTCCAAAGCACTGATAAGAGCTAGAAATGTATTACATCCTTTCCGAATCATCTTAACAGCCTTCAATGCAGATACCACGTTGGACAAATAATTCCTTCCTTCTCCTAACACAACCACCTCCCCGCCTTCCGGGGTACTCAACACCACGCGCTTAGTCTCACAATCCAACTTAGCACGGTGTTTAGTCAACCAATCCATTCCTAAGATAAGACCAAACTCTCCAAACGGTAATTCCATTAAGTCTGCCGGGAACACTACTCATTGAGTCTCTAAAGGTAAATCCTTAAATAGTTTGTCCACTACCCTAGATTGTCTTAAAAGACTAACCACAGTCATCTTCCTAGTAGTTGTTTCAGAGTCTATACTTAGGGTCTCAGATACCAAACATGCAACATAGGAGTGGGTTGATCCAATATCAATCAAGGCAAGAAAAGGGTTATTAGCAATAAGAAATGTACCGGTTATGACATCCGGTGCGTCTCCATCCTCACGTCAACGAGCTGCATAAACTAGACCCGGTTGTCTTGCGTCTACATTACCTGCACCCCTACCAGGTGCTCCACGACCCCGACCGACTCCATTTCCTTCTCTGGCTGCGCCATGACCCCTCGGTGCTGGCTGACCACCTTTCCTAACCTGATCAGAACCCGCGGGCTGTGCCTGATTCACCTGTGGACAGTCCTTAATCATATGCTCCACTGATCCACACCTGAAGCATCCACCGGTTTTCCTTCTGCACTCCCCATAATGTATTTTCCCGCACAGGTTACATGATCGATTCTGACCCGTCGGAGCACGAGCTGGCCCATCAAACCTAGGCCTTTTTTGAAAATTTCCAAATGATCTCAACGGCCCAAAATTCCTCTTATTCCTATTCCTATCCTTATCCTTATTCTGTTTCTCAGTCCACTTAACCTCCTCAGATATCTTAGCTTTCTCAACCAGAACCGCAAAGTCCCTTTCCCGCTGCGTTGCTACTAATACCCTCAGCTCATACAATGCTCATAGTCAGTCGCCACAATCCCTCGAGCTTAACGGCTCAACCGTAGAAACTCCGCCTCATGTTCAGATACAGACTTACTTCCTTGTACCAAGTTCAGGAATGCCTTTCTCTGCGCATCCACATAGCTGGCCCCAACGTACTTTCCCTGGAATGACTCCTTAAAGAGATACCAGTCAATCTGGTCCGCGGCAGTACCCTCCTTTACCGTGAGCCACCACTGATAAGCCTCGTCTCGAAGAAGAGACACAACCCCCTTCAACTTCTCCTCTACAGTGAAATCAAGGTCATCCATTATACGCTCACTTGCCTCTAACCAATACTCAACTGTATTAGGGGCTACGCCAGAAATACCTCTAAACACCTCCGCTGCGTTGGCTCGAAGTCGTTCCGACACAGATTTTCGAGCTCCTGAACCCGTGCTTGCCCCAACAACTCTTTCAAGGACCCGCAACATTGCCTGAGACACCGCATCATCTCTGGCCGCCTGGTCCCGTAATTCGCCCTCCACAGCTGGCGGATCCGGCATCTCGTTTCCTTACCCGTAGTCAGACCCTACTGGCTCTGACACGGTCATCCTACCCCTACCGCGTCCACGCGGCGGACGTCCTCGACCCCTTGTACTCATTCTTCCGATTGGCGTTTATCTGATTAGAAATTTTATGAATTATTACTCTTCCCACTGATTATCCACGAACAATTTAATGAAAAATAGTTTTAAGAGTGATTCTTTCGAATTCGAACCTATCTACAGTTTGAGTCTCAAGTTTACCTCCTAATTCTAGAAACTACATACATCCACACCTCAACATACATATCACATCCATGAAATCACATTCACCACATACGGGTATTTTCGTCATTTCACTACCCAGGGGTTTTTTCGTAATTTCATCCTACAGGGTTTCTTTGTAATAAAGTATCTTGGGAATTTTCGAAATAGAGGTATATATATATATTTTTTTAAAACAGGGGTATTCTAGAGTATTTAATTTTCAAAACAACAATAGTGGCGTTCCGGTTTTGTGGTTTTTGGTTGTTGTTATGCTTTGTGTGTGTGTGTTTTTTTTACACAGGGGTACCTTGGAAAGTTTAATTTCACAAACCGGGTTACTTCTGTAAATCTAGGGGGTTTTCGGGTAAGTTTGCAAAACATGAGTATTGTATAACATTTCGGTTGTTTTGGGAATTTTCACAAACCAAGTGTATTTCGGAACTTTTACAAAACTTGGGGGTATTTCTGTAATTTTGCAAAATAGGGTCCCTTGGTAATTTTGAGAAATAAGGGTATCTTGGTAATTTTGCAATCTAGGGTTATTTCAGTCATTTTATAAATCAGGGGTAGTTTAGTAATTGTACAAATTAGGGATATTTTGGTTATTTTACAAATCAGGGGTGATTTAGTAATTTAAAAACGAATAGGATGGCTCGTCCCTTTTGGGTTTTAATTATAGGTTTCGGCCCATCAACAAATCCTCGTTGCTAGGGTGAACAGTCACTACGCACCAAGTAGGATTCCAGCGAAGAGGAGGTGAGTTACTAGGACTGCTTAAGTACCAGGCTCTTCCGGATCCAATCCTAGACATGCGCATGCCTGTTGCCACACCCTAACCCAGTGACTTGTTCACGGGTTTGTTTAGTTGACCTAATTCTTATGAGATTTAAGAAGTTGTTTAAGCTAAGCCTAGAGTCCATCAAGTTCTAATTTAAATAATCTACGTCCCATAAAGCCCATCAAGCCCACATACATATATAACACACAGTGAGTTCAGAATACTTACTTGGCGGACTTGGGCTGGAGACGCAGGTGCCATGTCGAGAGAACCATACTGTATTATTTATAAACATGCATGTTTCAAAACCCATCTTTTAGAAAACTTTTGAGCCTAAAACCCCACAGCCGAGTTCTGAACCGGGCTCTGATACCAATTTGTAACACCCCAAACCCGGCCCAAACACCACGACCGGATCTGGCATGTCACTAAGAAGATTTTATATAAAACATGTCGCGTTTTTGGAAAACATTTGTTAAGTTTAAACATTTGTATCGGAAAACTTAATAATTTGAAAATGTATATAAGATATAAATTTTATATGATGCCTTTATGAATCCAAAGCCGAAATTTAGTACATGCCTTAGTTTCAAATTTTTATCGGATAATTCAAGTGCCTGAAAGTAAAGCCCAAAAACCGAAAATATAAAGCTAATGGCCCATGGCCTTATTACAAGGAAACAATAAACCAAATTAACTAAAAGTATTAAGAATAAATAATTTTAACAAAGCCCTTCTACTAAATCAAATAAACTCCTGCATGGCCACCTTGCGCTCCTTTCCAGCCCGGTCCGATGCACTAAGTGCTACTTGAAAAATGTTAAACAACGGGGTGAGTCACGAGACTTAGTGTACAACCTTCGTGCACCATCAGATTGGGCCTTAACCCCACAGATCAGAATAGCAGAATATCATATAACAGAAATTATGCAAAGCCCAACACAATCCTAGGTTTCCATCTGCTACACACCACGCTTACCTGCCAATCACACCGTTGGGGATTTCTACAATGAACCCACACCGCTACACACCATCGATGGCAGTCATGCTGCAGTTAGCTGCTCATCGTCAGAGTTGTGACTTAGTCACCAGAACAGATCGTGGCAGAGCCACTACAACAGATCGTGGCAGAGCCACTACAACGGAACACTTCCCCCTTTCATCAATCACCCAACCCCGTGCATACATAGAAATCGGCATACATACAACACATATCATCTCAACAGAAACATTCACTTATGAATGACAGAAATCACTAACCTGGTGATTCGCCTTTACCCTCCTCGGGTTTTCAACTGTTATGCCGGGATTTCGGCATTTAGCAGGATATAAATAGATTTATATACATATACTAACAAACAATCTAAATGGTGTGAGAGGTTACACACCTGATAACCTGTAGTACTAGTCTCTATGTCGATACCCTCGCTAATCAGATCTACTGCCCTTTGTCTACAACTTTGCTTCAAAAGCTGGGAAAATGCGAAGATAAAGCTTCCTGTACGTTCGGCCAAGGATTATTATTTTCTCGAATTTATAAGTTTAAATAAACAAATCTCCTTACCTAAATCGATTAGATCCCGGAAGTAGGATGATTCGAGTGCTACCGATTTAAAACCTTATGCGATTAGATCCCCTTCAAATCCCATAATGCCGCCCATGAAAGAAAACACAAGATCAATCCACCATGTAGCCATTCGGCTATGGTCCCTAAAAGTCGGAAAAGATTGAAAGAATAACATAATCGGCACTTACCTCTTTAAAACGTTTCAGCTACCCCTTGTAGGAAGATTCGGAAAACACAAGAGAAGAGATCTAGGAATTTTGGCTTTTAAGAAAATCCCGAAAAAGAATGAACAAGAGGGAGATTTTGGCTAAAGCACTTGGGAGAGAGAAAAAAGCAATTAGCAGGGGTTCGGCAGTTAATGAGACTTCAGAAGGTTTCGGCTAGTAGAATAAAGAAAAGAAAGTGGAGAGGGAAGTGGTGATTTCAGCTTTTGAAAGAGTGAAGATGAGAAGAGGAAGAAAAAGAACAAATGCTTAAGATGGCCTTTAAAATTTTGGCACATCCCCTTGCCTAAACTAAACTGATTTCTCCCCCTCTCCTGAGTTTGATTTGCGGCCAACACTAGCTTCCTGGATTAGCTCTCATCTTTTCCCCTTATCCTAATCTACAACTCCTCCAAAAGAGACTTAATTAGCTTTAACTCCTCCCTACTTTATCAGCATATTATCCACATATTTTAAAATATTAAAAACCCCTAAAATTTAGCCTTGTTGCCGTCCCCCCTTGCTCCCTTTTAAGTGCCGAATTTGGCCCAATTACATGGGCTTCAAATGGCCAAAACTGGGCCTCCTCCCTTCCTTGCCACTGACACCACCCTCTGCTCCATTATTGCCACTTACCCTTGGGCCACAAGCCCATTTTGTCATTTAAAACACAGTTAACTACCTTTAAAGCGCTAGAGTGTCTACACAGAAATTTAGTCAAGGCCTCAGCCTATTTCTGAGCCCAATCTTGACCCCTAACCCTCAATTTAATATTTTAAACCGTCTACACACAAAATGCACAGGCCCATTAAATCAAGAAGTTACAGTTCTACCCCCTTAAAATAAATTTCGGCCTCGAAATTTACCTGATCAGAAGAGATGGGGATACTGCTGTCGCATAACATCCTCTGGCTCCCATGTCGCTTCTTCCGCACCGTGGTTCTGCCACAAAACTTTGACCAGAGGGCCGGACTTCCTTCTCAACACCTTTACGTCTCGATCCAAGATTTGCACTGGCTCGTCCTCAAAGGACAAGTCGGGCCTTACTTCAATCTCTTCCACTGGCACAATGTGCGATGGATCAGAACGATAACGTCTTAGTATCGAGACATGGAACACGTCATGTATCTGTTCCAACTCTGGAGGCAACTCTAGTCGATACGCCACTGGCCCCACACGTTCTAGTACCCGATATGGTCCAATAAACCGCGGACTTAGCTTACCCTTCCGACCAAACCTCATTACCTTCTTCCACAGTGACACTTTCAAGAAGACTTGGTCCCCCACTCGAATACCAACTCCTTCCGCTTAAGATCCGCATAAGATTTCTGCTGATCAGATGCTTCCTTCAACCGAGCCCGAATCAACTTAACTTTCTCTTCCGTTTCCGAAACCAGTTCTGGACCCAGCACCTGACGTTCACCCAACTCTGTCGAGCAAGTAGGAGTACGACATCTCCGTCCATATAGCGCTTCATAAGGCGCCATCTGAATGCTAGATTGATAGCTGTTATTGTACGCAAATTCTGCCAAAGGTAAATACTCCTCCTAACTACCCCTAAAGTTGATGATGCAACCCCTTAGCATATCTTCCAAAATCTGTATTACCCTCTCAGACGGACCATCAATCTGCGGATGAAAAGTGGTACTAAAGTCTAACCTTGTTCCCATTTCCTGATGCAGAGCCTTCCAGAATCGTGACGTGAATCTAGGGTCTCTATTTGATATGATTGACACAGGTACACCATGCAGTCTCACAACCTCAGCCACATACAGCTTAGCCAACCTTTGCAGAGAATAATTCACACGAATCGGTATGAAGTGAGCAAACTTCGTCAACTGATCCACAATCACCTAAATCGAATCCTTCTTAGTGGGCGTAAGAGGTAACCCACTAACAAAATCCATCGTGATTCTTTCCCATTTCCACTGCGGAATCTTCACCGGTTGCAACAACCCCAAAGGCAGCTGGTGTTCCGCCTTCACCTGCTGACATGTCAAACATTTACCCACGAATTCCGTTATCTCTCGCTTCAGACCTGGCCACCAGAATTGCTCTCGCAAATCCCGATACATCTTAACTCCTCCAGGATGCATAGCGTATGGGCTACTATGCACCTCCCGCAGAATCATCTGCCTTAACTCAACATCCTTTGGCATACAAATTCTCTTACGGAAACACAGAACCTCATCATCATTCAAACTATAGTCCTCTCCTTCACCATTTTGCACTTGCCGGAGTCGAGTACTCAAGACATCGTCTAGAAGCTGCTTCTCTTTGATCTGACTAGTCCACACTGGTCTCAATTGGAGTTCAGCTACCAAACTGCCATCCTCATACAGACTGAGATGAGCGAACATCGCCCTTAAATCTGCTATAGCCTTCCGACTCAATGCATCTGCCACCACGTTAGCCTTGCCCGGATGATATTCAATCGAGCAGTCACAGTCCTTCAAAATTTCAATCCACCTACGTTGTCTTAGATTCAACTCTTTCTGGGTAAGGAGATACTTCAGACTCCTATGGTCGGTGTAAATAACAGACTTCTTCCCATACAGGTAATGTCTCCAGATCTTCAGAGCGAACACTACCGCAGCCAATTCTAAATCATGCGTAGTGTAGTTCAACTCATGCGGTCTTAACTATCGAGACGCATACGCAACAACCTT
Organism: Gossypium australe; assembly: GCA_005393395.2. Lineage (NCBI taxonomy): Eukaryota > Viridiplantae > Streptophyta > Magnoliopsida > Malvales > Malvaceae > Gossypium > Gossypium australe. The sequence goes on along the minus strand of CM016620.1, from coordinate 30,513,915 downwards.
ACCATCTTGCATCAACATACATCCTAAACCCGTGTGTGACGTATCAAAGTAGACGGTAAATTCTCTCCCCGCCTCTGGCTGAATTAACACTGGTGCTTCTGTCAAAATCTTCTTCAGCTTCTCAAAGCTCTCCTGCTGTTTGTCAGTCCAAACAAACGGTACTCCCTTCCTTAACAACTTAGTTAGAGGTGCCGCTATCAATGAGAACCCTTCAACAAACCTTCTGTAGTACCCGACCAATCCCAAGAAACTTCGAACTTCCGCCACAGACTTTGGCGGTTTCCAATCCAATACGGCTTCTATCTTCCGAGGGTCCACCCTAATTCCCTCTGCGGCAACTACATGCCCTAAGAAAGTCACTTCCTTCAGCCAGAACTCACACTTACTGAACTTTGCGTACAACTGCTTCTCCCTCAGAATTTTCAACACCACACGAAGATGTGCATCATGCTCCTCCTCGGACTTGGAGTAAACCAGGATATCGTCGAAGAACACCACGAAAAACTAATCAAGGTATGCTTGAAACACCCGATTCATCATATCCATAAATGCCGCTGGCGCGTTCGTTAATCCGAATGGCATCACCAAAAATTCATAATGACCGTAGCGAGTTCGAAACGCCGTCTTATGAATGTCTCCTTCCTTTACCCTTAACTGATGATATCCCGACCTTAAGTCAATCTTAGAGAAAATTGAAGCTCCTTTGAGCTGATCGAACAGATCGTCGATTCTTGGCAGTGGGTACTTGTTCTTAATCGTTAACTTATTCAGTTGACGGTAGTCCATGCACATACGCATGGATCCGTCCTTCTTCTTCACAAATAGGACCGGTGCTCCCCATGGAGACACACTTAGTCGAATAAACCCTCGATCCAATAGTTCCTGGATCTGAGCTTTGAGCTGCACCAGCTCCTTCGGCGTCATTCGGTAAGGAGCAATGGACACCGGAGCTGTACTCGGAAGTAGCTCTATTCCAAACTCTACTTCGCGATCCGGAGGTAATCCTGGCAACTCCTCAGGAAAGACATCTACGAAATCCTTTACTGTTCTTACCTCATCGACATTCACCTCCTTAGCGTCCAAAGTACTGATAAGAGCTAGAAATACATTGCATCCTTTGTGAATCATCTTAATAGCCTTCAATGCAGATACCATGTTGGACAAATAATTCCTTCCTTCTCCTAACACAACCACCTCCCCGCCTTCCGGGGTACTCAACACCATGCGCTTAGTCTCACAATCCAACTTAGCACGGTGTTTAGTCAACCAATCTATTCCTAAGATAAGATCAAACTCTCCAAACGGTAATTCCATTAAGTCTTCCTGGAACACTACTCATTGAGTCTCTAAAGGTACATCCTTAAATAGTTTGTCCACTACCCTAGATTGTCCTAAAAGACTAACCACAGTCATCTTCCTAGTAGTTGTTTCAGAGTCTAGACTAACCACCGGTTATGACATTCGGTGTGTCATCATCCTCCCGTCGACGAGCTGCATAAACTAGACCCGGCTATCTTGCGTCTACAATACCTGCACCCCTACCAGGTGCTCCACGACCCCGACCGACTCCATTTCTTTCTCTGGCTACGCCACGACCCCTCGGTGTTGGCTGACCACCTCTCCTAACCTGATCAGAACCTCGTCCCACGGGCTGTGCCTGATTCACCTGTGGACAGTCTTTAATCATATGCTCCGTGGATCCACACCTGAAGCATCCATCAGTTTTCCTTCTGCACTCCCTATAATGTATTTTCCAGCACAGGTTACATGATCGATTCTGACCCGTCGGAGCACAAGCTAGCCCATCAGACCTAGGCCTTTTCTGAAAATTTCTAGATGATCTCGACGGCCCAAAATTCCTCTTATTCCTATTCCTATCCTTATCCTTATTCTGTTTCTCAGTCCGCTTAACCTCTTCAGATATCTTAGCTTTCTCAACCAGAACCGCAGAGTCCCTTTCCCGCTGCGGTGCTACTAATACCCTCAGCTCATCCCTTAGTCCATCCTCGAACCGTACGGAACGCTCATAGTCAGTCGCCACAATCCCTTGAGCGTAACGGCTCAACCGTAGAAACTCTGCCTCATATTCATATACAGACTTACTTTCTTGTACCAAGTTCAGGAATGCCTTTCTCTGCGCATCCACATAGTTGGCCCCAATGTACTTTCCCTGGAATGACTCCTTAAAGAGATACCAGTCAATCTGGTTCGCGGCAGTACCCTCCTTTACCGTGAGCCACCACTGATAAGCCTCGTCTCAAAGAAGAGACACGACCCCTTTCAACTTCTCATCTACAGTGAAATGAAGGTCATCCATTATACGCTCACTTGCCTCTAACCAATACTCAGCTGTATTAGGGGCTACGCCAAAAACACCTCTAAACACCTCCGCTCCGTTGGCTTGGAGTCGTTCCGACACAGATTTTCGAGCTCCTGAACCCGTGCCTGCCCCAACAACTCTTTCAAGGACCCGCAACATTGCCTTAGACACCGCATCATCTCCGGCCGCCTGGTCCGTAATTCGCCCTCCACAGCTGGCGGATCCGGCATCTCGTTTCCTGACCCGTGGCCAGACCCTACTGGCTCTGACACGGTCATCCTACCCCTACCGCGTCCACGCGACAGACGTCCTCGACTCCTTGTACTCATTCTTCCGATTGGCATTTATCTGATTAGAAATTTTATGAATTATTGCTCTTCCCACTGATTATCCACGAACAATTTTATGAAAAATAGTTTTAAGAGAGATTCTTTCGAATTCGAACCTATCTACAGTTTGAGTCTCAAGTTTATCTCCTAATTCTAGAAACCACATACATTCACACCTCAACATACATATCACATCCATGAAATCACATTCACCACATACGGGTATTTTCGTCATTTCACTACCCAGGGGTTTTCCGTAATTTCATCCTACAGGGTTTCTTTGTAATAAAATATCTTGGGAATTTTTGAAATAGAGGTATATATATATTTTTAAAATAGGGGTATTCTGGAGAATTTGATTTTCAAAAGAACAATAGTGGCGTTCCGGTGTTTGTGGTTTTTGGTTGTTGTTGTATTGTGTGTGTGTGTGTTTTTTTTTACACAGGGGCACCTTGGAAAAGTTTAATTTCACAAACCGGGTTATTTCTGTAAATCTAGGGGGTTTTCAGGTAAGTTTGCAAAACATGAGTATTGTATAACATTTCGGTTGTTTTGGGAATTTTCACAAACCAAGTGTATTTTGGAACTTTTACAAAACTTGGGGGTATTTTGTTAATTTTGCAAAATAAGGTCCCTTGGTAATTTTGTGAAATAAGGGTATCTTGGTAATTTTACAATCCAGGGTTATTTCAGTCATTTTGTAAATCAAATAAACTCCTGCATGGCCACCTTGCGCTCCTTTCCAACCCAGTCCGATGCACTAAGTGCTACTTGAAAAATGTTAAACAACGGGGTGAGTCACGAGACTCAGTGTACAACCCTCGTGCACCATCAGATTGGGCCTTAACCCCACAGATCAGAATAGTAGAATATCATATAACAGAAATTATGCAAAGCCCAACCCAATCCTAGGTTTCCATCTGCTACACACCACGCTTAGCTGCCAATCACACCGTTGGGGATTTCTACAATCAACCCGCATCGCTACACACCATCGATGGCAGTCATGCTGCAGTTAGCTGCTCATCGTCAGAGTTGTGACTTAGTCACCAGAACAGATCGTGGCAGAGCCACTACAACGGAATACTTCCCCCTTTCATCAATCACCCAACCCTGTGCATACATAGAAATCGGCATATATACAACACATATTATCTCAACAGAAACATTCATTTATGAATGACAGAAATCACTAACCTGGTGATTCGCCTTTACCCTCCTCGGGTTTTCAACTGTTATGCCGGGATTTCGGCATTTAATAGGATATAAACAGATTTATATACATATACTAACAAACAATCTAAATGGTGTGAGAGGTTACACACCTGATAACCCGTAGTACTACTCTCTATGTCGATACCCTCGCTAATCAGATCTACTGCCCTTTGGCTACAACTTTGCTTCAAAAGCCGGGAAAACGCGAAGATAAAGCTTCCCCTACATTCGGCCAAGGATTATTATTTTCCTGAATTTATAAGTTTAAATAAACAAATCTCCTTACCTAAATCGATTAGATCCCGGAAGTAGGATGATTCGAGTGCTACCGATTTAAAACCTTATGCGATTAGATCCCCTTCAAATCCCATAATGCCGCCCATGAAAGAAAACACAAGATCAATCCACCATGTAGCCATTCGGCTATGGTCCCTAAAAGTCGAAAAAGATTGAAAGAATAACATAATTGGCACTTACCTCTTCAAAAGGTTTCGGCTACCCCTTGCAGGAAGATTCGGCAAACACAAGAGAAGAGATCTAGAAATTTCGGCTTTTAAGAAAATCCCGAAAAAGAATGAACAAGAGGGAGATTTTGGCTAAAGCACTTGGGAGAGAGAAAAAAGTAATTAGCAGGGGTTCGGCAGTTAATGAGACTTCAGAAGGTTTCGGCTAGAAGAATAAAGAAAATAAAGTGGAGAGGGAAGTGGTGATTTCGGCTTTTGAAAGAGTGAAGATGAGAAGAGGAAGAAAAAGAACAAATGCTTAAGATGGCCTTTAAAATTTCGGCACATCCCCTTGCCTATACTAAACTGATTCCTCCCCCTCTCCTGAGTTTGATTTGTGGCCAACACTAGCTTCCTGGATTAGCCCTCATCTTTTCCCCTTATCCTAATCTACAACTCCTCCAAAAGAGACTTAATTAGCTCCAACTCCTCCCTCCTTTATTAGCATGTTATCCACATATTTTAAAATATTAAAAACCCCTAAAATTTTGCCTTGTTGCCGTCCCCCCTTGCTCCCTTTTAAGTGCCGAATTTGGCCGAATTACTTGGGCTTGAAACGGCCAAAACTGGGCCTCCTCCCTTCCTTGCCACTGACACCACCCTCTACTCCATTATAGTGCCACTTACCCTTGGGCCACAAGCCCATTTTGTCATTTAAAACACAGATAACTACCTTTAAAGCGCTAGAGTGTCAACACAAAAATTTAGTCAAGGCCTCAGCCCATTTCTGAGCCCAATCTGGACCCCTAACGCTCAATTTAATATTTTAAACCATCTACACACAAAATGCACAGGCCCATTAAATCAGGATGTTACAGCCTGACCATCGTAGAACCATTACCATAGGTTCTTTAAGCAGCATACCCACATTTCAAGCCTGGTGTTCCTCGATATGATTGTGCGAAAACATCTTGGAATTCTTGAAAATAGCTCAATGATGTCTCGTCTTATTTCTGTGGTGAGTTAGGCTTCGATCTTTACCCCCTTCTTAAGCTCGCAACGTCCACTAACCCTTTGCAAAGTAGAGTATATTTTCACTTGTTCTACCATCTTTAACAAATCAAAAGATAGGCTACAATCTTTTTCATCTTCAAACTCCATAGATCCCCTAGACCCATATCTCATTCAAAAAGGGAGTCAGTAACAACGTTGCTCATGTCGTTGATATCTGGGTACCTAGGTACGAAGGCGAAAAATCCAAAGAATAAATGATTTTAAGGATGATTATTTGTATGGTATGATCATGAATAAAGAATGAAAGAATATTGTAAAAAACAAAAGAATGTACAGTATGAAATGTAAAGAATAAAAAAATATTTGCTTAAAAAGATGCATTTTATTGAAATAAAAATTCTGGACATAAGCCTATTTCACAAAAGGATTCTTATTGCCTCTAGGCTTAAAGCAACAAGCATGTTCTGAATATTACTCTAGATTAGCTCTAAAAATACAGGGATCCCTTCCACAGTCCCATTATTCAAAACACTCCCAAGTATGTAAGGTCTTGGAAACTTCGTTCCCCGGTTCCCTCTCCCCTATATCTAAATCAAGGATAACAGGATTAGCAGGGTTATCTCCTGGGTTAGATCCTAAGCCAACTTGGAAATTCATGGGTACCCCAGTATCAACTTGACCTTGTTGAGGCCTAATTGTAACAGATGGCCTTTGAGGATATGCTTCAGGTTGTGTTTGTGCATGCGGTGGGGTAAAACTCGGAGGGTATTCCTCATTATCTTCTCCAGCATTAGTCATGAGACCTTTTCCCTTGTCCATTGCCCCATTTAGTAGCTGAGTCATTTGAGCCACCATATTCCTTTGGGCTCATATCTTGTTGGATCTTTGCCAACTACTCTTGCAGCTGGTCTTGCATGTCTCTTTGGAACTGTTCGAGTCTTTGATCCATATCTCTTGTCTTAGCTCGAGTACCGTATCGATGTTTAGTTTCCAGATTAACTTTCTCTCTTTTTTTGAAATAACTTCAACTAATTAGGGTTCTTCTATGGATTTTAATGCATATGAAGCGATGTAATGCAAATGCATGAAATGAATGCAAAAAGAAAGAGAGGCATTGATTCTGAATTCAATTCCATTAGAACAACTTTTCTTGTAACACCCCAAACCCGATCAAAACGCTACGACCGAATCTGGCATGTCACAGAAAAGAAAATTTTCGAAAAAAATCGAGTTAACGTCATGAGTTGGGAAAAATCTTCGATTTTAGAGAAACAGAATTTATATTGAGTGATCAATTGAAAACAGTTTTGAGTCTTAGTTTGAAAAGTTGAGTTGCCCTTATTACCAAAACCCGGATTTTAATTACTTAATTGTAAAATCTTGAAAATCCCAAAGTTCCTTAAGTTTTGGGAATCACCCATTTCGAAAATTTATTAGGCATGACTTAATAATCAAAAACGAAATAAAAGAAAATTAATTAAAAGTAAACAAAAGTCAAATTAATGTTTAAATGGCCTTATTACATTACCAAAATCCAAGTTAAAGTAAAATAATTCCAAAATAAATATTTGAAATAAAAACAAACATATTTTGCATGGCCACCTCGAGTCCACCTCGGCTTCATATCCGCGGTCTACGTTTTACCTGCAAAATTTAACAGAGGGGGTGAGTCACCGAGACTCAGTGTGTAAATCCCCATCCAAAAGATTTTTGGACTCTCACACAGATTCATATGCAGAGTATGTATGTCATGCAACCCAACCAACCTAATGTGTTCATCTGCCGTATCTCCTGTGTCTACCCAACATTTGTGGCACCTAGCCACTGGTGGTACCTAACCACTGGTGGTTCCAAACCACTGGTGACAAAAGTCACAATAATAATATGTGGGGCCAACCCACTTGTGGTACCTAACCACTGGTGACAATCCCTAATACCAATACATGGGGCCAACCCACTGTGGTACCAAACCACTGGGACGAGTCACATAAATCAAATATATGTGGTACCTAACCACTGGTAGTTCCAAACCACTGAGACTTAGTCACAAATTAATAATATGTGGGGCCAACCCACTTGTGGTACCTAACCACTGGTGACAGTCTTAAAAGAGATCATATTTCCTCCCTCTTTATATCATACCCCATTTTCATGTTCATGCTTTACAATATGGTATGATCATGCTTTCAATGTACAACAACAATCATTTCACCCGAACATACATCCATTAATAACAACACATAGTAGAACTTACTTAGAGTCCTCGCTATTACCCACCACTGTAACATAGTGATCCATGCCATCACTTCGGCTTTTAGCGAAACACAAATAATAACATATTTAACATATAAAGTGTGTAAGAGTTACACACCTGATAATGCGTAACACAACACTCTCTACGTCGACGCTATCGCTAACAGGCACTACTGCTATCTGCCTACTATTCTGCTCGAAAGCCGACCCACAACCCGGTGGCCAATCACGAACAGCAGACACCGCACCCTTCTTGTATTTTGGAATCGAACCCGAAGGTTTGCTTCCTTCCCCAACTTGAGTGTTTCTTGCATCCATCAAAAGCCTCGGTCAATCAATCACTACGAAAGATTTGATTTGAATAACCCCCAACTAGGTTAGGGTGACAACCAAAGATAAATCGATTAACAGAACAACTAGAGAGAATCTTTTTACCTAAGTCGACTAAATCCTGAAGTTAGAAAGCTTGGTTTACGAAGTTGATCGAACACCTATCCAAAGCAAAGTGAGATTCGGTTGAAAAGAGAATAGGTTGAAGGGGATGGCCTTTCGGCCAAACAGGAAACATGAGCCCCCCTTCCACCATTCGACCAAAATACCAGCATGACTACTCACCTTTGATTAACCCCCAGAGATTCGGCACTCACTGCCAAGCAGAGAGAATTTGACTACAAGGAAAAAAGAAGGGAAAAACAACTCAGAGAGGGATTAAGAAAGATGGTTCGGCCTTGAGTAGAGAAGGAAAAGAAAAGAAAAGAATGCAACCACGAACTTACCAACACCTGAGATGATGATTCGGCTAGAACCCAGAATAGAGGAGAAATAGATGCAAAAACTGAAAATAAAGCAAAAAGGACTTTGATGGAGGCTTAGGAGTTTCGGCAAAACTAAAGATCACCAAGGAGAGATGAAAGTCAAGAGAAAAGAATGATAAGGAAGAAATAGTGAAAGAAGGACAAAAGTGGAGTGCACAGGTTTCGGCTTAAGAGGGTAAGTAGAGAAGAAAAGAAACAAAGAGTTGCAAGGGACAGGTGTGGTGCTTACGATTGAGGAGTTTTGGAGAATGAGTAGAGAGAAAAAGAAAATGAAACGAGAATGCCCCCAAATGGTCTCTTCAGTTTCGGCTACAGGTTATAAAGAAAGAAAATGATAGTTGGCTAAACAAATTTCGGCAAAAGAGAATAAGGAGAAAAGAGAGAAAACTAGAATAGAGCACACTCACAAATGCTGAAAAAAAAACATCTACACCCCCACACACTACTTAATCCACCCAAATTCGGCACCCACACCACCTTGCCAAAACTAAATGCTCCATACCCCTCACACTCCTCACAAATTTCGGCTAACACTTCACACTCTTCAATCCCTTCTTTTCCTCCTTAATTTTCTCCTGATCACACATTCAAACTTGTTTGAATGATTCACACTCCTTGGATTGCCCTCTTCCACTCATTCAAAGATGTTGACCCATTCAACACTCATCCACCAGAGTCCCAGCTGAGTGCAACTCTCCCTTACCTTGGCGTTAAAAAGAGATCCCCAAAAGGGAGACCACGCAGCTCGAACCTGCTCCCTGCCAGCTCCCCTGAGGCGTCACTCTCTTGCCCCCTAAGTGGCCCCTCCTTGCCACTTTTGTAATATCCTAAAGTAGGGGCTATGCGGTGGAGCAAAAATTCACGAGTCGATAGGCCTTAAGGTTTGTTTTGATGAGTTTTAGGGGTTATTAAAGCTCGTGGATAAAAGGGACTATTTTGGAAAATTTTGAAAATTTGGGTCAAAGTGAAAATTTAGGTGAAGGAGGCCTTAAGATTTACTTTTGTAAAGTTTGGACATGAAAGTCCAGTAGCAAGGTGGCTTCCGTGTGCCACTTAAGGGTCAGCGCCAATTCTGGTCAGGGGTTCGAGTGGCATAGGGCGCAAAAGCTTACTTATTTTATTTTTAAAAAGGGGAGCTAACGGAAAGAGGGGTTAAAAGAAAATCGTGATACTTTAATGTCATAAAGTGAGCACTAGCCCAGTGGCTAAGGCGCTTGCAGCATTAGGGCCTCTCAAGGTCAGGCGTTCGAGTCCCTTTGGGGGGCGCGAATACTTTTTATTTTTGGTTCCTAGCATTAGAGTAGGGAAGCCAGCGAGATAAGGGTTAAAAGGAAATTGAGGTGAGATTAGGTCGTGAAATTCAAAGTAGCTAAGTGGTTAAGGCTTGGCTTGAGAGCTGAGTCTAAGGGGACTCATGTTCGAGTCCAGGAAATCGCGTAAGAGGCATTTTATTTTATTTCAGCGCTAAGGCTTGAGAAGCCTACCAAAGATAGTTCAAAAGAAACTCTGCGCAATTTATGGTATAAAATGCGTAGAAGCCGAAGTGGCTGGGACGTGGATATGCCTTCTCCAGGTCTCGGGTTCGAGACCCTGGAGCGCAGTGGGGGTTTTGATATTTTTGTTACTGACGTGGAGTGGCTGCATGCAGCATGCGCAGCATGCACGCATGAAGCATGGGGCTTCCACCTTCTTTTTTTAATTGTTTTTATTATTTTTGCTGTTGATTGTTTAAAGCTGCAAGGGGCGTGGGTGTAAACCTTTTTATTATTATTATTATTATTGCTTGAATAACGGGATATATATATATATATATAGGTAATATTATTATTATTATTATTATAATATTATGTATAAAAGGTGGAATAGGTGTGGGAAAGTGTTAAGGAACTTTGTTATTTTCATTTGGCATGGGGAGAAGATCATGTGCTGCTTTGGAATTTTAATGGCATGGCCGGCCATGACATAGAAGCTTGGACATCATTCTTTTATTTATTTTATAATGTATAGAAAATGAGGAGCTATGGGTTGTATCTTAGTTTATTTTTATTATGGATGAATGATGGAATAATGATAATTATTATATATTATTATTATTATTATTATTATTATTATTATTATTATAGCAAGGTGATGGGAGTGTTCTTACTATATAAGTTTTATTATTAATTCTTCATTGCATGTGTATGGAGAGCTGTTATTAAACATTTTTAAAAGCATGGGTCTTGGCCTTGGGGAATGAAAGCATGCGGCATAGGGGTTTTATTAGTTTGAAATTTTGTTAGCTTATATTATTGTTGGAAAAAGAATTGGGATGGGGGCAAAGAATAAACAATATTGAACTTAGAAAAAGGAGGGCATATGCGGCATTGGGATTTCAAAAGTTGGCCGGCCTTGTCTTTTATTCTTAGCCAAAATTCTTGCTTTGGTCTTTCTTTCTTTTCAAAATCCTCCTTGGCCGAAATTCTCTTTAGCATTTTGATTGTTTCGGTCAGCCTTGCTTTTGGTGCCAAAAGCCGAATTCTCTTTGGAGTTTCTTAAAACCGAAAATCCTCAAGCAGCTTATACTTCTAGCCAATTTTGTTCTTGTTCTGTTAATTTCTTTTGGTTGCCGAATCTAGCTACCATTCCCTTCTCATATTCCCACTTCTTTTTCTTAAACCATTTGTGTCGAATCCACATTTGCCTTCATAGCCGAATGTTTCATTTGTTTCTTACCATTTCTTTAAGCCGAAACTACCTTACTTTGATCCCCTAATCTTCATATCCTTTTCTCAATACCATCTTACCGAAACTATACTCTCTATTAACATATATTTCTTTTACTTTACATTTAAAATCCTAGCCGAATCCCTCCCTTATATTGCCGAAATTTCCTTCTAGCATTTGTTCTCATTTTGGCCGAACCTCTTTTCTCTCCTAGTAGTTCTTAGTGGCCGAATATCAGTAGAGTGTTGGGGTTCTCGTTCTAATCAATTGGAGTTAGGTAAGTGCTAGGTCGAATGGCCATTTTCTCTCTCTCTCGTTTTTATGTATTGCGGTCTAGATAAGTGCCGATCTTGGGCATTAATTGGAAGGTGTTAACCTTTGTTCTGGTAATCGATTTAATTGTAGAGCCTTGGACTTTGGTGGCAATCAAGTGAAGCAGTTATCTTTGGGTAAGTTTTTGGTAAGAGGAGATAAGGGTAAATTCTTTTAGCCTTTTCGGTTGGTTTTTGTTAAGTCAAGTTATTAAGTGATTAACTATTTGTCTTAGTAGGGTGTGCCGACTGTTAAAAGAACCATTGTTGGTTCCAGATTTGGTAGGAAACCAAATCAAGGTTAGGGCAAGGATCCACGATAACCTCTTTGGTTTTAAATGGTTATAGCCGAATGGTTTGAGTGCTAATACTTGGTTGGCCGATTGTTTTAGGAGCATTATAGGAGTCCTTCGAGTTTGACAGAGATTAAGGTGAAGAAATGTAACTTTCGGCCATGAGCTCTTGTTGATAGAGTTGTGTATGAGCCCCTTTCTAACAGCGTCTTAATAGGACTTTCGGAGACTTCGAGAGCTGATCTACGAGAGCAAGTGGTGTTTCGGGATCGAATAAGCTAGGTAAGTAGTAAGTACGATATTCGGCCCTAGGCCATATTATGTGAATAAATGGTTGACCGATTTTGTCTATGGTAATTTAGGAAAATCGGCAGGAGTGTATAGCAAGCTTCCAGGATTCGAGGTTTGTTTTGGTAAGGGCACTCGATAAGCTTGGATTTGGTTGATTTTTGGTTATAGCTTAGTAACTAATCTGTTATGCTTATTAAGTGTTGATGGAGGCAAATACCAGTCAAGGAGTTCATGGGATAGCCCCTATCCCCAAGTTTAAAAAGAGGGTTGTCTCAGCGGTTCGGGATTGGCCACCGGGGTGTGGGCCAGCGTCCGAGCAACAACGTAGGCAAGTAGCCGTAGTATCGCTTAAAGATAGCATCGGGATTGAGGGCATAACGTTGTTCGTGATCAGGTGCGTAGTTATCGCACTGTTCTCTTGCTGGTTTATGTATGTTATTGTAAATATACATGTTGTGCATGTTAGCCGAAATAAGGGCTAAGATGTTGGATACCCAAGGTGGGTGATCGTTCGATCAGGTGTGTAAGTTCTTACACACTTTATTAGTATAAATTGTTGTTATAATGATATTTTATCACCTATCATGTAGTATCTTTGCCTTGTGGGCATAAGCTTGGTTTCGGGTAAGTCCCCTAATACTCGATCTATGATATATGTTGTGTATGCCACCATATGTTGTTAAATGTTATGCTATATACAAATGCATGATATATGGGATCATGATACTTGTTATGCGAGCATGATGGTGTGGGATTAATGAGTGGAGGGGGCAGTGATATTCGTGTTGACGGACACCAGTGTTTTGGTAACACATTGTGACTACGGTCACCAGAGGTTTGGTACCTCCAGAGGTTTGGCACCTCATAGCGTCTCGTCCCTGTGGCTTAGTACCACCGTGGGTTGGCCCCACTATGAGATATGGGATTGACGCCAGTGATTTGGTATCACACGATGGGTTGGCCCCATCATTCGATTTGTGTCTTCGGACACCAGAGGTTTGGCACCTCCAGTGATTTGGTATCACATTTGTGACCTCGGTCACCAGTGGTTTGGCACCACCAGTGGTTTGGTACCACACGGGGTAGAAAAAGGAGCATGGATGGCTAGGTTGGGCTTCATAATTGCATATTCATGTATATGTTTGTTCTGTGGATATGGGCTAAGCCCGTATGTGGGGACATGTGTATTAATTACGTACTGAGTCTTGGTGACTCACCCCTTTCCCTATCTTTTCAGGTGAGTCGATCGCGGAGACGGAGCCGGAGAGGACTCGAGGTGGCCATGATTGTTTCTCAGTTTTGAAGTTATATTTCGTACCATTAAAGTTTACTATTTGCTAAATTCGATTGGGTTGTAATATGGCCGCTTATTATTTTTATTATAATTCGTATGATTAAGTCGTAGTTTTTACCTTATTTCTAACGAACTTATGAACTGTTAAGCGAATCGGTAAAAGCAACGTTTTCAAAATTAATACTCGTACGCGTTTTCAAAGACGTTACCATCGGGTAGCAAAATTTTACCAAGTTATCAATAACCCCGATACTTCTAAAAATCTAAATAATCAAATGATTTCAAATGAAGAGAAAAAGTTTTCAACCCCATCGTGTTTATCAAACCAAACTATCTTAGTTTTAGCAAACGTTGTTGTACAAATTCAGCAATATTTTTGGATTTCCAATGGTTACCCGAATCTTTCAAAAAGTTTTTACTCCGTGACATACCAGATCCGGTCAGGGCTTGTGGGCCGGGTTTGGGGTGTTACAAGTTGGTATCAGAGCCCGGTTCAAAAAACTCGGCTGTGGGGGCCCAAGGCCCAAAAATGTTTTCTTGATAATCTTTTGTGGAATATTATGAAAATGGTTTGTTTTAAACAGCATGGCTCCGAGTCTCCGGCACCGATCCGCTTGGGTAAGTACCTCTGACTATTGAGGTGATATGAATATGTCTCTGTTTATGAGCATGAATGTGACTTCTTGAATTAGAATAGGGAACTTGAACTGAACCTTTGTGTGATCGAAAGAACCACCTCTAAATACTTTATTCCATAAAATGGTTCGCGAATAATCAGTGGAACAAATTTATAATGCATAAAACTTTTTAAGTCAGATTGCGCGATAAGAGATGAGTCCTAGAGGACTTGATCGAGGCAAAATGGCCGTATCGGAACTCGTTAGATCGGGTCAGGGGTCTGATAATAAGGTATCACCTCCACCACCAACCCTTGATAATGAGCAGCAAGATCAGACGAGGGATAATGCGGTATTGCGCTGCGAGTTTTAGAGATGGTGGTTGGAGAAGGGAAATATGAGAGCTCGAAAATCTGTTCCCGAGTGATTTCGAGCCAATTGAGCGGAGTTGTTCCGTGGTGTATTCGGCGTGGCACCTAGTAAGGCTGAATATTGGTTGGAAGCAACCGAGCGAATTATAGACGAGCTCGATCTGAGCCCTGAGGAAAAAAGTGGAAGGAATGGTGGCTCACGGTTCGAGAGAGTGTCACAGCTGAAGACCTCACTTGGGAGTATGTCAAGACGGCGTACCGGAAGAAGTATGTCGGTACTCACTACATGGATGCTCAGAGGAAGGCGATTTTGGGGCTAGTTCAAGGGAATAAGTCCGTGGCGGAATACGAAGCGGAATTCCTAAGGTTAAGTCGATATGCTCGAGGGGTAGTTGCTATGGAGCATGAACGATGTGTCCGGTTCGAGGACGGATTAAGGGACGACCTAAGATTATTGATAGCTCCTCATCAGGAACGGGAGTTCGCGGTGTTAGTCAAAAAAAAAAAAACTAAGGTAGCCGAAGGGATTAAGGACTCGATGAGACAAAACAGAGATAAGGATAGGAACCGGGATAGGAGAAATTTTTGGATCGTCTGAATCATCTGAGGGTCTTCAGAAAAGACCAAGGATTGAAAATTTTGCTCGTGTGACTAAGCCAGCTGCGGGAAATCGGAGCTGTCCGTGTGCTCAGTGTGAAAGGTACCATGACGGCGAGTGTTGGAACCGGAATTGAAGATGTTTTAGGTGTAAGTCTAAGTCTCACTTGATTAAGACTGTCCTCAAGTGATGGATAGGGCCCGAAGTCAAGGACGTGGAACTTCAAGCTAAGATGCTAATGGTGTGGATGCGAGGCAACCGAGGATGTGATAGCGGATGAGTTTCTTGTTATGGAATATCTTTTATTATATGAGTTTTATAAGATCGGTTCATACTTGTCCTATTGGTGAAGTGCTTGAACATTGAATGTGAACTTAAGAACTGTGCTTAGAAGGTAAGTGGAATATGGAACCTTAAATATGAATCTCGGGATAGTATATAAGGATTGTGTTAGTTTTGTAGAATCAGAGTGCGCAGCTTAAGCATGGTGCGGTGAATTGAAATGTACGGATGTTCGTTAGTAAGCAATTTCGAGGACGAAATTGTTTTAAGGGGGGTAGATTTGTAATATCCTAAAGTAGGGGCTGTGCGGTGGAGCAAAAATTCACGAGTCGATAGGCCTTAAGGTTTGTTTTGATGAGTTTTAGGGGTTATTAAAGCTCGTGGATAAAAGGGACTATTTTGGAAAATTTTGAAAATTTGGGTCAAAGTGAAAATTTAGGTGAAGGAGGCCTTAAGATTTACTTTTGTAAAGTTTGGACATGAAAGTCCAGTAGCAAGGTGGCTTCCGTGTGCCACTTAAGGGTCAGCGCCAATTCTGGTCAGGGGTTCGAGTGGCATAGGGCGCAAAAGCTTACTTATTTTATTTTTAAAAAGGGGAGCTAACGGAAAGAGGGGTTAAAAGAAAATCGCGATACTTTAATGTCATAAAGTGAGCACTAGCCCAGTGGCTAAGGCGCTTGCAGCATTAGGGCCTCTCAAGGTCAGGCGTTCGAGTCCCTTTGGGGGGCGCGAATACTTTTTATTTTTGGTTCCTAGCATTAGAGTAGGGAAGCCAGCGAGATAAGGGTTAAAAGGAAATTGAGGTGAGATTAGGTCGTGAAATTCAAAGTAGCTAAGTGGTTAAGGCTTGGCTTGAGAGCTGAGTCTAAGGGGACTCATGTTCGAGTCCAGGAAATCGCGTAAGAGGCATTTTATTTTATTTCAGCGCTAAGGCTTGAGAAGCCTGCCAAAGATAGTTCAAAAGAAACTCTGCGCAATTTATGGTATAAAATGCGTAGAAGCCGAAGTGGCTGGGACGTGGATATGCCTTCTCCAGGTCTCGGGTTCGAGACCCTGGAGCGCAGTGGGGGTTTTGATATTTTTGTTACTGACGTGGAGTGGCTGCATGCAGCATGCGCAGCATGCACGCATGAAGCATGGGGCTTCCACCTTCTTTTTTTAATTGTTTTTATTATTTTTGCTGTTGATTGTTTAAAGCTGCAAGGGGCGTGGGTGTAAACCTTTTTATTATTATTATTATTATTGCTTGAATAACGGGATATATATATATATATATATATAGGTAATAATATTATTATTATTATTATAATATTATGTATAAAAGGTGGAATAGGTGTGGGAAAGTGTTAAGGAACTTTGTTATTTTCATTTGGCATGGGGAGAAGATCATGTGCTGCTTTGGAATTTTAATGGCATGGCCGGCCATGACATAGAAGCTTGGACATCATTCTTTTATTTATTTTATAATGTATAGAAAATGAGGAGCTATGGGTTGTATCTTAGTTTATTTTTATTATGGATGAATGATGGAATAATGATAATTATTAATATTATTATTATTATTATTATTATTATTATTATTATTATAGCAAGGTGATGGGAGTGTTCTTACTATATAAGTTTTATTATTAATTCTTCATTGCATGTGTATGGAGAGCTGTTATTAAACATTTTTAAAAGCATGGGTCTTGGCCTTGGGGAATGAAAGCATGCGGCATAGGGGTTTTATTAGTTTGAAATTTTGTTAGCTTATATTATTGTTGGAAAAAGAATTGGGATGGGGGCAAAGAATAAACAATATTGAACTTAGAAAAAGGAGGGCATGTGCGGCATTGGGATTTCAAAAGTTGGCCGGCCTTGTCTTTTATTCTTAGCCAAAATTCTTGCTTTGGTCTTTCTTTCTTTTCAAAATCCTCCTTGGCCGAAATTCTCTTTAGCATTTTGATTGTTTCGGTCAGCCTTGCTTTTGGTGCCAAAAGCCGAATTCTCTTTGGAGTTTCTTAAAACCGAAAATCCTCAAGCAGCTTATACTTCTAGCCGATTTTGTGCTTGTTCTGTTAATTTCTTTTGGTTGCCGAATCTAGCTACCATTCCCTTCTCATATTCCCACTTCTTTTTCTTAAACCATTTGTGTCGAATCCACATTTGCCTTCATAGCCGAATGTTTCATTTGTTTCTTACCATTTCTTTAAGCCGAAACTACCTTACTTTGATCCCCTAATCTTCATATCCTTTTCTCAATACCATCTTACCGAAACTATACTCTCTATTAACATAAATTTCTTTTACTTTACATTTAAAATCCTAGCCGAATCCCTCCCTTATATTGCCGAAATTTCCTTCTAGCATTTGTTCTCATTTTGGCCGAACCTCTTTTCTCTCCTAGTAGTTCTTAGTGGCCGAATATCAGTAGAGTGTTGGGGTTCTCGTTCTAATCAATTGGAGTTAGGTAAGTGCTAGGTCGAATGGCCATTTTCTCTCTCACTCGTTTTTATGTATTGCGGTCTAGATAAGTGCCGATCTTGGGCATTAATTGGAAGGTGTTAACCTTTGTTCTGGTAATCGATTTAATTGTAGAGCCTTGGACTTTGGTGGCAATCAAGTGAAGCAGTTATCTTTGGGTAAGTTTTTGGTAAGAGGAGATAAGGGTAAATTCTTTTAGCCTTTTCGGTTGGTTTTTGTTAAGTCAAGTTATTAAGTGATTAACTATTTGTCTTAGTAGGGTGTGCCGACTGTTAAAAGAACCATTGTTGGTTCCAGATTTGGTAGGAAACCAAATCAAGGTTAGGGCAAGGATCCACGATAACCTCTTTGGTTTTAAATGGTTATAGCCGAATGGTTTGAGTGCTAATACTTGGTTGGCCGATTGTTTTAGGAGCATTATAGGAGTCCTTCGAGTTTGACAGAGATTAAGGTGAAGAAATGTAACTTTCGGCCATGAGCTCTTGTTGATAGAGTTGTGTATGAGCCCCTTTCTAACAGCGTTTTAATAGGACTTTCGGAGACTTCGAGAGCTGATCTACGAGAGCAAGTGGTGTTTCGGGATCGAATAAGCTAGGTAAGTAGTAAGTACGATATTCGGCCCTAGGCCATATTATGTGAATAAATGGTTGACCGATTTTGTCTATGGTAATTTAGGAAAATCGGCAGGAGTGTATAGCAAGCTTCCAGGATTCGAGGTTTGTTTTGGTAAGGGCACTCGATAAGCTTGGATTTGGTTGATTTTTGGTTATAGCTTAGTAACTAATGTGTTATGCTTATTAAGTGTTGATGGAGGCAAATACCAGTCAAGGAGTTCATGGGATAGCCCCTATCCCCAAGTTTAAAAAGAGGGTTGTCTCAGCGGTTCGGGATTGGCCACCGGGGTGTGGGCCAGCGTCCGAGCAACAACGTAGGCAAGTAGCCGTAGTATCGCTTAAAGATAGCATCGGGATTGAGGGCATAACGTTGTTCGTGATCAGGTGCGTAGTTATCGCACTGTTCTCTTGCTGGTTTATGTATGTTATTGTAAATATACATGTTGTGCATGTTAGCCGAAATAAGGGCTAAGATGTTGGATACCCAAGGTGGGTGATCGTTCGATCAGGTGTGTAAGTTCTTACACACTTTATTAGTATAAATTGTTGTTATAATGATATTTTATCACCTATCATGTAGTATCTTTGCCTTGTGGGCATAAGCTTGGTTTCGGGTAAGTCCCCTAATACTCGATCTATGATATATGTTGTGTATGCCACCATATGTTGTTAAATGTTATGCTATATACAAATGCATGATATATGGGATCATGATACTTGTTATGCGAGCATGATGGTGTGGGATTAATGAGTGGAGGGGGCAGTGATATTCGTGTTGACGGACACCAGTGTTTTGGTAACACATTGTGACTACGGTCACCAGAGGTTTGGTACCTCCAGAGGTTTGGCACCTCATAGCGTCTCGTCCCTGTGGCTTAGTACCACCGTGGGTTGGCCCCACTATGAGATATGGGATTGACGCCAGTGATTTGGTATCACACGATGGGTTGGCCCCATCATTCGATTTGTGTCTTCGGACACCAGAGGTTTGGCACCTCCAGTGATTTGGTATCACATTTGTGACCTCGGTCACCAGTGGTTTGGCACCACCAGTGGTTTGGTACCACACGGGGTAGAAAAAGGAGCATGGATGGCTAGGTTGGGCTTCATAATTGCATATTCATGTATATGTTTGTTCTGTGGATATGGGCTAAGCCCGTATGTGGGGACATGTGTATTAATTACGTACTGAGTCTTGGTGACTCACCCCTTTCCCTATCTTTTCAGGTGAGTCGATCGCGGAGACGGAGCCGGAGAGGACTCGAGGTGGCCATGATTGTTTCTCAGTTTTGAAGTTATATTTCGTACCATTAAAGTTTACTATTTGCTAAATTCGATTGGGTTGTAATATGGCCGCTTATTATTTTTATTATAATTCGTATGATTAAGTCGTAGTTTTTACCTTATTTCTAACGAACTTATGAACTGTTAAGCGAATCGGTAAAAGCAACGTTTTCAAAATTAATACTCGTACGCGTTTTCAAAGACGTTACCATCGGGTAGCAAAATTTTACCAAGTTATCAATAACCCCGATACTTCTAAAAATCTAAATAATCAAATGATTTCAAATGAAGAGAAAAAGTTTTCAACCCCATCGTGTTTATCAAACCAAACTATCTTAGTTTTAGCAAACGTTGTTGTACAAATTCAGCAATATTTTTGGATTTCCAATGGTTACCCGAATCTTTCAAAAAGTTTTTACTCCGTGACATACCAGATCCGGTCAGGGCTTGTGGGCCGGGTTTGGGGTGTTACAAGTTGGTATCAGAGCCCGGTTCAAAAAACTCGGCTGTGGGGGCCCAAGGCCCAAAAATGTTTTCTTGATAATCTTTTGTGGAATATTATGAAAATGGTTTGTTTTAAACAGCATGGCTCCTAGTCTCCGGCACCGATCCGCTTGGGTAAGTACCTCTGACTATTGAGGTGATATGAATATGTCTCTGTTTATGAGCATGAATGTGACTTCCTGAATTAGAATAGGGAACTTGAACTGAACCTTTGTGTGATCGAAAGAACCACCTCTAAATACTTTATTCCATAAAATGGTTCGCGAATAATCAGTGGAACAAATTTATAATGCATAAAACTTTTTAAGTCAGATTGCGCGATAAGAGATGAGTCCTAGAGGACTTGATCGAGGCAAAATGGCCGTATCGGAACTCGTTAGATCGGGTCAGGGGTCTGATAATAAGGTATCACCTCCACCACCAACCCTTGATAATGAGCAGCAAGATCAGACGAGGGATAATGCGGTATTGCGCTGCGAGTTTTAGAGATGGTGGTTGGAGAAGGGAAATATGAGAGCTCGAAAATCTGTTCCCGAGTGATTTCGAGCCAATTGAGCGGAGTTGTTCCGTGGTGTATTCGGCGTGGCACCTAGTAAGGCTGAATATTGGTTGGAAGCAACCAAGCGAATTATAGACGAGCTCGATCTGAGCCCTGAGGAAAAAAGTGGAAGGAATGGTGGCTCACGGTTCGAGAGAGTGTCACAGCTGAAGACCTCACTTGGGAGTATGTCAAGACGGCGTACCGGAAGAAGTATGTCGGTACTCACTACATGGATGCTCAGAGGAAGGCGATTTTGGGGCTAGTTCAAGGGAATAAGTCCGTGGCGGAATACGAAGCGGAATTCCTAAGGTTAAGCCGATATGCTCGAGGGGTAGTTGCTATGGAGCATGAACGATGTGTCCGGTTCGAGGACGGATTAAGGGACGACCTAAGATTATTGATAGCTCCTCATCAGGAACGGGAGTTCGCGGTGTTAGTCAAAAAAAAAAAAAAACTAAGGTAGCCGAAGGGATTAAGGACTCGATGAGACAAAACAGAGATAAGGATAGGAACCGGGATAGGAGAAATTTTTGGATCGTCTGAATCATCTGAGGGTCTTCAGAAAAGACCAAGGATTGAAAATTTTGCTCGTGTGACTAAGCCAGCTGCGGGAAATCGGAGCTGTCCGTGTGCTCAGTGTGAAAGGTACCATGACGGCGAGTGTTGGAACCGGAATTGAAGATGTTTTAGGTGTAAGTCTAAGTCTCACTTGATTAAGACTGTCCTCAAGTGATGGATAGGGCCCGAAGTCAAGGACGTGGAACTTCAAGCTAAGATGCTAATGGTGTGGATGCGAGGCAACCGAGGATGTGATAGCGGATGAGTTTCTTGTTATGGAATATCTTTTATTATATGAGTTTTATAAGATCGGTTCATACTTGTCCTATTGGTGAAGTGCTTGAACATTGAATGTGAACTTAAGAACTGTGCTTAGAAGGTAAGTGGAATATGGAACCTTAAATATGAATCTCGGGATAGTATATAAGGATTGTGTTAGTTTTGTAGAATCAGAGTGCGCAGCTTAAGCATGGTGCGGTGAATTGAAATGTACGGATGTTCGTTAGTAAGCAATTTCGAGGACGAAATTGTTTTAAGGGGGTAGATTTGTAATATCCTAAAGTAGGGGCTGTGCGGTGGAGCAAAAATTCACGAGTCGATAGGCCTTAAGGTTTGTTTTGATGAGTTTTAGGGGTTATTAAAGCTCGTGGATAAAAGGGACTATTTTGGAAAATTTTGAAAATTTGGGTCAAAGTGAAAATTTAGGTGAAGGAGGCCTTAAGATTTACTTTTGTAAAGTTTGGACATGAAAGTCCAGTAGCAAGGTGGCTTCCGTGTGCCACTTAAGGGTCAGCGCCAATTCTGGTCAGGGGTTCGAGTGGCATAGGGCGCAAAAGCTTACTTATTTTATTTTTAAAAAGGGGAGCTAACGGAAAGAGGGGTTAAAAGAAAATCGCGATACTTTAATGTCATAAAGTGAGCACTAGCCCAGTGGCTAAGGCGCTTGCAGCATTAGGGCCTCTCAAGGTCAGGCGTTCGAGTCCCTTTGGGGGGCGCGAATACTTTTTATTTTTGGTTCCTAGCATTAGAGTAGGGAAGCCAGCGAGATAAGGGTTAAAAGGAAATTGAGGTGAGATTAGGTCGTGAAATTCAAAGTAGCTAAGTGGTTAAGGCTTGGCTTGAGAGCTGAGTCTAAGGGGACTCATGTTCGAGTCCAGGAAATCGCGTAAGAGGCATTTTATTTTATTTCAGCGCTAAGGCTTGAGAAGCCTGCCAAAGATAGTTCAAAAGAAACTCTGCGCAATTTATGGTATAAAATGCGTAGAAGCCGAAGTGGCTGGGACGTGGATATGCCTTCTCCAGGTCTCGGGTTCGAGACCCTGGAGCGCAGTGGGGGTTTTGATATTTTGTTACTGACGTGGAGTGGCTGCATGCAGCATGCGCAGCATGAACGCATGAAGCATGGGGCTTCCACCTTCTTTTTTTAATTGTTTTTATTATTTTTGCTGTTGATTGTTTAAAGCTGCAAGGGGCGTGGGTGTAAACCTTTTTATTATTATTATTATTATTGCTTGAATAACGGGATATATATATATATATAGGTAATAATATTATTATTATTATTATAATATTATGTATAAAAGGTGGAATAGGTGTGGGAAAGTGTTAAGGAACTTTGTTATTTTCATTTGGCATGGGGAGAAGATCATGTGCTGCTTTGGAATTTTAATGGCATGGCCGGCCATGACATAGAAGCTTGGACATCATTCTTTTATTTATTTTATAATGTATAGAAAATGAGGAGCTATGGGTTGTATCTTAGTTTATTTTATTATGGATGAATGATGGAATAATGATAATTATTAATATTATTATTATTATTATTATTATTATTATTATTATTATAGCAAGGTGATGGGAGTGTTCTTACTATATAAGTTTTATTATTAATTCTTCATTGCATGTGTATGGAGAGCTGTTATTAAACATTTTTAAAAGCATGGGTCTTGGCCTTGGGGAATGAAAGCATGCGGCATAGGGGTTTTATTAGTTTGAAATTTTGTTAGCTTATATTATTGTTGGAAAAAGAATTGGGATGGGGGCAAAGAATAAACAATATTGAACTTAGAAAAAGGAGGGCATGTGCGGCATTGGGATTTCAAAAGTTGGCCGGCCTTGTCTTTTATTCTTAGCCAAAATTCTTGCTTTGGTCTTTCTTTCTTTTCAAAATCCTCCTTGGCCGAAATTCTCTTTAGCATTTTGATTGTTTCGGTCAGCCTTGCTTTTGGTGCCAAAAGCCGAATTCTCTTTGGAGTTTCTTAAAACCGAAAATCCTCAAGCAGCTTATACTTCTAGCCGATTTTGTGCTTGTTCTGTTAATTTCTTTTGGTTGCCGAATCTAGCTACCATTCCCTTCTCATATTCCCACTTCTTTTTCTTAAACCATTTGTGTCGAATCCACATTTGCCTTCATAGCCGAATGTTTCATTTGTTTCTTACCATTTCTTTAAGCCGAAACTACCTTACTTTGATCCCCTAATCTTCATATCCTTTTCTCAATACCATCTTACCGAAACTATACTCTCTATTAACATAAATTTCTTTTACTTTACATTTAAAATCCTAGCCGAATCCCTCCCTTATATTGCCGAAATTTCCTTCTAGCATTTGTTCTCATTTTGGCCGAACCTCTTTTCTCTCCTAGTAGTTCTTAGTGGCCGAATATCAGTAGAGTGTTGGGGTTCTCGTTCTAATCAATTGGAGTTAGGTAAGTGCTAGGTCGAATGGCCATTTTCTCTCTCTCTCGTTTTTATGTATTGCGGTCTAGATAAGTGCCGATCTTGGGCATTAATTGGAAGGTGTTAACCTTTGTTCTGGTAATCGATTTAATTGTAGAGCCTTGGACTTTGGTGGCAATCAAGTGAAGCAGTTATCTTTGGGTAAGTTTTTGGTAAGAGGAGATAAGGGTAAATTCTTTTAGCCTTTTCGGTTGGTTTTTGTTAAGTCAAGTTATTAAGTGATTAACTATTTGTCTTAGTAGGGTGTGCCGACTGTTAAAAGAACCATTGTTGGTTCCAGATTTGGTAGGAAACCAAATCAAGGTTAGGGCAAGGATCCACGATAACCTCTTTGGTTTTAAATGGTTATAGCCGAATGGTTTGAGTGCTAATACTTGGTTGGCCGATTGTTTTAGGAGCATTATAGGAGTCCTTCGAGTTTGACAGAGATTAAGGTGAAGAAATGTAACTTTCGGCCATGAGCTCTTGTTGATAGAGTTGTGTATGAGCCCCTTTCTAACAGCGTTTTAATAGGACTTTCGGAGACTTCGAGAGCTGATCTACGAGAGCAAGTGGTGTTTCGGGATCGAATAAGCTAGGTAAGTAGTAAGTACGATATTCGGCCCTAGGCCATATTATGTGAATAAATGGTTGACCGATTTTGTCTATGGTAATTTAGGAAAATCGGCAGGAGTGTATAGCAAGCTTCCAGGATTCGAGGTTTGTTTTGGTAAGGGCACTCGATAAGCTTGGATTTGGTTGATTTTTGGTTATAGCTTAGTAACTAATGTGTTATGCTTATTAAGTGTTGATGGAGGCAAATACCAGTCAAGGAGTTCATGGGATAGCCCCTATCCCCAAGTTTAAAAAGAGGGTTGTCTCAGCGGTTCGGGATTGGCCACCGGGGTGTGGGCCAGCGTCCGAGCAACAACGTAGGCAAGTAGCCGTAGTATCACTTAAAGATAGCATCGGGATTGAGGGCATAACGTTGTTCGTGATCAGGTGCGTAGTTATCGCACTGTTCTCTTGCTGGTTTATGTATGTTATTGTAAATATACATGTTGTGCATGTTAGCCGAAATAAGGGCTAAGATGTTGGATACCCAAGGTGGGTGATCGTTCGATCAGGTGTGTAAGTTCTTACACACTTTATTAGTATAAATTGTTGTTATAATGATATTTTATCACCTATCATGTAGTATCTTTGCCTTGTGGGCATAAGCTTGGTTTCGGGTAAGTCCCCTAATACTCGATCTATGATATATGTTGTGTATGCCACCATATGTTGTTAAATGTTATGCTATATACAAATGCATGATATATGGGATCATGATACTTGTTATGCGAGCATGATGGTGTGGGATTAATAAGTGGAGGGGGCAGTGATATTCGTGTTGACGGACACCAGTGTTTTGGTAACACATTGTGACTACGGTCACCAGAGGTTTGGTACCTCCAGAGGTTTGGCACCTCATAGCGTCTCGTCCCTGTGGCTTAGTACCACCGTGGGTTGGCCCCACTATGAGATATGGGATTGACGCCAGTGATTTGGTATCACACGATGGGTTGGCCCCATCATTCGATTTGTGTCTTCGGACACCAGAGGTTTGGCACCTCCAGTGATTTGGTATCACATTTGTGACCTCGGTCACCAGTGGTTTGGCACCACCAGTGGTTTGGTACCACACGGGGTAGAAAAAGGAGCATGGATGGCTAGGTTGGGCTTCATAATTGCATATTCATGTATATGTTTGTTCTGTGGATATGGGCTAAGCCCGTATGTGGGGACATGTGTATTAATTACGTACTGAGTCTTGGTGACTCACCCCTTTCCCTATCTTTTCAGGTGAGTCGATCGCGGAGACGGAGCCGGAGAGGACTCGAGGTGGCCATGATTGTTTCTCAGTTTTGAAGTTATATTTCGTACCATTAAAGTTTACTATTTGCTAAATTCGATTGGGTTGTAATATGGCCGCTTATTATTTTTATTATAATTCGTATGATTAAGTCGTAGTTTTTACCTTATTTCTAACGAACTTATGAACTGTTAAGCGAATCGGTAAAAGCAACGTTTTCAAAATTAATACTCGTACGCGTTTTCAAAGACGTTACCATCGGGTAGCAAAATTTTACCAAGTTATCAATAACCCCGATACTTCTAAAAATCTAAATAATCAAATGATTTCAAATGAAGAGAAAAAGTTTTCAACCCCATCGTGTTTATCAAACCAAACTATCTTAGTTTTAGCAAACGTTGTTGTACAAATTCAGCAATATTTTTGGATTTCCAATGGTTACCCGAATCTTTCAAAAAGTTTTTACTCCGTGACATACCAGATCCGGTCAGGGCTTGTGGGCCGGGTTTGGGGTGTTACAAGTTGGTATCAGAGCCCGGTTCAAAAAACTCGGCTGTGGGGGCCCAAGGCCCAAAAATGTTTTCTTGATAATCTTTTGTGGAATATTATGAAAATGGTTTGTTTTAAACAGCATGGCTCCGAGTCTCCGGCACCGATCCGCTTGGGTAAGTACCTCTGACTATTGAGGTGATATGAATATGTCTCTGTTTATGAGCATGAATGTGACTTCCTGAATTAGAATAGGGAACTTGAACTGAACCTTTGTGTGATCGAAAGAACCACCTCTAAATACTTTATTCCATAAAATGGTTCGCGAATAATCAGTGGAACAAATTTATAATGCATAAAACTTTTTAAGTCAGATTGCGCGATAAGAGATGAGTCCTAGAGGACTTGATCGAGGCAAAATGGCCGTATCGGAACTCGTTAGATCGGGTCAGGGGTCTGATAATAAGGTATCACCTCCACCACCAACCCTTGATAATGAGCAGCAAGATCAGACGAGGGATAATGCGGTATTGCGCTGCGAGTTTTAGAGATGGTGGTTGGAGAAGGGAAATATGAGAGCTCGAAAATCTGTTCCCGAGTGATTTCGAGCCAATTGAGCGGAGTTGTTCCGTGGTGTATTCGGCGTGGCACCTAGTAAGGCTGAATATTGGTTGGAAGCAACCAAGCGAATTATAGACGAGCTCGATCTGAGCCCTGAGGAAAAAAGTGGAAGGAATGGTGGCTCACGGTTCGAGAGAGTGTCACAGCTGAAGACCTCACTTGGGAGTATGTCAAGACGGCGTACCGGAAGAAGTATGTCGGTACTCACTACATGGATGCTCAGAGGAAGGCGATTTTGGGGCTAGTTCAAGGGAATAAGTCCGTGGCGGAATACGAAGCGGAATTCCTAAGGTTAAGCCGATATGCTCGAGGGGTAGTTGCTATGGAGCATGAACGATGTGTCCGGTTCGAGGACGGATTAAGGGACGACCTAAGATTATTGATAGCTCCTCATCAGGAACGGGAGTTCGCGGTGTTAGTCAAAAAAAAAAAAACTAAGGTAGCCGAAGGGATTAAGGACTCGATGAGACAAAACAGAGATAAGGATAGGAACCGGGATAGGAGAAATTTTTGGATCGTCTGAATCATCTGAGGGTCTTCAGAAAAGACCAAGGATTGAAAATTTTGCTCGTGTGACTAAGCCAGCTGCGGGAAATCGGAGCTGTCCGTGTGCTCAGTGTGAAAGGTACCATGACGGCGAGTGTTGGAACCGGAATTGAAGATGTTTTAGGTGTAAGTCTAAGTCTCACTTGATTAAGACTGTCCTCAAGTGATGGATAGGGCCCGAAGTCAAGGACGTGGAACTTCAAGCTAAGATGCTAATGGTGTGGATGCGAGGCAACCGAGGATGTGATAGCGGATGAGTTTCTTGTTATGGAATATCTTTTATTATATGAGTTTTATAAGATCGGTTCATACTTGTCCTATTGGTGAAGTGCTTGAACATTGAATGTGAACTTAAGAACTGTGCTTAGAAGGTAAGTGGAATATGGAACCTTAAATATGAATCTCGGGATAGTATATAAGGATTGTGTTAGTTTTGTAGAATCAGAGTGCGCAGCTTAAGCATGGTGCGGTGAATTGAAATGTACGGATGTTCGTTAGTAAGCAATTTCGAGGACGAAATTGTTTTAAGGGGGTAGATTTGTAATATCCTAAAGTAGGGGCTGTGCGGTGGAGCAAAAATTCACGAGTCGATAGGCCTTAAGGTTTGTTTTGATGAGTTTTAGGGGTTATTAAAGCTCGTGGATAAAAGGGACTATTTTGGAAAATTTTGAAAATTTGGGTCAAAGTGAAAATTTAGGTGAAGGAGGCCTTAAGATTTACTTTTGTAAAGTTTGGACATGAAAGTCCAGTAGCAAGGTGGCTTCCGTGTGCCACTTAAGGGTCAGCGCCAATTCTGGTCAGGGGTTCGAGTGGCATAGGGCGCAAAAGCTTACTTATTTTATTTTTAAAAAGGGGAGCTAACGGAAAGAGGGGTTAAAAGAAAATCGCGATACTTTAATGTCATAAAGTGAGCACTAGCCCAGTGGCTAAGGCGCTTGCAGCATTAGGGCCTCTCAAGGTCAGGCGTTCGAGTCCCTTTGGGGGGCGCGAATACTTTTTATTTTTGGTTCCTAGCATTAGAGTAGGGAAGCCAGCGAGATAAGGGTTAAAAGGAAATTGAGGTGAGATTAGGTCGTGAAATTCAAAGTAGCTAAGTGGTTAAGGCTTGGCTTGAGAGCTGAGTCTAAGGGGACTCATGTTCGAGTCCAGGAAATCGCGTAAGAGGCATTTTATTTTATTTCAGCGCTAAGGCTTGAGAAGCCTGCCAAAGATAGTTCAAAAGAAACTCTGCGCAATTTATGGTATAAAATGCGTAGAAGCCGAAGTGGCTGGGACGTGGATATGCCTTCTCCAGGTCTCGGGTTCGAGACCCTGGAGCGCAGTGGGGGTTTTGATATTTTTGTTACTGACGTGGAGTGGCTGCATGCAGCATGCGCAGCATGCACGCATGAAGCATGGGGCTTCCACCTTCTTTTTTTAATTGTTTTTATTATTTTTGCTGTTGATTGTTTAAAGCTGCAAGGGGCGTGGGTGTAAACCTTTTTATTATTATTATTATTATTGCTTGAATAACGGGATATATATATATATATATATATAGGTAATAATATTATTATTATTATTATAATATTATGTATAAAAGGTGGAATAGGTGTGGGAAAGTGTTAAGGAACTTTGTTATTTTCATTTGGCATGGGGAGAAGATCATGTGCTGCTTTGGAATTTTAATGGCATGGCCGGCCATGACATAGAAGCTTGGACATCATTCTTTTATTTATTTTATAATGTATAGAAAATGAGGAGCTATGGGTTGTATCTTAGTTTATTTTTATTATGGATGAATGATGGAATAATGATAATTATTAATATTATTATTATTATTATTATTATTATTATTATTATTATTATTATTATAGCAAGGTGATGGGAGTGTTCTTACTATATAAGTTTTATTATTAATTCTTCATTGCATGTGTATGGAGAGCTGTTATTAAACATTTTTAAAAGCATGGGTCTTGGCCTTGGGGAATGAAAGCATGCGGCATAGGGGTTTTATTAGTTTGAAATTTTGTTAGCTTATATTATTGTTGGAAAAAGAATTGGGATGGGGGCAAAGAATAAACAATATTGAACTTAGAAAAAGGAGGGCATGTGCGGCATTGGGATTTCAAAAGTTGGCCGGCCTTGTCTTTTATTCTTAGCCAAAATTCTTGCTTTGGTCTTTCTTTCTTTTCAAAATCCTCCTTGGCCGAAATTCTCTTTAGCATTTTGATTGTTTCGGTCAGCCTTGCTTTTGGTGCCAAAAGCCGAATTCTCTTTGGAGTTTCTTAAAACCGAAAATCCTCAAGCAGCTTATACTTCTAGCCGATTTTGTGCTTGTTCTGTTAATTTCTTTTGGTTGCCGAATCTAGCTACCATTCCCTTCTCATATTCCCACTTCTTTTTCTTAAACCATTTGTGTCGAATCCACATTTGCCTTCATAGCCGAATGTTTCATTTGTTTCTTACCATTTCTTTAAGCCGAAACTACCTTACTTTGATCCCCTAATCTTCATATCCTTTTCTCAATACCATCTTACCGAAACTATACTCTCTATTAACATAAATTTCTTTTACTTTACATTTAAAATCCTAGCCGAATCCCTCCCTTATATTGCCGAAATTTCCTTCTAGCATTTGTTCTCATTTTGGCCGAACCTCTTTTCTCTCCTAGTAGTTCTTAGTGGCCGAATATCAGTAGAGTGTTGGGGTTCTCGTTCTAATCAATTGGAGTTAGGTAAGTGCTAGGTCGAATGGCCATTTTCTCTCTCTCTCGTTTTTATGTATTGCGGTCTAGATAAGTGCCGATCTTGGGCATTAATTGGAAGGTGTTAACCTTTGTTCTGGTAATCGATTTAATTGTAGAGCCTTGGACTTTGGTGGCAATCAAGTGAAGCAGTTATCTTTGGGTAAGTTTTTGGTAATAGGAGATAAGGGTAAATTCTTTTAGCCTTTTCGGTTGGTTTTTGTTAAGTCAAGTTATTAAGTGATTAACTATTTGTCTTAGTAGGGTGTGCTGACTGTTAAAAGAACCATTGTTGGTTCCGGATTTGGTAGGAAACCAAATCAAGGTTAGGGCAAGGATCCACGATAACCTCTTTGGTTTTAAATGGTTATAGCCGAATGGTTTGAGTGCTAATACTTGGTTGGCCGATTGTTTTAGGAGCATTATAGGAGTCCTTCGAGTTTGACAGAGATTAAGGTGAAGAAATGTAACTTTCGGCCATGAGCTCTTGTTGATAGAATTGTGTATGAGCCCCTTTCTAACAGCGTTTTAATAGGACTTTCGGAGACTTCGAGAGCTGATCTACGAGAGCAAGTGGTGTTTCGGGATCGAATAAGCTAGGTAAGTAGTAAGTACGATATTCAGCCCTAGGCCATATTATGTGAATAAATGGTTGACCGATTTTGTCTATGGTAATTTAGGAAAATCGGCAGGAGTGTATAGCAAGCTTCCAGGATTCGAGGTTTGTTTTGGTAAGGGCACTCGATAAGCTTGGATTTGGTTGATTTTTGGTTATAGCTTAGTAACTAATGTGTTATGCTTATTAAGTGTTGATGGAGGCAAATACCAGTCAAGGAGTTCATGGGATAGCCCCTATCCCCAAGTTTAAAAAGAGGGTTGTCTCAGCGGTTCGGGATTGGCCACCGGGGTGTGGGCCAGCGTCCGAGCAACAACGTAGGCAAGTAGCCGTAGTATCGCTTAAAGATAGCATCGGGATTGAGGGCATAACGTTGTTCGTGATCAGGTGCGTAGTTATCGCACTGTTCTCTTGCTGGTTTATGTATGTTATTGTAAATATACATGTTGTGCATGTTAGCCGAAATAAGGGCTAAGATGTTGGATACCCAAGGTGGGTGATCGTTCGATCAGGTGTGTAAGTTCTTACACACTTTATTAGTATAAATTGTTGTTATAATGATATTTTATCACCTATCATGTAGTATCTTTGCCTTGTGGGCATAAGCTTGGTTTCGGGTAAGTCCCCTAATACTCGATCTATGATATATGTTGTGTATGCCACCATATGTTGTTAAATGTTATGCTATATACAAATGCATGATATATGGGATCATGATACTTGTTATGCGAGCATGATGGTGTGGGATAAATGAGTGGAGGGGGCAGTGATATTCGTGTTGACGGACACCAGTGTTTTGGTAACACATTGTGACTACGGTCACCAGAGGTTTGGTACCTCCAGAGGTTTGGCACCTCATAGCGTCTCGTCCCTGTGGCTTAGTACCACCGTGGGTTGGCCCCACTATGAGATATGGGATTGACGCCAGTGATTTGGTATCACACGATGGGTTGGCCCCATCATTCGATTTGTGTCTTCGGACACCAGAGGTTTGGCACCTCCAGTGATTTGGTATCACATTTGTGACCTCGGTCACCAGTGGTTTGGCACCACCAGTGGTTTGGTACCACACGGGGTAGAAAAAGGAGCATGGATGGCTAGGTTGGGCTTCATAATTGCATATTCATGTATATGTTTGTTCTGTGGATATGGGCTAAGCCCGTATGTGGGGACATGTGTATTAATTACGTACTGAGTCTTGGTGACTCACCCCTTTCCCTATCTTTTCAGGTGAGTCGATCGCGGAGACGGAGCCGGAGAGGACTCGAGGTGGCCATGATTGTTTCTCAGTTTTGAAGTTATATTTCGTACCATTAAAGTTTACTATTTGCTAAATTCGATTGGGTTGTAATATGGCCGCTTATTATTTTTATTATAATTCGTATGATTAAGTCGTAGTTTTTACCTTATTTCTAACGAACTTATGAACTGTTAAGCGAATCGGTAAAAGCAACGTTTTCAAAATTAATACTCGTACGCGTTTTCAAAGACGTTACCATCGGGTAGCAAAATTTTACCAAGTTATCAATAACCCCGATACTTCTAAAAATCTAAATAATCAAATGATTTCAAATGAAGAGAAAAAGTTTTCAACCCCATCGTGTTTATCAAACCAAACTATCTTAGTTTTAGCAAACGTTGTTGTACAAATTCAGCAATATTTTTGGATTTCCAATGGTTACCCGAATCTTTCAAAAAGTTTTTACTCCGTGACATACCAGATCCGGTCAGGGCTTGTGGGCCGGGTTTGGGGTGTTACAACTTTACTAAGGCATTTCTTGTGTCAAATACCCACAAGAACAACCCTTAAGTCCTACCCCACTCAGCTCTCCCCTAGAGTGCCCAAAAAGAAAATTTCCACTAAGGCTCCGGCTTACTACTAAGTCATTCCTAGACCCTAAAGCACCCCAAACTAACACGACAAGCATATCATTCACACAAAAACACCCAAAATGCAAAGCCCCATTCAGGATGTTACATTTCTAGGAAATAAATTCCTTTACATAAAACGGATATTTATATAGACTTGCCCTCATTTTCCAAGCAAAAACATCAATCCCCTCTTCGCAAAGGTCAAATCTTGCAAACTTCTAATAGATGCCTCCACTAGCTCCTTTTTGCTTGGGCCACAACTCATTCCTCACTTATCCTTGCAATGCTTGTTAGCCTCTTCAAGAAAGACGAGACGTGGTGATTCTCGAATAGTCTTTGTCAGCTTGAATCCTTGGGTAATAAAGTCTTGTATTCCTTCACGGACTATCAGCCTTCTCTCGTTGTGTTTACTTGGACCATATTCGGACGACTGTATTATAATCCACTTTATCAAGAAATCTATTTTCTCATGACAAACTCTTCTATTTAGCAATCGAATTTGAATCAACACCTCTTTTCTATGATGTGAATGCAATACAATCAAAACAAAAAAGAACACATTAGCACAAAAGAAATAAATAACAAAATAGGGCACCTATCTGGGTGACCACTAGGGTTTGGCATAGTTCTACCTAGGGTAAGCCCTTAGGTTTTCTACACGTGGTTTAGCTCTAAAGTTGAGGTACTAGAACCAGCAGATTCCTCAATCCTCACCCATTATAGGCTCATACGAACCGAGTTCAGTTCAGGGGAATACATTTCCCTATGGCTGCACGGAGATGAAAATCTCACGAAGACATAGGTATGGATGTATCCCGAAAGTGATCCACTATCCTGCAAGGAGGTGAAAACCTCACGAAGGAGTAGCTTCTCACTCCCACTTAAAAGGGTGTGACCACAACGGTCATGCAATGCAATGCAGAAATACTTTTCAAGATTAAAACAACATGCAATAGAAAGGATCATAAATTTTCAAATCGGATTTTCAAATTTAAACAAAAGGACAGGAAATAATCAATTTTACGGCTTGACTCTCTTATTGTCCCCAGCGGAGTCGCCAAGCTGTCAAAACCATTTTTATATTTTAAAAAAAAAGGGGTCGACTTTAAAAAACAAAAATGGAGTCGCCACCAATCTTTTTTGAGCTGTGATCGGGTCACCTTAAGATTGATGAAAAACCCATTTTGATTTATTAAAACAATGATTTTGGTCTACAAAATTCGAGAACACAGGTTCGGGAGTCGGTTACGCACGAGGAAGAATTAGCACCCTCGTAACACCCAAAAATTGGTACCTAATTCATTAATTAATGTTCTAATGTCAAAAATTTGAAAAGATTTTAAAACACGATCCTTTTGATTTTTAAAACTTATGTCCTTTAATTTTAAATGGACATTCAATTATTTGGATTTTAAAAGAAAAATCGAAACTCAGTAAGTTAGAGCACGATGTTTCGAATTTTCCAAACACCGAATATCCTTTGCTTTTTAGAAATCCTTGCCTCGAGATGACAAAACATCGCATCCAATGAGTTAGGACACAACATCTTAAATTCCCGAGAATAGATTTTTTATTTAAAAATTCATATGTTTTAATTTCAAAAAGGGTACTCAATCATTTGGATTTAATGAGAAAAATCGAAATCCAGTAAGTTAGGGCACGATTTTCTCAAAGCTCCCAAATGTCGAATATGGCTTTATTTTAGAATGCTTTTGAATAACAACAAGTGTAGAAATGAATCATATTTTTATTTAAAATAATGGTATGAATGAAATTGTCGTGCTAATGCATAATAAAAACATAAACATATAAAAATTTCACGAATATTACATAATGAACTAAATTTAATGCTAATATAGACAATTAAAAGAAAGAATCAAAGTAAATAGCAAATAACATGAATAATACAATGTCAATGATGATGCTAAAAAAATTAAGAATGACCATAATAATAATGGAATCTAGATTTTAAAACAATGAACAAATAAATAAAAAGGCATAATAAAGGGGCATTTAAAAAGATCAAATATGAAATAAAAAAATACAAGATAAATAATATATGAAAAATTTGAATAAAATAATAAAACAAATTTAATAAAACGAAAAATATGGTAAACTTTGATATTAAATATAAAATAGTTTAAAGTAATAATATATATAGTAAATGAGATGATATATGAATAAATAAATGTATAAAATAAAATGAATAATTAATAATTAAACAAGTAAATGGATAAAAAAAGTTAAAAAAAATGCCTAAGTCAACCTAACTCTCACAATATGAGGATTCAACGAAAGTCATCCATCAAAATACAACTCAAACGAAAGCAACTCAAAAAGAAAGGAAGATGAATGAAGAACAAAATAAGAGCAAGCCACAGAAAATAAGAACGCAAGAGAGGGAGAAATTTGAGTGAATGCTCTTAAGAATTATTATTGCTCCAAACTCAAGTGTCTTTTACAATGAAGGGAGAGGCCTCTATTTATAGTTGAGCCTCCCAAAATCCAACGGTATAGATCAATTACATCAACGGTTAAGATTAAAAGGTATCTTCAAATAAAATCTCTACGATTACAAAATCACATCTTCTAAGATTGCATACCATATCTTCTAAGATTGCATATCATATCTTTTAAGACTGCATATCATATCTAAGATTTGCAAATCATATCTAAGATTGCATATCATATCTTCTAAGATTACATACCATATCTTCTAGGATTGCATATCATATCTAAGATTTGCATATCATATCTAAGATTGCATATCCTTGAAGATTATGTTCCCATATACGTCAAGCTTGTAGATGGACCTTTAATCTTTTCAAGTAATGGGCCATTCCAATCGGACCAAATGATATATTTTGGACTTGACTTGGACTTTGTTTTATTATTTTGGGTTTATTATTTTTTGTATGGGCCCGGGCTAAATTGGCCTATTACAATGAATATTTTATTAAGAAATTTGTTTGAAAAATTACATGTGTTCTTAGACAAAAATACTACACTTAGGGCACCAAATCCAATAGTCTGGTTCGGTTGGATTAGAATCAGCTGGTCACTTAGTGGAAGACAAAATGATTATAGATGAACGGTTGATATGCAGTTGGAGACTATGGATGAAGGGTTATAAATAGCTAAGAAATGAATCCTAAGATGAATTTGTTGGAAAAATGAGTTTGGAAAACATAGCGAAAAATAAATTTAGGGAAAAACCAAAGTTTTAATTTTTTTCCCAAAAAAAATGATCTTTGTTGTGATATATAAAGTAATAAATACTTAATCAAAATTTTACCTCTTCGATTCATCTAGGATGAGCGCTTTGACAGAGTAGTCTTCTCCGTTATCCTCAAGCTCACATATGCTGAGTGTGGGCTCGCTTTGAATTAGAAATTTTTTTTCAGAAAAATTACAAGTGGGGTAATTTCATAATTTCTCTAAATATTTGGGTCAAGTTCCAAATCAAAAAAATATCTCTAAAAATTTTCTGAAATAATCTATTTAGAAAATTGTTTCTGTACAACTTTCTCTTTAATTCAAGTGTGTGTAAATAATGACCCAATGCTTTCTTTATATAGGGAGAGTTTAGAGAGTTCAACTATGATTAAACTTAATCATTTTAATATTAAATTAATATAATATTTATCAAGATAAATATTAGATTAAATTTAATATTAAATCTTATTAAAATGATAGAACATTTATCTACAAAATAAACATTGAATTAAATTTAATATTAAGATAATCACTTTAATATTAAATTAGTAAAATACTATTAAGATAAGTATTAAATTAAATTTAATATTAATCTATTAAAATAATATTATTTTTGGGATAATTAATATGAAATCAAATTCTCTACTAGAGTCCTAGTAGGAGTGTAGCTCTTTCATTGCTCAACCACCGATGACCAACCGCTGCTGGCCATTGGAACACTACCGTCGCAGCCATCGGCACCGTGGTGTCTGGTGATGTAGGTGTGACACCCTTACGACACCCCGATCAGGTTCGACTGCTACCGGTTCGGTCTGAGTCAAGGACGACCCAACCGGTCAGGTCTAGCCACCGGTTGGACCATTGGCCCAGTTTCATATACCGGGCCCGATTCGACCATTTTTTAGGTCAGAGTCTCGATTTTAGGCTCTCGGGCCCAATTTTCGATCTCAAGTCCCAAGTTCAACTACCCATTGGGCCAATTGTTTGACTTGAAAATTAACTTCCAAAAATATCATATTAATTTTAATTGATTTGAATAATTTAATTTTACTTGATCAAAATTAATTTTTCCAAAAATCACTTAGATTTTTCAATTTAATTTTTCAAGAAAATTCTTTAATCAAATTCTCTAGTTGAACAATTCTTATGACCACCTAATTTAATTCCACATCAAATAAATCGACTCAATTAAATTATTCCCAAAGTCATAGAATTTTCTTCTGATTCAAATGTAGTCCGATTGAGCTTTTGTTGAGCTAGCGAAGGGACCAATCAGACATATACAATTGGACTCTAGTGATTGCAATTATGTCCAGAAGCATTGTTCCGATAATTCACAATTACTTAATCATGGAGTCAGTCCACAAGAAGTACCATGATTGAATACTCCTTATTGTATACTCTTTACGAAAGTAATTCATCCAACTGTTTTGTCCAATGACCTCGTCATAAGTGTGTTACCCTCATATGATATCCTTGATTCCTTTGAGTTAAATCCGTGCACTCAATATAATCTTATTTTATTTCATTTTTACCATTGTGTCTTCTTAATGATTAATATCATCACTATCAACAAATGACTGTGTTAAATTGTTCGTCTGAGAACAAGAAACCTATGGCCACTTTCTATATTTATCAATCCACACAATGCCAATGAGAGGATATCATTAACTCTTTAATTAATCTATGAATTCCACTATTGCTAGTAAAGTCATGCCATACACAATTCATGTACCCAACATACTGGTTATGGGCTCGATCATCTTTAGATCATAAGCCTCCACTTATGTCAAAGCACATGAGTTGCATACCCATGGTTTGTGGCTAACTCAGAATTTAGGTAAATCACACCATGAACGTCACAAGTGAATTAATTCGCAAACTGATCCAGAATTAATTCATCTTGGGTCCAGTCCAATTTATTATTATAGCAATGAATACATCTATGTTTCTACTTGTGGAGTCAACTGCTCCGATAGCCAAGACTAGCCATCTCCCTAATGGAATTGTAGATGACATAATAATCTTACTCTGTAACACCCCAAACCCAGCCCAAACGCTAAGACCGGATCTAGCATGCTACGGGTTGAAATGTTAAAATCAAAGTTCTTTATTTACTTTAAAGAGAGCACGTATTTTGTTTGATAAACCCTTCGATAATGTATTGTGTTGAAAACTTAACTTTGTTGCTTTTGGAAATCTCGGTTTGATTGATCAAGTATTTATTAACTAAGTGATTTTTCAAGAAACCCTTGCTTTACGTCAAGCGTTTTTAAAACTCCCATTTCATTACTTAATATAATTAAGTCTTTGAAAGTAGATTTAAAATATAAACATTAACACATATAAATCGATAACCTAAGCTACGGAGGCCTTATTACATAAATAATCCCAACATTAAAACTTAAGAGAAAACCAGGAATAGTTTATGAAAATAAAAGACTTGATGGCCCCTCGAGTCCGCCTCGGCTCCCATGTCCACGATCTACTGCTCACCTGAAAGATTTCAGGAAAATAAAGGGTGAGTCACCAAGACTCAGTGTGCAAATCTCGAAAACACATAAAAGGCTTGAGGCCCACAAACACATTATGGGCCTTGGCCCATACACAATGGCAACAGAATATTTACATGCTACATGGCCCAACCCAACCTAAAAGTCCATCCTCTACACACCAGCCCGTACCAGCCAACACACCTCGGGGATTTCTACAATCAACCCACCAACCGCTACACACCATATCGACAGTCATGCTGCCTATTCCTAACAATCAGGAATAAATTTAACGTGGCTTAGCCACCGATCACTATTGTGACCTAACTTTACAATTCGTGGTTTAACCACCGATCACCAAGTGATCTGTTAACATGCTCTTCCCCTTCATCATATTAACCCTATCCCATGCATACATACATGCAGAATCAACACAATATACTACCTAAAAGATCACAGACTATCATATACATCGATACACATAGAGAAGTTTCTATGATTACGTACCTGTCATCCCTTGCCTACCCTTTTCAGGTAATACGACTGTCCATACAGCCTCTTTCTGGCTTTTAGCCCATAACATATATAATATAGATTAATTAGTGTGATGGAGATCTACACACCTGATTACGATCAAGACGATACTTTCTATGTCGACACTATCAGAAGCCGATACGACTGCTAACTGCCTACGATTTTGTTTTGAAGCCGGTCCACAACCCGGTGGCCAATCCCGAACCGCTGACACCGCTCGTTTCTTAAACTTAGGGATTGGGTTTACAGATCTAATCCCCTCCTTCGCCTGATCGACATTTGATTCCATCAAAAGACCTTATCAGTTGCTACCATCACAACATATGGTTGTTAATCCATAACACAGGGTTAAGACCACAAATATAATAACGAGCCTAACGAAAATCCAAAGAGAACCCCTTACCTTGAAATCCCGAAAAGAGATAGAGTTTAGAGACTAGCAGTTTCTGGCTTTTAGATCTAGACGATCTACTTCGATTCCCGATGTGTCGCCCCAAAATAAGAACACAAGAACAAATCAAACATCACTCCACAGATAATCTTGCCACACCAATTAGCCTTTCAGCTTTAGCTTCCAAAAACCGAAAGAGAAAAAGTGAAGAGAGAATTCGGCACTTACCTTAACACCAACAGAATCGACTAACTCTTAGAGATTCCGGCACTTAGCACGATAGAAGAAAAAAATCGGCAAGGAGAAAAGAGTGGACACAATTTTCGGCTAGTAGGAAAGAGTGGAGAAGAGAATTGAAGTGAAGAGATTCGGCTCTAGAGGAGATCAAAAGAAAAGATGTAGAGAGGAACTGTGAGGTTTCGGCTTGTAGAGGAAAGCAGAGGAAAGAACCATGGAATTTCGGCTTTTGCATAAAAGTGGAGATGAGAGGAAAGAAAAAGAAAAGAATAGGATCCAAACGCAGGAATTTAAGAGATGTCCCCCTTACTTAAACCAAATTTCGGCACCCACTACCTAAAAACCGAAAATGCCCCTTTTTAAAACTAAAACTAAGCTATTAATCAAGGGAACTTTCGGCACCCCTTGAACATACCAGAACCGATTCCTCCTCCCCCTCAGTGTTGGAATTTCGGCCACCACTGTGACCATCAGATAATTCCTAAATTTTCTCCCTTATCGTTATCTGATCTTTCATCCACAAGTGACCCAGATAACACCACCTCTTCTTCCTTTTATCTGTCACATTATCCACCATATTATCTACATTATCCAAACATTTATTCCCCCTATTTCCAAGCCCCATTGCCGTCCAACTTGCTCTCCCCTTTAATGTCGAAAAAAATTAAAATTAAATAAGAAAATTTGGCTTCATGCGACTTGAACTTGGGCCTCCTCAGCTGACGCCACCTCCCTGCTCTCTAAGAGGCGCCACTTTGCCACTGGGCCACAAGCCTATTTGTGTCTTAAAACACAGATAACATCTTTTAAGCCCTATCCTACCTGGCTCTCCACTAGAGTGCCCAACAGAAAATTCTGACTAAGGCCTCGGCCCAATCCTGAGCCCAAAACACTCTAATTACCACATTAAGCATAACATAAACATCACAGCACATTAAA
The DNA here is from genome assembly GCA_005393395.2 of Gossypium australe. Lineage (NCBI taxonomy): Eukaryota > Viridiplantae > Streptophyta > Magnoliopsida > Malvales > Malvaceae > Gossypium > Gossypium australe. The sequence goes on along the minus strand of CM016620.1, from coordinate 30,473,549 downwards.
TGCGAAGCCCCACAAATTCAGGATGTTACATACTCAGTATTTGAATCAAATGCTCACTTTGATTCTTTTACAAGATTACAGACTCATTTAGATTATCTATTGAAGTAAGTTTTCTCGTAATGTAAACGTTCTTTACAATGCCACTTATCTTCAGTTTGAACTTTAGACAATCAATGAGCTAATATTTTCTTATCACAATTTTGCTATGCATACAAAATATAAAAAACATAAATATAAAAGACATAATAGTGAAATTTAAAATTTGTTGGAAAATGTAGCGGAAAATAAACTTAAGGAAAAACCAGAGTTTTAAAATTTTTTCCAGAACAAGATCTTAGTTGTGATATCTAAAGTAATAAACATTTAATCAAAATTGTACCTTTTCGATTCGTTCAGGATGAGTGCTTCGACCAAGCATTCTTCTTCGCTATCCTCAAGCTCAAGTCTACCGAGTATGGGTTCGCTTCGATTCGGAAAAATTTTCACAAAAATTACTAGTGGGGTAATTTTGAAATATCTTTAAACTTTTGGGTCAAGTCGTAAATCAGAAAAATATCTCTAGAAATTTTCTAGAGTAATTGTAACAGTCCGAATTTGGCCCTAATCGGAACGGTGGTTTCAGGACCACGAATTCGAGTCTGAGATATATTTAAATAATATATTCTGTGCTTATTATATGTGAATTAATGTGTGTGAAAGTTTCGTAGGAAAATTTAATCGTTTGTATGTTTAATTTGACAAAAGGACTTAATCGCGGAAAATATAAAAGTTGCAAACTATAGTGAAATGTGCTAAATTGATGGTGGCTTTTTAATATGGGGTATTAAAAGGGCAATTAGCCCATCCTAAGAGTTAGTGGAAGGCATATACCAAGAATAACCTTAGTATTATTTGTTTATATATTAAAGTATAATGGTTAATTTAGTAATCAAACAATTGCTTAACATATATGTTAATTAAAACACAAAAATAAACATGTTTACTTCATCTTTCTCTTGGCCGAATATTGAAGAAAGAAAAGGGAGCTAGTTTCTTTTGATTTTCGGTTACTTTCAAGCCAAATTCAAGGTAAGTTTTTAGTCGGTTTTTGTTAATTTTTACGTTTTTGAGATCGTTCCTTTGAACATTAGTTGACCCATGTTAGAATTTTTAAAGTTGAGCATGCTTGATGTTCGACCATTGACATGTTCTTGTGGTTTTGATGTTTGATGATTTTATATTAAAGATATGTTAAAGATTAGCATGTTTTGTATTGGAAATTTTAGTGAATTTGAATATTTTGGGCTAAATTGCAAAAATGAATTTTTGAGGGGGCTAAAATACAAAATAAATGAAATAAATGGACTAGTATGGTCCCTATGAACATTCGACCTTTAGGTGATATAATGAAATTTTGTGTATTTTGCATTTTATGCAAATAGGACTAAATTGTAAAAATGTGAAACATTAGGGGTAAAATGGTAATTTTTCTGTTTATGTGTTTTGGGACTAAATTGAGATGAAATGTACTTGAATGAGCTGAATTTTAATGTGTTTAGATCAAGAACAAAGAAAAACAGATTTGGATCGGGGAAAGGCGAAGGTTATCGAATAGCCGGTCTACGTTGTCCGTCGATAGTCGAGGTAAGTCTTTAAGCAAATATATGTCAAAGAATTATTTATGAATATAATAAATGATGAAATTTGGAAATTTTAAGCATAAATATATGAGATGGCCGAATGTGGGGGTATTATATTGGATTGATTTTATTTTGTTTAATGTAATGTGAATAAGTATGTTCGGTTTGATATGTGAAGGTAATATGAATTATATGAGATGTTTGTGATGTTAGCATTAAGAAATGTGTATTGAATGGTTAATTATATTGATATTCGGGCTTCGAGCCTAGCAGGCATCGTGCCGGTGAATTATTTCGGGCTTATTGCCTAGCAGGCTCAATGCCGGTGTTCAAACTTCGGACCTTTGGTCTAGCAGGCTCAATGCCGGTGTGTAATTCGGGCTATAATGCCAGACAGGCTTACTGCCGGTGATATGCTATAAACGGAGAATCCGAGAATTAAACAAGGTGAGACACATTTAATGCAATGTGCTAAAAACTCAGGTAAGTGTAAGTCTATTGTATTAGTAGGAAATGTGGTAAGTTGGTATATTATCATTGAGTTGAGTATGATATGATTAAATTGATAATTCAATAAGGATTTTATTATGTGCTATTAAGCTATCCATGATGAGTATGAACATTATATATATGAAATTGAGTTTTATATGTATATTACTTTGAAGAATCGACTATAAGGGGAGATGTTTATGGTAAAAGAGTTTGAAGGTATTTGCATGTGCGTACAAGAATGAATATGTGATTGATGTTTAAAATATGTTCATTTAACTTGGAATATACAAATGCATATGATATTTATGTGACTTGACAATGTACAAGCTTAGGGTGATAAAGTGTTAATACTTAGGTTAATAGTACTAAAAGCATTCGGTTATGATTTATTTACATAATGAAATGCTTATATTCTATGTTACGAATTTAATGATTAAAAGGGCCTTTATGTTTAAATGTTGTATTGAATTTGCTTACGACTTACTAAGCTAGTAAGCTTACTTTGTGTGTTCAATGATCTGTTTTATAGATTTTGGTCAAGCTACGGGCTCGGAAAATTGTCAGCAAAGTCAACCACATTATCATCTTTTTGGTACTCTTTTAGTTTGGTTTATTTTGGATAAATGCATGTATAGGATGGTAAATGTCCTTGTTTGAGTTGGAAACTTTGTTATTATATGTATTATAGCCATACGAATATGGCTTATGTTCTATGTTAGTTAATGTGGAGATGGATAATATGGATTTTATTTGGTTATATTCGGCTATAGTCTAGGTGCATATCGTAGTTATAATTTGGTCATGGCATATATGTGTGATGTGTTTAGTTATGCATTTGGCTAGTAAAGAGATGGTGATAATACTTGATGATTTATGTAGGTATATATATATATATAGTAGTTAGGTGATAATCTTGTTATATGTTTGGATCAATATACTAAGCCTTGAATTATGTATATATACAGAACATGGGTGTTGCATTGTATGAATGATCTTGTCCAAGGACTATTCGTGAGTTACTTGCTAATATACATTACTAATGATGATTGAGTTGTGACATAAGCTTCGACAATATAGTAAATGATGTATACTTGAAGTAGTTGGTATTTGTAATATTTCGTTTAGGCATGAATCTCAAATGGTATGTGAAAACGGTATGGTTTGATCTCAATATTTGAAACACTGCCATATGCTTATGATATTGGTAATAGTATGGCCGAACCTTTGAGTGGTTAAATAAATAAATTGCAAGGTTCAGGTACATTAATAAATGTATGCGAATTTAGTGTATGATATTTGAATAATCATGTGCAAGTATAAATGTGACATTGTTATAAGGAAACGCATGCGATATAAGTTCATAATATCAATTGTATGTTTGGTCAGGATGTAATTTGATATGCTTGTATATGCATTATAGATTTATGAATGAATATCAGATTTTGTTATGTGATACATAGGGATCATTTTACTTGTGTCGAATTCAACTGAATGTCTATTCGGAATGGCGTTTAGTTTGGTAATGCCTCATAACCCTAATCCGGCGACGGGTACGGGTTAGGGGTGTTACATTTGATTGGTATCAGAGCTTACGGTTTAGTCGATTCTAGGACTACTGTAGCGCGTGTGAGTTTAGCTATACATGCCTTTATTATATATACGATAGTGTGGTGACTTCTGACATTTCAAATTGTGTTCTTTATAGTAAATGGATCCTGATAGAGTTGTAGCGGATGATGTAGAGAGTGTAGCGCCTGATCGCACACGTGGGTCAGCGCTGGTAGACTCTCGACCTGTCTCGGGTAGCTATGAGGGGGAGGCTAAGCAAGCCTTCTACCAGATGATGAATGAATGGTTTACCCAGTTTATTCAGACTAACCCGGCTGTACAACAACCTCCACCCCCGAATAATCCAACTCTGGTACCTTCCGCACCTCCGATGATAGATCTGATAAGATCTAGTAGGCCTCCCATTGATAAAATCAGAAAATATGGGGCCGAAGAATTCAAAGCTAATGATGTTGATGAGGCAGAGCGAGCTGAGATGTGGCTTGATAACACTATTCGGGTACTTGATGAGCTATCTTGTACTCCAGATGAATGCCTGAAGTGTGCTATATCTTTACTACGGGACACTGCATATCACTGGTGGAATACACTAATATCGGTGGTCCCAAAAGAAAAAGTGACTTGGGAATTCTTCCAGATCGAGTTCCGTAAGAAATATATTAGCCAGAGATTCATCGATCAAAAACAGAAAGAATTTCTAGAACTAAAATAGGGTCACATGTGTAACACCCTTAACCCGTATCCGTCGCCGAATTAGGGTTACGAGGTATTACCTATCATAATATGACCCAATACAAGCATTCTTAACTAAATAAAATATATACTTTAAAATGTTATAAAAATACGTATCATATTTCTTTGATACTTTACAAATCAACCTAAAGTATTTATTCAACCCAAACATATTCACCTTTCATACTTATGGCAACATATCTTTGATACATATGCATTCTCATGTTATTAACCCATTCGGCAATCATACTTAACTCAACCTATTCCATTCGAAATTCTCAAGGATATATATATATAGGTATAAATGTATATGTACTTACATGCACTCATATCCATAAAATTTTCATGTATATAAAATAGTGTGCATTCGGCTCCTTATCTTAATTATACATAAACATACATCTATAATTCCACATTAACTTAACTACTATGTACAATACCAATTTCACATAAAGGTAACTTTGATCAAATAGCAAAAGTACTATTAATTTGGTCATTTAGTTAAAAAATAGCCAGACATGCATATGTTTATAATCTCCTTACCTAAACAAGTATCAAATACTAAAACCACATATACAAGTATGGCATAAACCTTGCTTGTCCGAACCTAAGGTACACCAAATTCAATGCCAATTGCTGAAAGTATTTATCTATTTCATTAACTACTTCTTTTTTAACTAATATGGTCAATTACATTTTACAAATGACCTAAAACATATAAGTACCCGACTCAAACATTTACCTAGTCATTTTAATACCTCTCATACCTGTGTACATATACACATTTATATCAAATTGCTAAAGACACTACAAGACCAAATATGCACAAGATATTACATACCAATATTCTAATTTAACTCCTCACCACATTCATAATATACCATTAACATATTTCTAAGGTGGACCAACCATTTGATCGATTATGCATCATATATACATATAACAACAACGTCACGCCATGACACCAACCAAGCATTTACATATACATATATACACATCATGTACTATACTTCCCTAATAACTATTGCCATAACTAACCTCACAATTATCTACAATGTCAAGATAATTAACCTTAAGGTCATTCTTACCACCTTTTCATATATCAAACTCAAAAACATAAAAAAAATGTACTTTCATATTAAACAAACATCAAGGCCGAACTCAAACAAAACCAAGTGACCATAATTTAGCCATTTTCGCATGGCATAAATACACATACACATCATTTGAAATCAATCCAAAAGTACCTTAGCTTATACATGCCATAATAATCATAGTTTACTACTTCAAAAAGAGTACCAAAAGAGATGATATTATGGTGAGCTTCTGTAACACCCCAAACCCGGACAAGACACCACGTCCGAATCTGGTATGCTACGGGGAAATCGTTTTTGAAAAGTTAGATTTTCCGTTTAAAAGCTGAGTGAAAACACAGTGTATTTGAAACAAATTTGAGTAGACTTGTTTGAAAAACGGTTGGTGTATTTGAAACCCGGAGATTTTGAAAACTTAACCAAAATGTGTAGTTAAAACGAGTTTAAACCATTTAAAACCTCAACAGTTTCTTAATGTTACCTAAAACATTTTAGACTTAGGAGAAATACAGGTTTGAATTGAAAACCATTTGTATTTGTTTAACATACAGACTTAGTGAGATACCCGATGGTATGGTTTAAAAACACATTGCGTTATGATTTTGAAATTATTATCTTTCCAAGTTTTAGTAAAATTTATACCAACTTATTTTGTTAAGGCATATTAAAATCTAATTAAAACATCAAACATCATAAAACATAAATTAAAGGCCTTTTACAAATCCAATTTAAAACCCAAATGAAAGTAAATAAGCTAAAGTACCCAAATTCTATAGTCCGAGCAAAACTTTTATTAAAGCATGGCATGTGCACCCCGAGTCCATCCCGGCTCCATGTCCGCGTCTACGAGTCACCTGAAATGTTAAAGGAAAGGGTGAGTCGAATGACTCAGTGTATAAATCCCGCTCCCGATAAAACAACATGCTAACACACATCATACATAGCAACATAATTAATGCAACCCGTTCCTAACCATCCATATCGCCTTTTCTACCCCGTGTGGTCCCAAACCACTGGTGGTGCCAAACCACTGGTGACATATAGTCACAATGTGTTACGAAAACACTGGTGTCCCAAAGACACAATATCCGTCAATGTGGTACCAAACCACTGGTGTCCCAAAGACACAATTCTGCTACCAAAGCACTGGTGACCGAAGTCACAAATCCAATGATGATGGGGCCAACCCATCGTGTGATACCAAATCACTAGCAGACGATCCCATATCTCAAGTGGGGCCAACCCACGGTGGTCAAACCACAGGGATAAGTCGCAATGAGGTGCCAAACCTCTGGTGTCCCAAAGACACAATGTGCTACCAAAGCACTGGTGACCGTAGTCACAAATCTGGTGATGGGGCCAACCCATCGTGTGATACCAAATCATTGGCGTCAATCCCGTATCTCACAAGTGGGGCCAACCCACGGTGGTGTTAACCACAGGGACGAGACGCTGAGGTACCAAACCTCTGGAGGTGCCAAACCTCTGGTGACCCAAAGTCACAAAGTGTGTTACCAAAACACTGGTGCTCGTCAGCACAAAATATCACTGCTCCCTCCACTCGTATCACCCATCAACATACCATACTCATGTAATCATGCATATCATCCAATCATGCATATCATGCTAATATGTCTAATTTCATATCCCATGTCACATATATCCACAGCCATGGTAACATATAGATCATCATTAAACTCATAATATTAATGATACTGACTTACCCGAGTCCAAGATCATACCCAAAAGGGTATCATACCAATCCATCAAACTGCCATGATTTTGATAGGCAAACAGGTTTAATAACATTATCACTAAGTATGGGTGTGTTAGTTACACACCTGGTAAATACGAGTCTAGAATCCCAACGAAAACGATTAAATCCCCTTGATGACTAGCTCCTACAATCGGCCAACATAGGGGTTAGGCATCTATGACATTCGGCCATCACTAATTAACCAAAGGGGTTAATATCGAACCCTTACCTTGAAGATGATCTGGTTCTTACCAAACCTGAACCAAGCAGTGGTTCTCCTTTAACAATCGGCTACACCTAAATAGAAGAACCATTAATCCTTAATAGCTTGGCTAAACGAGATAAAAGAATTAACTAATAGTACTGGCCCACACCAATACTTACCCCACTTGGCTAATCAGAGAACGAAGGCTCCACTTGATTGCTTCAAACTCCTGAATATCCCAACAAGAAATCGGTTTAACAAAGAGGAAATAACACCCATCAATGGTTGCCATCTTCGGCTCTTAAACAACCAACATCGACAAAGTATAAGGAGAAAAAAGGAGATGGCCATTCGGCCAAGGACTTACCAATCTCCAAACGATTGAAGCAAAACCACAACACCAACAAGATTCGGCCAAGGTTTTTGAGAAGAAGAAAGAAAGTGATTATGAGGTAGATGCTTTTTGGTTTTAAGGGAAAAATCGATATGAAATGGGAGCAAAGTTTCGGCAAGAATTGAGAAGGATGAATGGAAGAATCGGTTGGGAAGGAAATGGTAAGTTCGGCTCTTAAGAAAATGAAGAAACTATGTAAGGGAGAGAAGAGAGTATTCGGCTTACAAAGTAGAGGAAACCAAAGCAATTTCGGCTACCAAAAGATGTTGAGAGAACAAATGCACAATCGGCTAAGTGCAAAAGAAATGAGAAGAAAACGGCAATGTATGTTTGCTTTGGTCTTACGGTTTTCAAGAAGTAAAGAGGATAAGAAAGAAATTGAAGTTTCGGCTGGCTAGAAGACAAAAGAGAGAATTTGGTTTACCAAGTTAGTGACCGAAAATGCTAAGAAAAATATGCCAAAAGAGATGCTTAGACTTTCGGTTTTGGTAAGGCACAAAGAGAGAATTGCTTCTAAAGATTTTGACCGAAAACACCCCAAAACTCAAAGTGAATTTTCGGCACTACCTCACACCCACACCATGCCGTCCACTCCTCCACTCCAACACCCCACAAATTCGGCCATATCCCCAAACACACTCACCACCACTCATTTCAAATGACTGGACCAAGTCACACTCCCCTTTTTCCTCTCTTCCCACCACCTCATCACTTGACCAAGTCTTAAGCAGAGTTTGAACTGCCACAAACTCCTCCCTCCATGCCGTCCAAAATAAGTGACAAAAAGGGGACTCTGCTGCTTGAACTCTGGACCTCCCTCACATGCAGATGACGCCACACCAAGCTCCTCCCTTGCCACTCTGCCATCTCTTCACTTGCGCTTTAAAACACCAATTAAAATTCTTAAACCCCAGCTCTTCCAACTCCTCTCACCTAAGCCCAAAAATCAAATTTTTCCTACCTACTCAGGCACACTTCTAGCCTACATTTAAACCCCGAAACTACACAAACAACAACACAGCACACTAAACACATACAGTAACATGCAGCAACAAAATAGCCCCTAACCCGGGATATTACAGTTCTACCCCCCTTAAAAATAATTTCGGCCTCGAAATTACCTGGTCAAAAGAGTTGCGGGTATTGCTGTCTCATCATATCCTCAGGTTCCCACGTGGCTTCTTCTACGCCATGATTCCGCCAAAGTACCTTAACCAAAGGCACAGACTTCCTACGCAGGACCTTCACATCCCGATCAAGAATCTGCACAGGTTCCTCTTCCATAGTCAAGTCTGGATTTACCTCGATCTCCTCCACTGCTACCACATGTGACGGATCTGAACGATACCTCCGAAGCATCGAAACGTGAAAAACGTCGTGAATCTGACTTAGCTCTGCTGGCAACTCAAGCTGATACGCTACTGGTCCAACTCGCCTCAGTACCTTATATGGCCCAATGAACCTCGGACTTAGCTTGCCTTTCTTCCCGAACCTCAGGACCTTCTTCCAAGGCGAGACCTTCAGAAAAACTCGATCCCCAACAGCAAACTCTATATCTCTTCGCTTAAGATCGGCATAAGACTTTTACCGGTCCGAAGCTTCCTTCAAGCGAGACTGAATCAACTTAACCTTGTCTTCTGTCTCAGCAACCAACTCGGGTCCCAACAACTGACGTTCCCCCAACTCCGTCCAACACGTAGGTGAGCGACACTTCCTACCATACAACGCCTCGTACGGTGCCATCTGGATGCTCGCTTGGTAACTGTTGTTGTAGGCAAACTCAGCTAATGGTAGAAACTCCTCCCAACTACCTCTGAAATCCAGGACACAACCTCTCAGCATATCTTCTAAGATCTGAATAACCCTTTCTGATTGCCCGTCAGACTGCGGGTGAAAAGCCGTGCTGAAATCCAAACGAGTACCCAATGCTTGATGCAATGCTTTCCAGAACCTTGACGTAAACCTGGGATCCCTATCCGAGATTATCGAAACTGGCACACCGTACAACCTCACTATCTCTGAAACATACAGCTTCGCTAGCTTCTGCAGTGAGAAGTCAACCCTCACCGGGATAAAGTGAGCTGATTTAGTCAGACGATCCACCACTACCCAAACTGAATCCTTCTTGCTTGGCGTAAGCGGTAACCCACTGACAAAATCCATGGTTATTCTTTCCCACTTCCACTGAGGAATCTTTACAAGCTGAAGCAAACCCGACGGCAACTGATGTTCAGCCTTGACCTGCTGACAAGTCAGACACCTCCCAACAAACTCTGTCACCTCTTTCTTCAAACCAGGCCACCAAAATTGCTCCCTGAGATCCTTATACATCTTGCCACCTCCAGGATGCATAGCATGAGGACTGCTATGTGCGTCCTGAAGAATCTTCTGCCTTAGCTCAACATCCTTAGGCATACAAGCCTTACCCTGAAAACACAACACCTCATCACTAGACAAGCTGTAACCTTCCAAACCACCACGAACTGATCCAGATACTGCTAAAACACCCTATTCATCATATCCATAAACGCTGCAGGTGCGTTAGTCAACCCGAATGGCATTACCAGGAATTCGTAGTGCCCATACCGAGTCCGAAACGCTGTTTTATGGATATCCGCCTCCTTAACTTTCAACTGGTGATACCCAGACCTCAAGTCGATCTTCGAAAATACCGCAGCACCCTTCAGCTGATCAAACAAGTCATCTATCCGTGGCAACGGATACTTGTTTTTAATCGTCAGCTTGTTCAACTGGCGGTAGTCTATGCACATCCGCATTGTACCATCTTTCTTCTTGACAAAAAAGAACCGGCGCACCCCACGGTGAAACACTTGGCCTGATAAAACCTCGATCCAATAACTCCTGGATCTGAGCCTTAAGCTCCACCAATTCCTTTGGTGCCATCCTATACGGAGCAATAGACACTGGCGCAGTCCCGGGTAACAGATCAATCCCGAACTCTACCTCTCGATCTGGCGGCAAACCCAGAAGTTCCTCAGGAAACACATCAGCAAATTCCTTAACAGTACGAACCTTCTCAACAGCAGACTCTTTAGCCTCCAAGGCATACACATGAACCACATACGCTTCGCAGCCCTTCCTGACCATCTTCCCCGCTTTCAAAGCAGATACCACATTTGATAAGTAATCTCTCCTATTACCTATCATAGCCACTTCGTCACCATCAACTGTCTTAAGAACCATGCGTTTGGCCGCGCAATCCAACCTCGCTTGGTACTTGACCAACCAATCCATCCCAAGAATCAGATCGAACTCCCCAAACGGCAGTTCCATCAGATCAGCAGCAAACACTACCCCTTGGAGTTCTAGAGGTACATCTCTAAACAGCTTATCTACTACTACAGAGTGACCTAAAGGACTAATCACAGTCATCTGCCTAGAAGATATCTCAGAGTCTAAGTCCATGGTCTCTACTATACTACTGGCAACATAAGAGTGCGTCGAACCCACATCAATTAAAGCAGTATAAGGAGTACCAAAAATCAAGAACGTACCAGTTATGACGTCCGGTGCCTCGCCCTCCTCTCGGCGCCTCGCAGCATATACCAATCCAGGCTGTCTGGCATCAGAACTACCCGCACCTCTGCCCGGTGCTCCACGGCCCCGACCAGAACCATTGCCACCTCTGCCATTACCACGGCCCCTCTGCGGTGGCTGTCCATTACGTCTGAACTGATTACGGCCCTGACTCTCAGACTGAATCCTGGCCATCCTACGCGGACAGTCCCTAATGCGATGCTCCAGAGAACCACACTCGAAGCAACCTTTTCCACCAGTCCAGCAACCATCCCAATGAGATTTCCCACACTGATTACACTGCGGCGGTCCCTGTCTAGCAGCGACAAACCTAGCAGACTGATTTGGCCCACTCGGTCTAGCCCTCTTCTGCGGATTACTCGACGATCCAGAAGACCCAAAACTCCTCTTAAGCCTACTCCTGTCCATTCCCTGCCTCACTGACTCCTTAACACCCTCGGCTACCTTAGCCTTCTCAACTAAGACAGCAAACTCGCGCTCCTGCTGTGGAGCAATCAGCAGCCTCAACTCGTCTCGCAGACCATCCTCGAAACGAACACACCTCTCATGCTCAGTGGCTACAATGCCCCTGGCATACCTACTCAGCTTCAGGAACTCAGCCTCGTACTCAGAAACAGATTTACTCCCCTGAACAAGCCTCAGGAATGCCTTTCTCTGGGAGTCGATATAACTAGCCCCGATGTACTTCTTTTGATAAGCAGCCCTGAAATAATCCCATGTAAAATCTTCTACGGCCACACTATCCCGAACCGTGAGCCACCACTGATATGACTCATCCCGAAGAAGCGATACGATGCCCTTCAGCTTCTCTTCAGCCGTCAAGTCCAGATCATCCATGATCCGCTCAGTTGCCTCCAGCCAATATTCAGCAGTACTGGGAGCAACACCCGATACACCTCGGAAGAATTCGGCCCCGTTTGCCCGGAGTCGCTCAGGAACTGATTTCCTAACTCCTGCACCACCACCTACACCAGCTACCCTTTCCAACACTCGCAGCATCGCCTGTGACACTGCATCATCCCCGGTCTGATCTTGGAACTCACCACCTCCAGCTGGTGGTGGAACCGGTATCTCATTTTCTGAACCCTGCCCAGATCCTACGGGCTCAGAAACCGTCATCCTACCCCTACCTCTACCACGAGTATTACGACCACGTCCGCCTCGAGTGCTCATGACTAATCTTTCTACGTATCTGATTAAAGAATTTTATGCATCAGTATTTATTCCACTTGTTTTTAAAAGCAAGTCTTATGAATATTTAAAGAGGATTTGTTCTCGCGAGTTCACAGAATCCTATCAGTTTCAATCTCTAAAGTAGTATACTATTGCTAGTCATCAAATCATATCATATCCAATCAAATCACAAGTAATAGTACGGGGTACTTACCTGGGCGAACTGGTGCCGGAGACTCGGTGCCATGCCTTCCAAACCATACTTTCAAAACAAACACTTAAACAGACTTTTGAAAACATTTTGGGCCTCAGGCCCACAGCCGAGCCTTTGAACCTGGCTCTGATACCACAATTGTAACACCCCAAACCCGGACAAGACACCACGTTCGAATCTGGTATGCTACGGGGAAATCGTTTTTGAAAAGTTAGATTTTCCGTTTAAAAGCTGAGTGAAAACACAGTGTATTTGAAACAAATTTGAGTAGACTTGTTTGAAAAACGGTTGGTGTATTTGAAACCCGGAGATTTTGAAAACTTAACCAAAATGTGTAGTTAAAACGAGTTTAAACCATTTAAAACCTCAACAGTTTCTTAATGTTACTTAAAACATTTTAGACTTAGGAGAAATACAGGTTTGAATTGAAAACCATTTGTATTTGTTTAACATACAGACTTAGTGAGATACCCGATGGTATGGTTTAAAAACACATTGCGTTATGATTTTGAAATTATTATCTTTCCAAGTTTTAGTAAAATTTATACCAACTTATTTTGTTAAGGCATATTAAAATCTAATTAAAACATCAAACATCATAAAACATAAATTAAAGGCCTTTTACAAATCCAATTTAAAACCCAAATGAAAGTAAATAAGCTAAAGTACCCAAATTCTATAGTCCGAGCAAAACTTTTATTAAAGCATGGCATGTGCACCCCGAGTCCATCCCGGCTCCATGTCCACGTCTACGAGTCACCTGAAATGTTAAAGGAAAGGGTGAGTCGAATGACTCAGTGTATAAATCCCGCTCCCGATAAAACAACATGCTAACACACATCATACATAGCAACATAATTAATGCAACCCGTTCCTAACCATCCATATCGCCTTTTCTACCCCGTGTGGTCCCAAACCACTGGTGGTGCCAAACCACTGGTGACATATAGTCACAATGTGTTACCAAAACACTGGTGTCCCAAAGACACAATATCCGTCAATGTGGTACCAAACCACTGGTGTCCCAAAGACACAATTGTGCTACCAAAGCACTGGTGACCGAAGTCACAAATCCAATGATGATGGGGCCAACCCATCGTGTGATACCAAATCACTAGCAGACGATCCCATATCTCAAGTGGGGCCAACCCACGGTGGTCAAACCACGGGGACAAGTCGCAATGAGGTGCCAAACCTCTGGTGTCCCAAAGACACAATGTGCTACCAAAGCACTGGTGACCGTAGTCACAAATCTGGTGATGGGGCCAACCCATCGTGTGATACCAAATCACTGGCGTCAATCCCGTATCTCACAAGTGGGGCCAACCCACGGTGGTGTTAACCACAGGGACGAGACGCTGAGGTACCAAACCTCTGGAGGTGCCAAACCTCTGGTGACCCAAAGTCACAAAGTGTGTTACCAAAACACTGGTGCTCGTCAGCACAAAATATCACTGCTCCCTCCACTCGTATCACCCATCAACATACCATACTCATGTAATCATGCATATAATCCAATCATGCATATCATGCTAATATGTCTAATTTCATATCCCATGTCACATATATCCACAGCCATGGTAACATATAGATCATCATTAAACTCATAATATTAATGATACTGACTTACCCGAGTCCAAGATCATACCCAAAAGGGTATCATACCAATCCATCAAACTGCCATGATTTTGATAGGCAAACATGTTTAATAACATTATCACTAAGTATGGGTGTGTTAGTTACACACCTGGTAAATACGAGTCTAGAATCCCAACGAAAACGATCTAAATCCCCTTGATGACTAGCTCCTACAATCGGCCAACATAGGGGTTAGGCATCTATGACATTCGGCCATCACTAATTAACCAAAGGGGTTAATATCGAACCCTTACCTTGAAGATGATCTGGTTCTTACCAAACCTGAACCAAGCAGTGGTTCTCCTTTAACAATCGGCTACACCTAAATAGAAGAACCATTAATCCTTAATAGCTTGGCTAAACGAGATAAAAGAATTAACTAATAGTACTAGCCCACACCAATACTTACCCCACTTGGCTAATCAGAGAACGAAGGCTCCACTTGATTGCTTCAAACTCCTGAATATCCCAACAAGAAATCAGTTTAACAAAGAGGAAATAACACCCATCAATGGTTGCCATCTTCGGCTCTTAAACAACCAACATCGACAAAGTATAAGGAGAAAAAAGGAGATGGCCATTCGGCCAAGGACTTACCAATCTCCAAACGATTGAAGCAAAACCACAACACCAACAAGATTCGGCCAAGGTTTTTGAGAAGAAGAAAGAAAGTGATTATGAGGTAGATGCTTTTCGGTTTTAAGGGAAAAATCGATATGAAATGGGAGCAAAGTTTCGGCAAGAATTGAGAAGGATGAATGGAAGAATTGGTTGGGAAGGAAATGGTAAGTTCGGCTCTTAAGAAAATGAAGAAACTATGTAAGGGAGAGAAGAGAGTATTCGACTTACAAAGTAGAGGAAACCAAAGAAATTTTGGCTACCAAAAGATGTTGAGAGAACAAATGCACAATCGGCTAAGTGCAAAAGAAATGAGAAGAAAACGGCAATGTATGTTTGCTTTGGTCTTACGGTTTTCAAGAAGTAAAGAGGATAAGAAAGAAATTGAAGTTTCGGCTGGCTAGAAGACAAAAGAGAGAATTTGGTTTACCAAGTTAGTGACCGAAAATGCTAAGAAAAATATGCCAAAAGAGATGCTTAGACTTTCGGTTTTGGTAAGGCACAAAGAGAGAATTGCTTCTAAAGATTTTGACCGAAAACACCCCAAAACTCAAAGTGAATTTTCGGCACTACCTCACACCTACACCATGCCGTCCACTCCCCCACTCCAACACCCCACAAATTCGGCCATATCCCCAAACACACTCAGCACCACTCATTTCAAATGAGTGGACCAAGTCACACTCCCCTTTTTCCTCTCTTCCCACCACCTCATCACTTGACCAAGTCTTAAGCAGAGTTTGAACTGCCACAAACTCCTCCCTCCATGCCGTCCAAAATAAGTGACAAAAAGGGGACTCTGCTGCTTGAACTCTGGACCTCCCTCACATGCAGATGACGCCACACCAAGCTCCTCCCTTGCCACTCTGCCATCTCTTCACTTGCGCTTTAAAACACCAATTAAAATTCTTAAACCCCAGCTCTTCCAACTCCTCTCACCTAAGCCCAAAAATCAAATTTTTCCTACCTACTCAGGCACACTTCTAGCCTACATTTAAACCCCGAAACTACACAAACAACAACACAGCACACTAAACACATACAGTAACATGCAGCAACAAAATAGCCCCTAACCCGGGATATTACAGCTTCCAAGGTGATTCCCAAGCACAAGTCGAGCTTCCAAAAGTAACCTATGCACACAAGAATTAACCAAAATAAAGTAAGCTTTCATAGCTTAGTAAGACTTAAGCAATGCATACATTCGCATAAGCATATACAAATTCCTAA
Source organism: Gossypium australe (assembly GCA_005393395.2). Classification (NCBI taxonomy): domain Eukaryota; kingdom Viridiplantae; phylum Streptophyta; class Magnoliopsida; order Malvales; family Malvaceae; genus Gossypium; species Gossypium australe. Next base: position 30,457,257 of record CM016620.1, on the reverse strand, counting down.
AGAAATAATCTTACTCATTTACGACCATCGTACATTATATCTGAACCCTCATTAGTTAAGTTCATAACCACCCTATAATTGAATCACATACATAACATATGCATAGCAATTATTCAACCACAATTCGAACCATTTCTCAACTTTAATCTAAATGGAAATGATACTTACCTTGAGTATATTCACCTTTCCGAGCTACTCGTTACTGCGTAACAAATAATAATATCCATCACCTTTTCCGTACATGTATTACGTTAAATAAAAACAGTAGTATTCTTACGAGCCTCGATTTATATTTTCATATATTTTGATTTGGTAACATATCGCACACTTAGTGTCATTACCTATCAATTCCGCACACTTAGTGCTGATTTTCTCGTAACGTATCGCACACTTAGTGCCGTTACTTGTCCATTTCCGCACACTTAGTGCCGTCCGACCAATTTTGCACACACAGTGCTCGGTATAAGCTCGCACACATAGTGCCATTAAATTTTATTTCTTTCCAATACGATATAAATATATATCCTAATACTCATTTAGAAATATGTCCATGTAATGAAAAGTTTACAAGCAACCATGCATTTTAACCCTCACTAGTACATTCGGCACTTTAATATATATATAAACATAATTCCCACATTTTTAAACATCTGTTCCTCATATCGTTCGTATACATAGCCATCTCATATTTCATTCAAATATATTCATTTTTGCTCCACTAATTAAAGCGTACTTAAACATTCACCAACTCTTATATTCGGCTATTCAAGCTAAGTTTCTCAATTCCCATTCAGCATTATAAAGATTTACATGCCAAAAATTATTTAAAATAGATACGTAACATAGAGTAAAATTCAATTAAGTTCAATTGATTAAGATCTTACCTTGAATATCAACGAGTTCAACTTCCCGGTTAGTCGATCAATTTAGTTTTTCCCGGATCCAATCCTATCTCCTTTTATTCTTGATCCCAAATTGAGCTCTCAATTGCCGAAATTCAAGCTCCAAAAATGGAGTTTTCTTCCTCCCACATTCGGCCAAGAAGATGAACAAGGTATGTTCTCTTTCTTTCCACTTTGTTTCATTTTTTTATGTGTTAAATTAATAATAACAGTATTTTAATCTAATTTCTATCATATTGCTGTCCACTTTTGATACGAGCACGCCCGGGGCACCAACGAATTTTAATTTGTGGAGCTCGTTATTAGCTCACCTCTTAGCTCATTTTAATCAGTTAATTGCTGGAATAAAAATTAGTTAACTTAGCTTAAGTTAATTAAACGAAATTTAATTAATTTAGTTTAAGTTAATTAAGTAATTTAGTCAAAATTAATTTGTGCAAGCTTTAATAAATTTGTCTTCTTTCGTGCATTAGTTTGTGTCAATAAATATTTGTCACTAATTAATTTAATTAGTGATTGCCGAATTTTTTGATGTCTATTTGCCATTGTAATGTGCTCATTTTATAAATAAATAAGTTGGCTTAATGTGTTGCAGGTAGCATGAATCAAGTGGGAGCCTTGAATTAAAGAAACAACAAATGGAGCATGAAGGCCGAAATTCATAGAGGAATTGTGGGTATTGAATAAAGTTTTTGTTTGAGGGAATATATCTACTTGGACGGCACAAGGTGGGAAATTAATGGATGCCAACATTCAGCCGAATAAATGATGCCAATTTACCCAATTTAATATGCTGAATTTTAGTAACTAGTGGGTTAATAATTTGCTGCACTTTGCTGATTTTAATGGGGGACATTCGGCTGCATCTAATATTTTAATGGGAGCTGGAAATTTACTTTTTGTTGGAAGCTTGATGCATGGCGTGGAACACCAAGGGAACAGCAAATGACAAGGACGTATGGAGCTGAAATTTTAATCTATTACTTGGAGCATGGTGGACATGAAACATGAGAGCATGGGGTTGAATTTTAAAACTTAAATGGATGCATGGTTGGGACGGCATGAAAGATTGATGCATGATAACTGAAGCATAGGCTGAATTCTTCTACTAGGCGTAAAATGTGCATGTGGCTTGGAATAAACAACTTCTATGAAGGAATAGTATTGGGCGAATTAAATAAAAATTTGATGAGAGAATGGATGCATGGGATAAGCATTTGCATGTGTGTTGCTTAGTGGAAATGCATCATGGAATTTAAAAAACAATCCCATATTCCCATTTCTCTTATGATGGACGGCAAAGGGAATTAAACATGTTTGAAGTGTTTCCACGTTCTTGACCATGGCCATAACATTCAACCTATGCTAAGACATTTCTTTGTTAATGGGTGTTTGTGGCATGCGTGGGAACAAACCAAGGTACCCATGTCTTAATTTTTTTTTATTTCATGTGTGGAACACAAGGGGTCAACAAAAGAAATTGAAAGATTCCCACGTGAAAAATCAAGCCATGATTCCTTATGGTGGATGGCAATGAAGGGGAATAAACAATTAAAAATGGGGTGAACTTTAAGCCATACTTCCATGTATGCTTGGGACAAAAACATGCTGGGCATATTTCTTTTGGACGGCAATTAGAATTAATGGGCAAATGTGTTGACAACGAATAATTATTTGGTGATGAGCGGCTAATGCCAAACTTTGCTGCGTGTTTTATGGGACGAATTCAATAATATTGAAATGGAGATCAGCATGAAGAGGCCTTAGAAGCTATGAAAGGCCATTCGGCCAGGCTATGGATTAAGTTATAAATATTTTTGCTATTTTCATTTGTAGAGACAGAATTTTTAGGAATGAATTTTTATGAACATTGTTCATTGAGTGAGTTTATCTCCTCTCTATCTTTCGTACGAGTTTCGATTCCGACTTATCAAGCTTTGCTTGTGGCGTCAGTCGTTTCTCATCCATTTATTTATACCAACGGTTCTTATCTTTTTAGATAACGGGTCTTGGTCCATCTTTGAATTTCATCTTTCCACCTTAACGATATAAGAAACGGGGTGACACTGTTATATAGTGTTGAATCGTTCTTAAGTTAAGTTCGTATTTCCATTTCCATCTTTGATTACCATTTTTCACCTTAAACATTATAGAACCCGGAGTGACACTATTTAGTGTTGAATCAGTTCTCGTTTAAGTTCGTTTATTCATCTCCATCAAAATTATCCCTTAACTATTTATCTATTTTATTTTTTTATTTCGTTCCATCAAAACGAACCATCTCTTGTTTTATTCAATTAAAGCTTCCGCAAATTCATTCATATTTTTTGATTATTTTTCGAAAGCTTGATTCCTCCTCGTAGACGATTGGGCAACCCGCATACATCTCGACTCATCCCGAGCCGGTTCGTATCAACTTTACTAACATTGGGTTAATTGTCTTTTAAGGACTTCACTTTATAAAGCCATCACAATTTAACACATAATCCATTAAGAGATCACTTCTAACCATTATACAATTTGGTCCTTTAGTCAAATTAGACACACAAATAAGCAAATTAATTCACCAAAATTTAACACATGCTCAATCATAGATTTTAAACTCGATATAAAATATTAAAATATTCTACTGACTCGGATTCATGGTCCCGAGACCATCGTTCCGATTAGGGTCAAATTCGGACTGTTACAACTCTCCCCCCTTAGGAATTTTCGTCCCCGAAAATCTTACCAGTAAAAAGGTTCGGATAGCGCTCTTTCATAGTATCCTCCGATTCCCAAGTTGCTTCTTCAAACCCGTGCTTTTGCCACAGCACTTTAAGTAAGGGAATTTTCTTATTTCTCAATTTTTTTATCTCCCGAGTCAGAATACGAATCGGTTCTTCTTCGTAGGTCATATCAGATTGAATCTCAACTTCCGTCGGGTTAATCACATGCGATGGATCTGATCGATATTTACGAAGCATCGAAACATGGAAGACATTATGAATCTTTTCTAATTCAGGTGGTAACTGTAATCTATAAGCAACCGGCCCGATACACTCTGTGATTTCATACGGTCCAATGAATCTTGGACTCAACTTGCCTTTACGATCGAATCTGAGTACTTTCTTCCACGGTGAAACTTTCAAAAATACCCGATCTCCAACCTGAAACTCAATGTCTTTACGTTTCAAATCGGCATATGATTTTTGACGGTCTGATGCAGCTTTTAGACTATCCCGGAACACTGCTACCTTCTGTTTAGTCTCTTAATCAAATCTACCCCGTGTATCTTATTTTCACTGAGCTCGGTCCAATACAATGGCGTACGACACTTACGACCGTACAAGGCTTCGTAAGGTGCCATTTTGATACTAGATTGAAAGCTATTATTATAAGCAAATTCAACCAAAGGTAAGTATCGCTCCCACGTACATTCAAACTCAAGGACGCAACATCTCAACATATCCTCAAGTATCTGAATGATTCGCTCAGATTGACCATCTGTCTACAGATTAAAAGCTGTACTAAAGTGTAGTTTAGTACGTAAAGCATCCTATAATTTCTTCCAAAACCGCGACGTGAACCTTGGATCTCTATCTGAAACGATAGAAATAGGTACTCCGTGCAACCACACAATCTGCGATATGTACAGCTCAGCTAGCTTATCAAGTGAAAAGTCGGTACGTACCGGGATAAAATGAGCTGATTTCGTCAATCTATCAATAATAACCCAGATTGAATCTTTCTTACTCGGCGTCAACGGCAAACCTGATACAAAATCCATCGTGATTTGATCCCACTTCCACTCAGGTATCAAAATTAGTTGAAGTAGTCCCGACGGTACCTGATGCTCGGGTTTCACTTGTTGGCATACTAAACACTTTGTCACATAATTTGAGATGTCACGTTTCATTCCATGCCACCAGTAATGCTGTTTCAAGTCGTTATACATTTTTGTGCTGCCCAGATGAATCGACAGTTTACTAATAGAGCTTCTTCACAAATCATTGAATCAACTCAGAGTTCTTAGGCACACATATCCGATTCTTAAACCGTAGATATCCTTCGTCATCTATTAAAAATTCTGATTTCACACTTGAATCACACTGACTTCTTTTTGCTCTTAAATCATCATTAATCTCCTGAGCTTCTCGAATTTGTTGAACAAACAATGGTTTCGCTTTTAATTTAGCAGTGAGCACACCATCATCGATCATAGCTAGATTTGCATTCATTGCACACAGAGCAAATAACGATTTTCGACTAAGCGCATCAGCAACTACATTAGCATTTCCCGGGTGATAATCAATTACAAGCTCATAGTCTTTCAGCAGCTTTAACCATCGTCATTGTCTCAAATTCAGATCTTTCTGAGTCATTAAATACTTTAGACTCTTATGATCCGAAAAGACGTGGCATTTCTCACCAAAAAGGTAGTGCCACCATATCTTCAAAGCATATACTATAGTGGCCAATTCAAGGTCATGAGTTGGATAATTCTTCTCGTGTGGTTTCAACTGTCTTGATGCGTAAGCTACAACTTTACCCTCTTGCATCAATACACAACCTAGGCCATTTAGAGATGCATCACTATAAACAACGAATTCTTTACCTGATTCTGGCTGAATAAGTACCGGAGTTTCCGTTAACAAGCTTTTTAGCTGATCGAAACTTTGCTGACACCTTTCTGACCACTCAAATCTTATCATAGAAAATCCTTTCACAAAGCGTCTATAGTATCCGACAAGTCCCAAAAAGCTACGAATCTCAAAAATATTCTGCGGAGGCTTCCAATCAAGTATGGCCGAAACTTTACTTGGGTCAACCTGAATACCTGATGCCGAAATAACATGTCCCAAAAAGCTGACTTCACTTAGCCAAAACTCACATTTACTGAATTTCGCGTTTAATTGTTTTTTACGCAAAATTTGTAACACTAACTTCAAATGCTCAGCATGCTCGGTTTAGTCTCGCGAATAGATCAGTATATCATCAATAAACACAACTACAAACTGATCTAAATACGGTCTGAATACTCGGTTCATCAAGTCCATGAAAATCGCAGGGGCATTAGTAAGTCCGAATGGTATCACCAAAAACTCATAATGACCATATCTCGTTCAAAAAGCAGTCTTCAGAATATTCGACTCTCTAACCCGCAGCTGATAATATCCCGACCTCAGATCAATTTTCGAGAACATAGAGGCTCCCTTAAGCTGGTCGAATAAATCATCAATACACGGCAACGGGTATTTGTTCTTTACAGTTACCTTATTGAGCTGTCGATAGTCAATGCACATTCTCAAGGTTCCGTCTTTCTTTTTCACAAATAGAACAGGAGCACCCTAGGGAGAGAAACTCGGTCTGGCGAAACCTCTATCTGTCGATTCTTGCAACTGAGTCTTTAATTCTTTTAATTCAGTCGGTGCCATTCTGTACGGAGCTATCGAAATCGGGGTAGCCCCCAGCACTAACTCAATCCCAAATTCTACCTCACGAACTGGCGGCAGTCTTGGTAATTCCTCTGGGAACACATATGCGTATTCACTAACAACCGGTACTGATTCAATCTTCCTTTCGGTCACCTTGCTATCAATCACATATGCTAGATAGGCTTCACAGCCCTTTTTCAAATACTGCCGAGCCAACATCGAAGATATCACAGCAGGTAATCCACTCAAATTCGCTGACTCAATTCGGATTATCTCATTATTCTGACCTCTTAAATCAATATTCTTTCGTCTGTAATTAACTATTGCATCATGAACTGTCAACCAGTCCATGTCGAGAATAATATCAAACTCATCAAAAGGTAGCAACATCAGATCAGCCGGAAAACACATGTCTCGAATCATTAAGAGGCAGTTCTTGCACACTTTATCCATCAATATGCACCGACCCAGGGGGTTTGAAACCCGAATCACAAATTCAGTAGACTCAACAGGTAGAGTCTTACTTGACACTAGTGTTTCACACACATACGAATGAGTTGAACCAGGGTCAATCAAAGCAGTTACACTAGTATCAAAGAGTGTGAAAATACCAGTAATAACATCTGGAGATGAGGCCTCCTCTCTAGCACGAATGGCGTAAGCTCTGGTCGGTACACGGGTCTCCGATCTAATAGCCGCATCTGTAGCCCCCTCTAAATACCACTCCTACCTCCTCCAGCTCGGGATGGTCTACCTCTAGCTGTAGTGCCACTCGGTCTCGCGCTCTGAGTAATACCCTTATCAATAGTCCCCGGGCAGTCTCGAATGAAATGATCCTAGGAACCACACTTATAGCAAGTGCGATTAATAGATTTACCCCAGCACTCCCCAAAATGTCGTCTGCCACACTACTGACACTCGGGTTTGCTCGATCGAGCATTGCCAACACTAGCCACTGATGTAGCCCGAGAACTCACCGGTGGCTGCCCTCGTATAGAAATCCCAGTATTAAGTCTGGATCGACTACCATCATTCTTGAACTTCTTCATTGCGAACTATGAAAATTTACTCGTAGATCTTTTCTGAACATCTTTTAAATCGAGCTTTGCTTTCTGTTTTTCTTTTCCCAGCTCTTCTGCTTTGCAAGCTCGTTCAGCTAACACAACGAACTCATTAATCTCAAGAATACCAACCAGCAACTTTATATCTTCATTCAGGCCATCTTCGAATCTTCGACACATAGCAGCCTCTGATGAGACACACTCTCGAGCGTAGCGACTAAGTCGCACAAACTTGTGCTCATATTCGGATACGGTCATACGACCCTGTTTGAGCCTAAGGAATTCTTTACGCTTGGAGTCGATGAAGCGCTGACTTATATACTTCTTGCGAAATTCAGTCTGAAAGAAGTCCCAAGTAACCCTCTCTTTCGAGGACAACTGATACGAGAGTATTCCACCAATAATAGGCGGAATCCCGCAATAAGGATACGGCACACTTTAGACACTCATCGGGTGTGCAAGAGAGTTCGTCGAAAACACTAACAGTATTATCGAGCCAAAATTTAGCTGGCTCAGCATCGTCATCGTCTTCGGCTCTAAATTCTTGAGCTCCATGTTTTCTAATTCGATCAATCAGAGGCTGGCTTACTCTCTCAAGATTCACAATCGGGGGTACCACCGGTACTACAGGGGGATTACTCGAATTCAGGGGTGGTTGAACAGCCGGATTGGTTCGCATGTATTGACCGAACCAATCATTCATCATGTTATAAAAGGCTTGTTTAGCCCCGTCGTCAGAAGTACTCGTGGTCGGTCGAGATTCTTCTGGCACGGTCCCTTGCACGAGAGCGGCCGCTACACTCACGACGTTCTCGGCCACAGCTCGCTGGGGATCAAAATCCATTACTAAATAAAAGAGCAAAACATTACACTGTCAGAAGTCATCATACTATCATTATATATATTATGGCATGTATAGCTAAACTCAGACACGCTACGTTAGTCCAAGAACCGACTAAACTGTAGCTCTGATACCAATCAAATGTAACACCCTTAACCCATATCCGTCGTCGAATTAGGGTTGCGGGGTATTATCTATCATAATATGACCCAATACAAGCATTCATAACTAAATAAAAGATATACTTTAAAATGTTATAAAAATACGTATCGTATTTCTTTGATACTTTACAAATCAACCTAAAGTATTTATTCAACCCAAACATATTCACCTTTCATACTTATGGCAACATATCTTTGATACATATGCATTCTCATGTTATTAACCCATTCGACAATCATACTTAACTCAACCTATTCCATTCGAAATTCTCAAGGATATATATATAGGTATAAATGTATATGTGCTTACATGCACTCATATCCATAAAATTTTCATGTATATAAAATAGTGTGCATTCGGCTCCTTATCTAAATTATACATAAAAATGCATTTATAATTCCACATTAACTTAACTACTATGTATAATACCAATTTCACATAAAGGTAACTTTGATCAAATAGCAAAAGTACTATTCATTTGGTCATTTAGTTAAAAAATAGCCAAACATGCATATGCTTATAATCTCCTTACCTAAACAAGTATCAAATACTAAAACCATATATACAAGTATGGCATAAACCTTGCTTGTCCGAACCTAAGGTACACCAAATTCAATGCCAATTGCCGAAAGTATTTATCTATTTCATTAACTACTTCTCTTTTAACTAATATAGCCAATTACATTTTACAAATGACCTAAAACATATAAGTACCCGACTCAAACATTTACCTAGTCATTTTAATACCTCTCATACCCGTGTACATATACACATTTATATCAAATTACTAAAGACACTACAAGACCAAATATGCACAAGATATTACATACCAATAATCTAATTTAACTTCTCATCACATTCATAATATACCATTGACATATTTCTAAGGTGGACCAATCATTTGATCGATTATGCATCATATATACATATAACAACAACGTCACGCCATGACACCAACCAAGCATTTACATATACATATATACACATCATGTACTATACTTCCCTAATAACTATTGCCATAACTAACCTCACAATTATCTATAATGTCAAGATAATTAACCTTAAGGTCATTCTTACCACCTTTTCATATATCAAACTCAAAAACATAAAAAAAAAATGTATTTTTATATTAAACAAACATCAAGGCCGAACTCAAACAAAACCAAGTGACCATAATTTAGCAATTTTCGCATGGCATAAATACACATATACATCATTTGAAATCAATCCAAAAGTACCTTAGCTTATACATGCCATAATAATCATAGTTTACTACTTCAAAAAGAGTACCAAAAGAGATGATAGTATGGTGAGCTTCCAAGGTGATTCCCGAGCACAAGTCGAGCTTCCAAAAGTAACCTATGCACACAAGAATTAACCAAAATAAAGTAAGCTTTCATAGCTTAGTAAGACTTAAGCAATGCATACATTCGCATAAGCATATACAAATTCCTAAAGAAATAATCTTACTCATTTACGACCATCGTACATTATATTCGAACCCTCATTAGTTAAGTTCGTAACCACCCTATAATTGAATCACATACATAACATATGCATAGCAATTATTCAACCACAATTCGAACCATTTGTCAATTTTAATCTAAATGGAAATGATACTTACCTTGAGTATATTCACCTTTCCGAGCTACTCGTTACTGCGTAACACATAATAATATCCATCACCTTTTCCGTACATGTATTACGTTAAATAAAAACGGTAGTATTCTTACGAGCCTCGATTTATATTTTTGTATATTTTGATTTGGTAACGTATCGCACACTTAGTGCCGTTACCTATCAATTCTGCACACTTAGTGCCGATTTTCGCGTAACGTATCGCACACTTAGTGCCGTTACTTGTCCATTTCTGCACACTTAGTGCCGTCCGACCGATTTTGCATACACAGTGCTCGGTATAAGCTCACACACATAGTGCCATTAAATTTTGTTTCTTTCCAATACGATATACATATATATCCTAATACTCATTTAGAAATATGTCCATGTAATGAAAAGTTTACAAGCAACCATGCATTTTAACCCTCACTAGTACATTCGGCACTTTAATATATATATATAAACATAATTCCCACATTTTTAAACATCGGTTCCTCATATCGTTCGTATACATAACCATCTCGTATTTCATTCAAATATATTCATTTTTGCTCCACTAATTAAAGCGTACTTAAACATTAACCAACTCTTATATTCGGCTATTCAAGCTAAGTTTCTCAATTCCCATTCGACATTATAAAGATTTACATGCCAAAAATTATTTAAAATAGATACGTAACATAGAGTAAAATTCAATTAAGTTCAATTGCTTAAGATCTTACCTCGAATATCAACGAGTTCAACTTCCCAGTTAGTCGATCAATTTAGTTTTTCCCCGATCCAATCCTATCTCCTTTTATTCTTGATCCCAAATTGAGCTCTCAATTGCCGAAATTCAAGCTCCAAAAATGGAGTTTTCTTCCTCCCACATTCAGCCAAGAAGATGAACAAGGTATGTTCTCTTTCTTTCCACTTTGTTTCATTTTTTTATGTGTTAAATTAATAATAACAATATTTTAATCTAATTTCTATCATATTGCCGTCCACTTTACTAAAATTGGGTTAATTGTCCTTTGAGGACTTCACTTTATAAAGCCATCACAATTTAACACATAATCCATTAAGAGATCACTTCTAACCATTATACAATTTAGTCCTTTAGTCAAATTTGACACACAAATAAGAAAATTAATTCACCAAAATTTAACACATGCTTAATCATAGATTATAAACTCGATATAAAATATTAAAATATTCTACTGACTCGGATTCATGGTCCCAAGACCATCATTCCGATTAGGGTCAAATTCAGACTGTTACAGCATGACTGTGACTGAATATGAGCGAAAATTTGTCAGATTGAGTCGATATGCCCGAGAGTGTATATCAACTGAAGCCATTATGTGCAAAAGATTTGAAGACGGTCTGAATGAAGACATAAAGTTGCTTGTTGGCATTCTTGAAATCAAAGAGTTCGTGGTACTTGTCGAGCGAGCTTGCAAAGCTGAAGAGCTTGGGAAAGAGAAAAGAAAGGCTGAAATAGAAGCTAGAGACACTCGTAAAAGATCATCGAGTAAGGCTTTCCATTCTGTATCTAAGAAGTTCAAAGATGACTTCGACCGACATAAAGCTATTTCAGACATGTCTAGACGAGATCAACCACCTGCGGTTTCCTGGGCTACTTCGATGGCCAGTGTTGGTAATGTTCAGCAGAATCGGGTTCAATGCAAGCATTATGGTAAATGGCAATCTGGGAGTTGTAGATTTCGTGATCGGTCCTGCTTTAAATGTGGATCATCAGATCATTTTATCAGAGAGTGCCCGATGTTAGCCGAGCAAAATACGGCCTAGAATATCAGATCGAGTAATGTGTCAGTGCGAGGCAGACCACCTAGGCATTCGGGAAATGTAAGTGGTAGTCAGAAAGGAACTAAAGACACTGCACTTCAATCGGAAGCTCGTGCACTAGCTAGAGCATATGCTATTCGTGCCAGAGAGGATGCTTCTTCCCCAGATGTTATCACTGGTACTTTTAGTCTTTATGATACTATTGTGATTGCATTGATTGATCCTGGTTCGACTCACTCATATGTGTGTGAAACTTTAGTATCCAGTAAGACTCTACCTGTTGAGTCTACTGAGTTTGTGATTCCTGTGTCCAACCCCTTGGGTCGATGTGTACTTGTTGATAAAGTGTGTAAAGGTTGCCCGTTGATGATTCGGGATTCTTGCTTTCAAGCTAATTTAATGTTGTTTCCTTTCGACGAGTTCGATATAATTTTGGGAATGGACTGGTTAACTTTGCATGATGCTGTGGTGAATTGCAAAAGAAGACTATTGATTTGAGATGTCAGAGCGGTGAGATTATCCGAGTTGAATCTAATGATTTGAATGGGTTACCGGTAGTAATATCCTCGATGTTAGCTCGTAAGTATGTGAGAAAAGGATGTGAAGCTTACTTGGCCTATGTGTTGGATAATAGAGTGTCTGAAAAGCAGATTGAATTAGTACCAGTTGTGTGTGAATACCTAGATGTATTTCCTGAAGAATTACCGGGTTTGCCACCAGTTCGAGAGATTGAGTTTGGTATTGAATTAGTACTAGGGACGACTCCGATTTCAATAGCTCTGTATCGGATGGCACCTACTGAGTTGAAAGAGTTGAAAGCACAGTTGCAAGAGTTGACAGATAGGGGCTTCGCACGATCAAGTTTCTCTCCTTGGGGTGCGCCAGTTCTATTTGTGAAAAAGAAAGATGGGACTATGCGAATGTGCATTGATTATCGGCAGTTAAATAAAGTGACAATAAAGAATAAATACCCGTTGCCTCGAATTAATTACTTGTTTGACCAGTTAAAAGGGGCTTCAGTGTTTTCAAAGATAGATCTAAGATCGGGTTATTATCAGTTGCGAGTCAGAGATTCCGATGTGCCAAAGACTGCATTCCGAACGAGGTACGGACATTTTGAGTTTCTGGTTATGCCTTTTGGACTTACAAATGCACCTACTATTTTTATGGATTTGATGAATCGGGTTTTCAGACAGTATTTGAATCGGTTTGTGGTAGTGTTTATAGATGATATCCTGATCTACTCAGGGATGAAACTGAACATGCCGAGCATTTGAGATTGGTGCTACAAACTTTGCGAGATCAACAATTGTATGCAAAGTTTAGTAAGTGTGAGTTTTGGAAGAGTGAAGTTAGTTTTCTGGGTCATGTTGTCTCAGCATCAGGCATTCAGGTTGATCTGAATAAAATATCGGCTATACTTGATTGGAAGCCACCAAAGAATATTTCTGAAATTCGAAGCTTTCTGGGACTTACAGGATACTACATACGATTTGTGAAAGGTTTTTCTATGATAGCTACACCTTTGACGAAGCTACTGCAGAAAGATGTCAAGTTCGAGTGGACAAAAAAATGTCAGAAAAGTTTTGATCAATTGAAAGCTCTTTTGACCGAAGCTCCAGTGTTAATTCAACCTGAATCAGGTAATGAATTTGTTGTGTATAGTGATGCTTCTTTGAATGGTTTGGGTTGCGTCTTAATGCAAAAAGGCAAAGTAGTAGTCTATGCTTCGAGACAGTTGAAGCCTTATGAAAGAAATTATCCGACTCATGATCTGGAGTTAGCAGCCATTGTTTTCGCATTTAAAATTTGGCGTCATTACTTATTCGGTGAGAAATATCATGTTTATTCGGATCACAAAAGTCTGAAGTATTTGATGACTCAAAAAGACCTGAACTTGAGACAACGCAGATGGTTAGAACTGTTGAAAGATTATGAATTGGTGATTGATTACCATCCGGGGAAAGCCAACGTTGTTGCGGATGCCTTAAGTCGAAAATCATTGTTTGTTCTACGTGCGTTGAACGCACATATGGTTATGTCTGGTGATGGTTCGATCATAGCCGAGTTGAAGGCAAGACCGTTGTTTATTCAGCAAATTTGTGATGCACAGAAAATTGACAAAGATATGATTGCTAGACGAGTTCAGTGTGAAAATGATGCAGTGTCAGAGTGTCGAATTGATGAAAATGATTGTTTGAAATTCAAAGGCCGAATATGTGTTCCGAGGAATGTGGATTTGGTTCAGATGATTTTGAATGAGGCTCATAATAGTCGATTGTCGGTACATCCGGGTAGCACGAAAATGTATAATGATTTGAAATAGTTCTATTGGTGGCCTGGCATGAAACGGGATATATCTGAATTTGTTTCAAAGTGTTTAATTTGTCAGCAAGTAAAAGCCGAGCATCAAGTGCCTTCTGGGTTACTTCAGCCGATCATGATACCTGAATGGAAATGGGATAGAATTACTATGGATTTTGTATCTAGCTTGCCTACGACACCGAGCAAGAAAGATGTAGTTTGGGTTATAGTGGATAGACTGACCAAATCAGCTCACTTTTTTCCAATTCGTACAGACTATTCGCTTGATAAACTTGCTGAGTTGTATGTATCTCAAATTGTGAGATTACATGGTGTGCCGAGTTCCATTATTTCAGACAGAGACTCGAGATTCACATCGCGGTTTTGGAAGAAGTTGCAAGATGCTTTAGGTACTAAACTCCACTTTAGCACAGCCTTTCATTCGCAGACAGATGGTCAGTCTGAATGAACCATTCAGATACTTGAGGACATGTTGAGAAGTTGTGTCCTTGAGTTTGAAGGTACGTGGGAAAAATACTTACCTTTGATTGAATTTGCTTATAATAATAGTTTTCAATCTAGTATCAAAATGGCACCTTACGAAGCTCTATATGGCCGCAAGTGTCGTACTCCGTTGTACTGGACCGAGCTCAATGAAAATAAGATACACGGGATTGATTTGATTAAAGAGACTGAATAGAAAGTGGCTAAAATCAGAGATAGTATGAAAGCTGCCTCGGATCATCAAAAGTCCTATGATGATTTGAAACCTAAAGATATTGAGTTTCAAGTCGGAGACCGAGTATTTTTTAAAGTTTCTCCGTGAAAGAAAGTACTCCGATTTGGTCGAAAGGGCAAACTAAATCCGAGATTCATCGGACCATATGAAATCATCGAATGTATCGGACCTGTTGCTTATATACTGAAGTTACCTTCTGAATTAGAAAAGATACACAATGTGTTTCATGTTTCGATGCTCCGTAGATACAGATCAGATCCATCACATGTGATTTCTCCGTCTGAAATTGAAATCCGATCCGATATGACGTATGAGGAGGAACCGATTCGTATTTTAGCCCGGGAAATGAAAGAGTTGAGAAACAAGAAAATCCCGTTAGTGAAAGTACTATGGAATCGTCACGGAGTTAAAGAGTCTACGTGGGAGCCTGAGGATTCAATGAGGCAACAACATCCGACTTTGTTTAACGGTAAGATTTTCGGAGATGAGATCCCTAAGGGGGGAGAGTTGTAACAGTTTGAATTTGGCCCTAATTGAAACGGTGGTTTTGGGACCACGAATCCGAGTCTGAGATATATTTAAATAATATATTCTGTGCTTATTATATGTGAATTAATGTGTGTGAAAGTTTCGTAGGAAAATTTAATCGTTTGTGTGTTTAATTTGACAAAAGGACTTAATCGCGTAAAATGTAAAAGTTGCAAACTATAGTGAAATGTGCTAAATTGATGGTGGCTTTTTAATATGGGGTATTAAAAGGGCAATTAGCCCATCCTAAGAGTTAGTGGACGACATATACCAAGAATAACCTTAGTATTATTTGTTTATATATTAAAGTATAAAGGTTAATTTAGTAATCAAACAATTACTTAACATATATGTTAATTAAAACACAAAAATAAACATGTTTACTTCATCTTTCTCTTGGCCGAATATTGAAGAAAGAAAAGGGAGCTAGTTTCTTTTGATTTTCGATTACTTTCAAGCCAAATTCAAGGTGAGTTTTTAGTCGATTTTTGTTAATTTTTACGTTTTTGAGATCGTTGCTTCGAACATTAGTTGACCCATGTTAGAATTTTTAAAGTTGAGCATGCTTGAAGTTCGACCATTGACATGTTCTTGTGGTTTTTGATGTTTGATGATTTTATATTATAGATATGTTAAAGATTAGCATGTTTTTTTATTGGAAATTTTGGTGAATTTGAGTATTTTGGGCTAAATTGCAAAAATAAATTTTTGAGGGGGCTAAAATACAAAATAAATGAAATAAATGGACTAGTATGGTCCCTATGAAAATTCGGCCCTTAGGTGATATAATGAAATTTTGTGTATTTTGTGTTTTGTGCAAATAGGACTAAATTGTAAAAATGTGAAAAATTAGGGGTAAAATGGTAATTTGTCTGTTTATGTGTTTTGGGACTAAATTGAGATGAAATGTACTTGAATGAGCTGAATTTTAATGTGTTTAGATCAAGAACAAAGAAAAACAGATTTGGATCGGGGAAAGGCGAATGTTATCGAATAGCCGGTCTACGTTGTCCGTCGATAGTCGAGGTAAGTCCTTAAGCAAATATATGTCAAAGAATTATTTATGAATATAATAAATGATGAAATTTGGAAATTTTAAGCATAAATATATGAGATGGCCGAATGTGGGGGTATTATATTGGATTGATTTTATTTTGTTTAATGTAATGTGAATAAGGATGTTCGGTTTGATATGTGAAGGTAATATGAATTATATGAGATGTTTGTGATGTTAGCATTAAGAAATGTGTATTGAATGGTTAATATATTGATATTCGGGCTTCGAGCTAGCAGGCCTCGTGCCGGTGAATTATTTCGGGCTTATTGCCTAGCAGGCTCAATGCCGGTGTTCAAACTTCGGACCTTTGGTCTAGCAGGCTCAATGCCGGTGTGTAATTCGGGCTATAATGCCTAGAAGGCTTAATGCCAGTGATATGCTATAAATGGAGAATACGAGAATTAAACAAGGTGAGACACATTTAATGCAATGTGCTAAAAACTCAGGTAAGTGTAAGTCTATTGTATTAGTAGGAAATGTGGTAAGTTGGTATATTATCATTGAGTTGAGTATGATATGATTAAGTTGATAATTCAGTAAGGATTTTATTATGTGCTATTAAGCTATCCATGATGCGTATGAACATTATATATATGAAATTGAGTTTTATATGTATATTACTTTGAAGAATCGGCTATAAGGGGAGATGTTTAAGGTAAAAGAGTTTGAAGGTATTTGCATGTGCGTACAAGAATGAATATGTGATTGATGTTTAAAATATGTTCATTTAACTTGGAATATACAAATGCATATGAAATTTATGTGACTTGACAATGTACAAGCTTAGGGTGATAAAGTGTTAATACTTAGGTTAATAGTACTAAAAGCATTCGGTTATGATTTATTTACATAATGAAATGCTTATATTCTATGTTACGAATTTAATGATTAAAAGGGCCTTTATGTTTAAATGTTGTATTGAATTTGCTTAAGACTTACTAAGCTAGTAAGCTTACTTTGTGTGTTCAATGATTTGTTTTATAGATTTTGGTCAAGCTACGGGCTCGGGAAATTGTCAGCAAAGTCAACCACACTATCATGTTTTTGGTACTCCTTTAGTTTGGTTTATTTTGGATAAAGGCATGTATAGGATGGTAAATGTCCTAGTTTGAGTTGGAAACTTTGTTATTATATGTATTATAGCCATACGAATATGGCTTATGTTCTATGTTAGTTAATGTGGAGACATACAGTTTTTTGTAATGATCTAATGGTGCATATGGATATGTTATTATGATGCATGGATAATATGGATTTTATTTGGTTATATTCGGCTATAGTCTAGGTGCATATCGTAGATATAATTTGGTCATGGCATATATGTGTGATGTGTTTAGTTATGCATTTGGCTAGTAAAGAGATGGTGATGATACTTGATGATTTATGTAGGTATATATATATATAGTAGTTAGGTGATAATCTTGTTATATGTTTGGATCAATATACTGAGCCTTGAATTATGTATATATACGGAACATGGGTGTTGCATTGTATGAATGATCTTGTCCAAGGACTATTCTTGAGTTACTTGCTAATATGCATTACTAATGATGATTGAGTTGTGACATAGGCTTTGGCAATATAGTAAATGATGCATACTTGAGGTAGTTGGTATTTGTAATATTTCGTTTAGGCATGAATCTCAAATGGTATGCGAAAACGGTATGGTTTGAGCTCAATATTTGAAACACTGCGATATGCTTATGATATTGGTAATAGTATGGCCGAACCTTTGAGTGGTTAAAGAAATAAATTGCAAGGTTTAGGTACATTAATAAATATATGCGAATTTAGTGTATGATATTTGAATAATCATGTGCAAGTATAAATGTGACATTGTTATAAGGAAATGCATGCAATATAAGTTCATAATATCAATTGTATGTTTGGTCAGGATGTAATTTGATGTGCTTGTATATGCATTATAGATTTATGAATGAGTATAAGATTTTGTTATGTGATACATAGGGATCGCTTTACTTGTGTCGAATTCAACTGAATGTCCATTCAGAACTGTGTTTAGTTTGGTAATACCTCATAACCCTAATCTGACGACGAGTACAGGTTAGGGGTGTTATAGTAATCTCTTTAGAGAATTATTTCTCTACAACTTTCTCTTAAATTCAAGTGTATGTAAATAATGACCCAAGTTGTTAAAACTCCTAGTTGCTCTTTGACATGTATGTAAATAATCCCACACCGTGTTGGATTTCATAGAATCCATCTAGGCATCCATGGCCTATTTCCAGAACTTGGAATCAACGTCCTGCATAGCCTCCTCGTAAGTGAGTGGATCATCATCCTCATTATTGGCTTTCGTATTATAAATACTACCATCATATATGAAGAAGTTTGGTTTCTTAGAAACTCTCCCACTACGACGGATTCCCCTATGTTGTTTATTGTTTGAAGGTTTTTCTACAACTTTATCGAGAATTAAACTTGGTGATTGTTCTACCACTCTCGAAAGTTCCTTGTAACACCCCTAACCTGTATCCGTTGTCAGAATAGGGTTACGGAGCATTACCAAACTTATTACTTAAACAATCATATATTTCATATTCATTATTCAATACCAAACAAAAATCATTCAAATTCAATCATATAGTCCCTAACACGAGCCCTCGAGGCCCAAAGCAAGCATTAAAAACAATTCGGAACTAAATTGGGAACTCAAGGAAATTTTAGGAAAACATTGAAAATTTTCAAACTGTAGGAACACACGCCCGTGTGGCCAAGCCATGTGTCTCACACGGCCAAGAGACACGCCCATGTCTCATGCCGTGTGGGCATTCGAAATGGGATCACATATCCGTGTCCCAGCCCGTGTCCAACCTTGTGTAACTCACTGACTTGGGTCACACTGCCAACCACACGCCCGTGTAACTAGCCCGTGTAACTCACTGACTTGCTTACATTAGAAATTTTAGGGGACACACGACTGAGATAGATGCCCGTGTCTCTGCCCGTGTGGAAGAAATTAGGCTATTTTCTAAGCCACATTTCTCACCCAAATAGGTACCAACCTAAGCTCAATAATGCATATACAAGCATGACATAAATAAACATTCAAAACCAACCAATTAAGTTTATAACATACAATATCCACATATACAACATGATTTCCGTAAGCACATTCACTTGACCACTTTGAAGCATACCACATATACTTCCAAAGTCTACCTAATTAGTCAATTACATATATACACTTTTGTGCCTAACACATAACCTATATGCCATTTCTAAATCTCAACAATATGGTACTCTACTTACCAAATCAAAATGTAGGCATTTTCAAGACATTCCATACATCATGAAGCTAACGACACACATATATAAACATATCAACCCATAGCAATTCAAACCACATTAAATGGCCAATTACATAACCAAAACATATAGGCTTTCATTAGCCAAATAACCTATACATGCCATATAACCAAAATTCAGTAAGTCCAAAAGTACCAAAACAGTTGCTGGATAGTGTGATGAGATCTCCTACAACTTCCAATCCGAGCGAGCTTTCGAATCACTATAAAACACGGAAAAGTAAACAGAGTAAGCAATTAAGCTTAGTAAGTTTGTATAACATAAAACTCAGCTTACAATTTAATCACAATTTAAGTAATTAAACATAGCATAATGCAACTCAATTTGATCCACAAGCCTAACACATATTTATCCACAAAGTTAAACATGAAATCACAAATCTCATAGATTCAATTCTCACATGATTCCCGCACATACCAGTACTGGTTCATATTGAATTCACATACTCTCGTAACATCACTGTGCCTGTTGAACCATTTGGAATAATATCGGATACTCGGGTATCTCACACACTAAGTGCCAATACATGGTCGAAACCATCTCTATCTTATATCTCGTATAGGTGCTCACTCTCGGTGTAACATCATTTAGAATTTTATATGTTCCATTATTTCCTGTGTTAGGCTAGTTAAAAATATTAATTGTGTATGTTTAGGGGTTCTAAAAAGGTTTAGGGTTGAATTGGGTCTTAGTAAAATTTTTGTGTTTAAGCACTTTAAGGAGAGAAGGTAAATGGCATCAAGGCTTAAGGAAATAAATGTGTATTTTGCTAGCATAAGTGAGCATATGGCAAGGAGGTTATGGCATCAAGTGGAGAGCATGGAGGGAAGGGGTTCAAATCCCATCTTTTACAAATTTTGGGATTTATTTTTGTACTCCTATTCCAAGTGTCGGCCATTGTGGTATTTAAGGCAAGGAAGACTTATTAATTATGGAAAGGTGGCTAAGGATATATGGTAAGAAGGAGTGAAAGGAAATGAGTAAAAGAAAGGAGCAAGAAGGGGGATATGTTGGCCGATTTTAGGGAAAATGTTTTGGAAAGTTTTGTTGGTAAATTTTTGATCCTATTGTTAAGGTATACACGGTTTGGGAAGGGGTTTAGGGGTAGCCGAATTTTCATTTGTCTTTTGGTAAAATTTTGGTGCTTGTGAGGCCTAATTTCTTTTAGCATTCTTTTGTGTTCTTTTCTCCAATTTCTTCTCTCATTGCTGAAACTCCGAAGCCAATAGTGAGTATTCTTTTTCTTCTTTTCTTTCTTTGTTTTGCCGAAACCATCTAGCCATTGTGACCAAATTATTTTCGATTATTTTCCCTTTGAAAATCGAAGCTAGTCAAGCACTCTTTCTCCATCTTTCTTTTCTTTTTCACAAAATTCTCCAACTCTTCTTTCTTCTTCTCTAATCCATATTCTCATAGCCGAATTTTCTTATTCATTTTTCCTCCATAGCCGAACCTTTCAACCCATAATCTCTCATTCACAATTTCTTTCTCATTTGTGTTGACATCCACTTCTTCGATCAAATCGTGATCTAAGTGAGTGGCTGAATATCATTCTAGCCTTAAGTCAATTGGTGGAGATCAATTCAAAATCGTTAAGGGTCTAAAACGCTCGTTCTTTTTCACTCATGGATCCTTCGGATATAGTGGTAAGCCTACTCCTATAACTAAAATAACTACTTTCTCTCATAGTAGTTTTCTAATCGGGATTTTTTTCCTATGGAGGCAAGTGGTACCGATTCGAAAGGAAAAGTTATTTGTGAACTCAAAAGGAGTGGATTTGCGATTCTTACTCCTAAGTTCAAGCGTAGAGCGGTATCGGCGGTTCGAGATTTCCCACCGGGCTGTGGACCATCATCCGGTGAGAATAGACAAATCGTGGTCGTGCACGATATCGAGGGTAAGGTTTCAATAGATCGCTTGGTTTAAATTTAGATTAATAAAAATCTCGTTCATTAGATTAATCGAGTATTATGTTGTCATAGGTGTCGACGATCAAGAGAGTTTAATACTCACCGTAATCAGGTGTGTAATCTCACACCGTAATTCGCACTGAGTTCTAGTAACTCACCCCTTTTTTCGTTAACACTTGCAGGTAATGCTCAGCGACGTGGGACTTGGGCCATGGATGACTCGGTGGATGCCATACATCAAAAATTGTTTTTCTTGAACTTTAGATTTCTATTTCCGTTTGTTTTATTACTTTTACTATTTTGGCTTTTTATGTTGTAATAAAGCCTCTGGAATATTTTATTTTTACTTTATGTTTGATGTACTTATTATCTTGCTCAAATTGTTTTTAAATGGGATTTTTTCTAAAAACTTAAATGAAGATTTTCCAAAATAGATTAACAAATGGATTTCATAACAAACCTTTACAAATATTTTAACTCGGAAATTTTCTTTCAAATTATCAACAATGTTTTCAAAAGTCATATTTTATAAGATCTCTAGCTCAAATTATTGATTAATCAATCAACCTCCGAGGTTAGTAGTACTTTATCAAATATTTCAAATCAAACTTGTTTTCTTGATTATAACAAAATAGTATGAATAAAAAGGATTTAACATGTTTTTCTCATGTGACATGTCAGGTCCGGTCATAACGCATGGGCCGGGTTTGGGGTGTTACATTTTATGGTATCAGAGCCCGGTTGCAAAACTCGGTTGTGGTTTGGGTTCAAAATCGTTTTCCAAAGCTGTTTGAATTTTAAATTATAAATGCATGTTTTAAAGGAAGTATGGTACCACGAGTGTCCGGCACCAAGTCAAGTAAGTATATGTTATCATTTTATGATTATGATTATTGTAGTATGACTGTAGAAATACTCTAGAACTTTTAGTTTTAGGAGCTGAAACTATAGAGATTGAGACTATAGGATGCATTTTGCGACAATGACTCTATTTCCTATACTCTATAAAACATTGTTTAATAAACATCGAATAAAATATTGATCCATAAGATTTGTAATCAGATTAAAACGACTTAGTAATCATGAGTGCTAGAGGACGTGGACGCGGTAGACGTGGCCGTGGTAGAGGCCGAGGCGCTAGAGTTGTATCTGAGGCATCGGGACATATGCCGGAAATGGACGCGCCTGCATCACTTGTGATTGAAGCTGGGTCACATGATCGTATGAGAGAGGACGACACTCTGTCCCAAGCAATGTTGCGAGTTCTAGAAAGGGTTGCTGGGGCAAGAACTGGGTCAGTAGCTCATGGGTCAATATCGGAGTGACTCAGATCGAATGGGGCTGAGGTTTTTAGGGGTATATCGGGTGTAGCCCCAAATGTAGCGGAGTATTGGCTGGAGGCGATGGAGCGGATCATGGACGATGTGGATTGCAACGCCGAGCAGAAACTGAAAGTAGTGGTGTCTTTGCTGAGAGACGAAGCATATCAGTGGTGGCTCACTGTCCGGGAAGGTACTCAGGCCCATCGTATTACCTGGGATTTCTTTAAGACGGCATTCCAGGGAAAATATGTTGGGGCTAGCTATGTGGATGCCCGAAGGAAGGAATTCCTGAATCTGGTCCAAGAAGGTAAATCTGTGGCAGCATACGAGGCAGAATTTCTATGTCTGAGTCGGTATGCCCGGGGAATAGTGCCGACTAACTATGAATGCTGTGTGCGTTTTGAAGATGGATTGCGCGATGAATTGCAGGTACTGATAGCCCCACAGAAGGAGAGGAATTTCGCCACACTGGTGGAGAAAGCCAAGATAGCTGAAGAGGTTAAACACTCAGAGTGGAAAAATCGAGACAGGGATAGGGGCAGGAACAAGAGAGACTCGGGGTACTCAGGTCCTGCTAGAGGGTTTCAGAAGAGGCCCAGGAATGAGGAGCCAGCTCGAGTTAGAGTACCAGCTGCTACCAATCAGTTACAGTCATGTGCGGATTGCAGGAAACTTCACTCTGGTGAGTGCTGGAAGAGAATCGGTGGTTGTTTCAAATGTGGTTCTAAGGACTATCGACTTAGAGATTACCCTCGACAGCCTGCTCAGACTCAAGGTGTTCGTAACGATTTTGCGCAGCTAGCTAGAGGCGCTCAATAGTCGCCGAGAGGCCGTGGGCCAGGTCGAGGTGGTAATGGCGTAGGATGAGGTCAGGCTGCACCGGGTAGAGGTACCGGTAATAGAGGTAACGCGGAGGTGAGACAGCCAGGGTTGGTCTATGCGGTCAGACGTCGAGAGGATGGCAATGCACCTGATGTCATAACCGGTACGTTTTTCATAGATGATGTACCTGTTACTGCTTTGATAGATATTGGATCCACCCATTCGTATGTTTCTTGTGATGTGTCTGGAACCTTGAACGTTAGATCTGAGATTACTGCTAGAGAAACAACTGTGATTAGCCCTCTAGGACAGTCGGTGGTAGTAAATAAATTATTTAGGGATGTGCCCTTAGAAGTTCAGGGGGAAATTTTTCTGGCGGACTTGATGGAACTACCATTCGGCGAGTTCGACCTTATTTTGGGCATGGACTGGTTAATGAAACACCGTACGAATTTGGATTGTGCTGCAAAGTAGATGGTGCTAAGAACTTCAGAGGATAAGGAAGTGATGATGATAGGTGAAAGAAGAAACTATTTATCGAATGTGGTATCTTCCTTAAAGGAAGAAAAGTTGGTACGAAAGGGGTGTGGAGCATTCTTAGCCTTCATCAGTGCTTTGGATACCAAAGAGTTGTCGGTAGAAAGTGTTAGAAAAGTGAAAGAGTTTTCGGACGTTTTTCCCGAGGAGCTTCCAAGATTGCCTCCGGATCAGGAGGTAGAGTTTGGCATTGAGCTGTTGCCAGGAACGGCTCCGGTGTCCATTGCACCTTATAGAATGGCACCGAAGGAGTTAGCGGAGCTTAAAGCACAAATTCAGGAGTTGTTGGATCGCAGATTAATTCGACCGAGTTTGTGACCGTGGGGAGCACCGATTTTATTCGTTAAGAAGATGGATGGGTCGATGCGTATGTGCATCGATTATAGGCAATTGAATAAGCTGACGATCAAGAATAAGTATCCGTTACCGAGGATCGATGATCTGTTCGATCAACTGCGAGAAGCTTCGGTATTCTTGAAGATAGATTTGAGATCGGGTTATCACGAGTTAAAGGTTAAGGAGGCAGATATTCATAGGACTGCGTTTCAAATTCGTTATGGGCATTACGAGTTCTTAGTGATGTTGTTTGGGTTGACAAATGCACCAATTGCATTTATGGACATGATGAATCGGGTCTTTCAACCCTATCTAGATCAGTTTGTGGTTGTGTTCATAGATGACATCTTGTGTACTCGAAGAACAAAGAAGAGCACGATTCGCATCTGCGGGTAGTATTGCAGATATTAAGGGAGAAGCAATTGTATGCCAAATTCAGTACGTGTGAATTTTGGCTGAAGGAGGTGACCTTTTTAGGGCATGTTGTGTCTGCTAAAGGAATTAGAGTTGATCCCCAAAAGGTAGAGGTTGTATTGGACTGGAAACCACCGAAGTCAGTGGCAGAAATCCAAAGTTTTCTAGGTTTGGCTGGGTATTACAGGCGATTCGTTGAAGGGTTTTCGTTGATTGCTGCACCTCTAACTAAGCTGTTGCGTAAGGGAGTACTGTTTGTGTGGTCAGATCAGCAGCAAGAGAGCTTTGAGAAATTGAAGAAAATTCTGATGGAAGCACCAGTATTGAGTCAACCTGAGGCTGGTAAGGAGTTTATTGTTTATTGTGATGCGTCACACACGGGCTTCGGATGTGTGTTGATGCAAGAGGGAAAGGTGGTGGCTTATGCATCTCATCAATTAAGGCCGCATAAGGTGAACTATCCCATGCATGACTTGGAGTTAGCTGCAGTGGTGTTTGCTCTGAAGATTTAGAGACACTATCTGTACGGTGAGAAGTCGATTATCTATACGGATCATAAGAGTCTGAAGTACCTCCTTACCTAGAAGAAGTTGAACTTAAGACAACGGAGGTGGATAGAACTATTGAAGGATTATGACTTCTCAATAGAGTATCATCCCGGAAAGGCTAACGTAGTGGCAGATGCATTGGGTCGTAAGGTGATATCATATTTGAGAGCAATGTTCGCTCATCTCAACCTTTATGAGGACGGTAGTCTGTTAGCCGAACTTCAGGTGAAGCCTGTTTGGGTAAACCAGATTAAGCAAAAGCCGTTGATAGATGAAGCGTTGGGTTCTCGACTTCAACAAGTGGAAGGTGGTGAGATAGGGGGTTTTGGATTGAATAGTGATAGAATATTGTGTTTTAGCAGAAGAATTTGTATGCCCAAGGATTTGGAATTGAGGCAAATGATTCTGCGTGAGGCGCATAGTAGCCCATATGTTATGCACCCCAGAGGAAATAAGATGTACTGAGACCTCCGTGAGCAGTATTCGTGGCCAGGGCTGAAGCGGGAGGTTACTGATTTCGTGAGTAAGTGCTTAACATGTCAGCAGGTGAAAGTGGAACATCAATTGCCGTCAGTGTTGCTACAACCGGTGAAAATTCCATTATGGAAATGGGAAAAGGATAATGATGGACTTTGTTAGTGGGTTACCCTTAACGCCTACTAAGAAAGATTCCCTATGGGTAATAGTGGATCGGTTGACGAAGACTACTCATTTCCTACCTATTCGTACAGATTATTCACTGCAGAAATTGGCCAAGTTGTATATAGCAGAAGTCGTGAGGTTGCATGGGGTACCAGTGTCTATTATATCGGATAGGGACCCTAGGTTTACATCGCGGTTTTGGAAGGCTTTGCATGAAGCTTTGGGAGCAAGGTTAAATTTCAGCACAGCGTTTCATCCACAGACAGATGGTCAGTTGAAGAGAGTAATCCAGGTTCTTGAAGACATGTTAAGAGGCTGTGTGATCGACTTCAAGGGTAGTTGGGAAGATTTTCTACCTTTGGCGGAGTTTCCTTACAACAACAGCTATCAATCCAGCATCCAGATGGCACCCTAAGAGGCGTTGTATGGTTGTAGGTGTCGTACTCCTACCTGCTAGACTGAGCTGGTTGAGCGTCAGTTATTGGGTCCTGAGTTGATTTCGGAGACGGAGGAGAACGTTAAGGTAATTCAGGCTCGGTTAAAAGAAGCTTCGGACAGACAAAAATCGTACGCGGATCTGAAGCGTAAGGATATAGAATTTGCGGTGGGTGATCAGGTCTTTTTGAAGGTCTCACCTTGGAAGAAGATCTTTAGATTTGGGGCGGAAAGGCAGGTTGAGCCCTAGGTTCATCGGACCTTACCGGGTGTTGAAGCGTGTTGGACCAGTGGCTTATCAGTTGGAGTTACCACTGGGGTTAAGTCAGATACATAGTGTATTTCATGTCTCTATGTTAAGGCGTTATCGTTCGGATCCATCTCATGTTGTACCAGTGGAGGAAGTTGAGTTAAGACCTGACCTGTCTTTTGAAGAGGAGCCAGTACAGATTTTAGATCGGGACGTTAAGGTGCTGAGAAGGAAGTTGGTACCGTTAGTCAAAGTTCTATGGCATAATCACGGATCACAGGAAGCTACATGGGAGCCAGAGGATGCGATTCGGCAGCAATATCCTCATCTCTTTTAATCAGGTAAATTTCGAGGCCGAAATTTTCTTTAAGGGGATAGAATTGTAACATCCTAAAATTTAGAATTTTATGTGTTGCATTATTTCTTGCGTTAGGCTAGTTAAAAATATTAATTGTGTATGTTTAGGGGTTCTAAAAAGGTTCGGGGTTGAATTGGGCCTTAGCAAAATTTTTGTGTTTAAGCACTTTAAGGAGAGAAGGTAAATGGCATCAAGGCTTAAGGAAATAAATGTGTATTTTGCTAGCATAAGTGAGCATATGGCAAGGAGGTTATGGCATCAAGTGGAGAGCATGGAGGGAAGGGATTCAAATCCCATCTTTTGCAAATTTTGGGATTTATTTTTGTACTCCTATTCCAAGTGTCGGCCATGGTGGTATTTAAGGCAAGGAAGACTTATTAATTATGGAAAGGTGGCTAAGGATATATGGTAAGAAGGAGTGGAAGGAAAGGAGTAAAAGAAAGGAGCAAGAAGGGGGATATGTTGGCCGGTTTTAGGGAAAATGTTTTGGAAAGTTTTGTTGGTAAATTTTTTATCCTATTGGTAAGGTATACACGGTTTGGGAAGGGGTTTAGGGGTAGCTGAATTTTCATTTATCTTTTGGTAAAATTTTGGTGCTTGTTAGGCCTAATTTCTTTTATCATTCTTTTGTGTTCTTTTCTCCAATTTCTTCTCTCATTGCCGAAACTCCAAAGCCAATAGTGAGTATTCTTTTTCTTCTTTTCTTTCTTTGTTTTCCCTTTGAAAACCAAAGCTAGTCAAGCACTCTTTCTCCATCTTTCTTTTCTTTTTCACAAAATTCTCCAACTCTTCTTTCTTCTTCTCTAATCCATATTCTCATAGCTGAATTTTCTTGTTCATTTTTCCTCCATAGCCGAACCTTTCAACCCATAATCTCTCATTCACAATTTCTTTCTCATTTGTGTTGACATCCTCTTCTTCGATCAAATCGTGATCTAAGTGAGTGGCCGAATATCATTCTAGCCTTAAGTCAATCGATGGAGATCGGATTCAAAATCATTAAGGGTCTAAAACGCTCGTTCTTTTTCACTCGTGGATCCTTCGGATATAGTGGTAAGCCTACTCCTATCACTAAAATAACTACTTTCTCTCATAGTAGTTTTCTAATCAGGATTTTTTTTCCTATGGAGGCAAGTGGTACCGATTCGAAAGGAAAAGTGATTTGTGAACTCAAAAGGAGTGGATTTGCGATTCCTACTCCTAGGTTCAAGCGTAGAGCGGTATCGGCGGTTCAAGATTTCCCACCGGGTTGTAGACCATCATCCGGTGAGAATAGACAAATCGTGGTCGTGCACGATATCGAGGGTAAGCATTTCAATAGATCGCTTGGTTTAAATTTATATTAATAAAAATCTCGTTCATTAGATTAATCGAGTATTATGTTGTCATAGGTGCCGATGATCAAGAGAGTTTAATACTCACCGTAATCAGGTGTGTAATCTCACATCGTAATTTCGTAGATTTTTTATTCGGTAACGTGTATGATAGTAGATTGTTATTATTATACGACTAAAATTGTAAAATTGGCATAAAACGAGAAATTGGCTTAAAGTTCGTTATTTCTAAAGATTTGTCAATAAAATCGATGTATATGTGTAAAATTACGAAATGCCCCTATGGGCCGAATTACCAAAATGCCCCTATGGGCCGAATTATCAAAATGCCCTTATGGGCCGATTTACTAGATTGCCTTAATGAGCCAATTTACAAGGTGCTATAATGGGTAGATTCACCGTAATAAAATATTGGACTAATGATTGTTGTTTATATTTGTAAATATTATGCTTTATTATGTATGTTGCATTTACATAATTTTGCATGGGATGGGAAAAATGTTGAAGAGAAGTGTAACCCGGTGGCACTGCCACAAAAATGTTTGTTATTATGATTCACTATGGTTCCGGTGGGTTGGCCACAATCAAAATATATTATAAATGGCAACTTGCCTGCGATTGGTGTGTTTGGCAGGGTGGGTTGACTTGATCCCCACAGGTGTGATGGGATGGTACGGGTGGTGTGTAGCAGATGGATTACTAGGATGGGTTGGGTTGCATACATTGCACACATATATATATATATATGTTCTGTTATGTGAATGGGCTTCGACCTAAGATTATGCTTTATGGGCTCAGGCCCAAGTTTTTGCTAAACGGGTTCAAGCCCAGTGGACAACGGTAAGGGGATTATGCACTGAGTTCTAATAACTCACCCCTTTTTTCCTTAACCCTTGCAGGTAATGCTCAGTGACGTGGGACTTGGGCCATGGATGACTCGGTGGAGGCCATACTTCAGAAATGGTTTTTATTGAACTTTATATTTCTATTTCCGTTCGTTTTATTACTTTTTCTATTTTGGGTTTTTATGTTGTAATAAGGCCTTTTGGAATATTTTATTTTTACTTTATGTTTGACGTACTTATTATCTTGCTCAAATTGTTTTTAAATGGGAATTTTTCTAAAAAGTTAAATGAAGATTTTCCAAAATAGATTAACAAATGGATTTCATAACAAACCTTTACAAATATTTTAACTCGGAAATTTTCTTTCAAATTATCAACAATATTTTCAAAAGTCATATTTTATAAGATCTCTAGTTCAAATTATTGATTAATCAATCAACCTCCGAGGTTAGTAATACTTTATTAAATATTTCAAATCAAACTTGTTTTCTTGATTATAACAAAATAATACCTATTTTAGTATGAATAAAAAGGATTTAACATGTTTTTCTCATGTGACATGTCAGGTCCAGTCATAACGCATGGGCCGGGTTTGGGGTGTTACACTCGAGCTATCACTGGGTCTGCTCACACAAGTTGACGGTCAAGACGTAGCTACATGGTGCTGCTCACACAAGTTAACGGTCAAGACGTATCTACACGGTGCTGCTCACACAAGCTGACGAGTAACTGCAACACATGCCGAAAAACTCAGCCACCGGGAGAACGTACATGACCAACACTCATAACACGGTAACCCCTAATGACATGTCATTTGTATCCTATCTATTCCTAAGGTTCAACCGGGATCCATAAAATTTGCCGACATCTCGTCGAGAATTTTCATAGTGTCGTATCATCACAATTATATTAATTAAGCATGTAAACACATATAATTTAAAGCTTATTAATATACGAACTTACCTCGAACTCATATGAAGGAAAGCGATAGTTCAGTCCAAAACTTTATCTTTTCCCCGATCTAATTCCATATGTTGCTTTTCTTGATCTATATAATCAAATTTAACTATTTTAATTCATATTTTACTCAATTCAATCCAAATTTCATGTTATGGCAAAATTACCATTTTGCCCTATACTTTTAACTCCTTTACAATTTAGTCCTACTCTCATAAAAATGCAAATTCATGCAATTTAGTCCACACCCATGCTAGCCGAATATAGCTAAGCTTAAAGCAGCCCATACATTTCATTAATTCATACATTTCACCACATAATTTTCACATTTTACAAATAAATCCCTATTTGAGATTTTCAACCAAAATCACTTTACAAAACTTGTTTAACTATCACTAAACTTTCATTTTCATCCATCAAACATAAAAATCAACCAACACACATTCATGGAAAAACTTTAGACTTTTAACAGTATTGCAAATTAGTCCCTGGGCTAGTTAGATTAAGCTACAACGACTCCAGAAACATAAAAAAGATTAAAAATGGGACAAATTTCACTTACATGCACAAGGAATGCTTGACCGAACCTAACAAACTTCCATGGAGGTTTTTTTTCTTTGGTTTTTTGGTGGAAGAAGATAGAAAAGATGATAGATTTTGTCTTTTCTTTATTTTACTAACATATATTTATTAATTTACAATTTTAACCTTAATTATTTACCTTTAAAGTCACTTAATTAATGACCATATTTGTCCACTCATATTAACAATGGTATAATTACCACATAAATCCTTTAACTATTTAATTTCATAGCCATTTAGTACCTTTAATTTATAGAATTCTAATTTTTCACCTTTTTCGATTTAGTCCTTTTTACTAAATTAAGCATGCAAACTTTGAATTTTCTTAACGAAATTTTTATACGACCTTGCTAACATACTGTAGACATTAAAATAATAATAAAATAAATATTTCCACATCGAATTTGTGGTCACAAAACCACAACTACGATTTTACTGAAAACGGGTTGTTACATTCCTCGAGTACCATTTTACTTTGAGGCTTAAAGTTATCTATGTAGCTTTCCTTGAGGAAAGTAGCATGAGTAGAAACTTTAGTCGTATTATCTTTCAGATTGTAGAATAATCCTCCGTTTCTTCCTTTTGGATATCCAACAAACATGCATAATTCTGTCCGTGCATCCAACTTCTTTGCATCGTTATCCAGAATGTGTGCTGTTCAGAATATATCAAGCCGTTTGTATCGCATATCTCCAAAAGGAAGTAGGAAGTTGTGAATAGCTTAAGATTGAACGAACCATGTCAAGCAAGGTTATATTCCTTCTCTCAGCTATGCCATTCTGCTGTGGAGTGCCATACGCAGTTAATTGGGATAAAATCACATTCTCTATAAGGTATCCTAAGAACTCATCGGACAAATATTCCCCACATCAGTCAGACTGAAGGTTCTTTATGGATAAATCTAATTGGTTTTCCATTTCCACACAAAACTTTCAAAATTTATCAAAGTTTTTGCTTTTGCGGTGCATTAGATATGCATATCCATATCGAGAATAGTTGACGATAAAAGTCACATAATAATCGTAACTTCCTCAGTCACTAATGCTCATGGTACCACATACATCAATGTGCACAAGTTCTAAAGGTTGGTTGGCCGTTGTACCTTTCGCATTAAAAGACCTCTTATGTAACACCCCAAACCCAGCCCATGCGTTATGACCGGATCTGACATGTCACATGAGAAAAACGTGTTAAATCCTTTTTATTCGTACTAAAATAGGTATTATTTTGTTATAATCAAGAAAAGAATTTTGGTTTAAAATATTTGTTAAAATAGTACTAACCTCGAAGGTTGATAAATCGTTAATTGAACTAGTGATCTTATAAAACCGTGTCCTTTGAAAATATCGTTGATAATTTGAGAGAAAATTTTAAAGTTAGAATATTTGTAAAAGTTTGTTATGAAATCCATTTGTTAATCAATTTTGGAAAACCGTTGGTTATGCTTTTAGAAAATCCCCATTTAAAAACAATAATTCAAGCAACATAATAAATAAGTCAAACATAATGCAAAAATAAAATATTCCAGAGGCCTTATTACAACTTAAAAACCCAAAATAGTAAAAGTAATAAAGTGAACGGAAATAGAAAGCTAAAGTTCAAAAACACCATTTCTGAAGTATGGCCTCCACCGAGTCATCCATGGCCCAAGTCTACATCACTGAGCATTACCTGCAAGGGTTAAGAAAAAGGGGTGAGTTACTAGAACTCAGTGAATAATCCCCTTACCGTCATCCAGTAGGCCTGAATCCATTTAGTAATAACTTAGGCCTAAGCCCATTTACATAACAGAATATATATATATATGTGCAATATATGCAACCCAACCCATCCATCCATCACACCCCCGACCAGCCAATCACACCTGTGGGGATCAAGTCAACCCACCCTGTCGCTCACACCAATTCGCAGGAAAGTTGCCATTTATAATATTTTTATTGTGGCCAAGCCACCAAAATCATAATGAAACATAATAATAAACATTTTTGTGGCAATGCCACCAGGCTGCACTCCTCTTCAACATTTTTCCCAACCCATGCAAAATATGTAAATGCAACATACATAATAAAGCATAATATCCACATATATAAACAACAATCATTAATCCAGTAACTTATTATGGTAAATCAGCCAATTATAGAACTTTGTAATTCGGCCCATTAAGGCATTCTAGCAAATCGGCCAATAAGGGCATTTTGGTAAATCGACCCATAGGGGTATTTTCGTAAGTCAACACTTTTAAAGGTAATTAAGCAATCCGGCCCGTTAAGGCTTTTTGACAAAAACGACCCATTTGGGTATTTTCGTAATTCAGCCCATAAGGGCATTTTCGTAAATTTTACAAATTAACTCCGATTTTGACAAATCTTAGTATTTACGATATTTAGGCAAAATACTCGATTCATACTATTTTACCGATATTAAGTTTTTATGCAACATTAATCGATATTTCTAATATGATGCTAAATCACAAATTTATGGGATTTCGGTGTGAGATTACACACCTGATTACGGTAAGTATTAAACTCTCTTGATCGTCGACACCTATGACAACAAAATACTTGATTAATCTAATGAACGAGATTTTTATTAATCTAAATCTAAACCAAACGATCTATTGAAACGCTTACCTTTGATATCGTGAACGACCATGATTTGTCTATTCTCACCGGATGATGGTCCACAACCTGGTGGGAAATCTCGAATCGCCGATACCGCTCTACACTTGAACTTAGGAGTAGGAATTGTAAATCCACTCCTTTTGAGTTCTTCAATCGCTTTTCCTTTCAAATCGGTACCACTTGCCTCCATTGGAAAAAGTCTTAATCAAAACGATATTACGATGATATAAATCGATTGTCTAAGGAAAATGGTTCGGCTTACCACTATTTCCGTGGAATCCACAAGTGAATAAAAATGATCAATATAGTCCCTGGAATAAGCGTTTATACATAATCATCAATCCGTTTTAGCGGAATAACCAAATATTGAGATATATCGAGATGAACTTAAAGAAATCCCTTACCTTGACGATAATAGATCCACTTCTATCGATTGGGCACAAGGCTAGAAATGATTCGGCTAAGATGTGGTATTGGGCCACCCACTAGAACACTACGAAAAAGAGTTGATTAAAATATGAAGGAGTATAGGAAACACCATTTCAATTTAGAAACAAAATGAAACGACCGAATGATGAGGAACACTCACTCGGCTAGAGAGAAAAAAAAAAGAATGAAAAGATTAGAATAAAGTCATTTACCCGATTTAATCAAGGAAGAAATGTCCAACTTGCGAAATGGAGAAGAGAAGATGATCAAGATTCGGCTATTGAAGAAAAGGGGAGAAAGATTGAAGGAATAGTGGAGAGAAAAAGAAGAGATGGACAAGAGAAATGTCAGAGTTTCGGCTAACACTATGAAAGAGATGAACAAAAAGAGAGACTTGTGTTTCGGCAACCAAGGAAAAGATTGAAAGAAAAAGGCACCAAAATGATAAAAGAATAAAAGATGGCTAAGGTAAAGATGAAAAGAAGAAAGGAAAATGCTCCCAAATGGTCTCGGTTTTTAGGCAAGGAAAAGAGGTACCAAATGAACAAAGAAAAGACTTTAAAAAAGAAATCAAAAGCTCTTCAAAATGCCTAACCAAAATTCGGTACACCCCCTTACCAAAACCGATTATACCTTTACCAAAAAGATGCATGTTGACCAAAAATAATCTTTCCAAAACATTCTCCACATAATAGGACAACATGTTCCCTTCTCTTACCTTTTCTTTCATTTCTTTCCTTCTTTTTCCCTTACTTTCCTCCTTGCCATAATCCTTAGTCATCTTTCCAAAATTAAAAAGTCTCCCTTACCATATTAAAGCCATGACCGACACATTGAAAATGAAGCACAAAAATTAATCAAAATGCAATAGATGGGATTCGAACCCTTTCCCTTCATGCTCTCCACTGGACGCCATAACCTCCTTGTCATATGTTCATTTATGCTAGCAAAATACACACTTATTTCCTTAAGCATTGATGCCACTTACCTTCTCTCCTTAAAGTTCTTAAACACAAAAATTATACTAAGGCCCAACTCGAACCTGGAACTTCCTAGAAACCTCATAACTTTCCAAAATCAACTTCCTAATAAGTCCAACTTGAAATAACATTGTTCTCTTGTTCTAAAAAAAATTTAAACACTCCTACGCCCAAGGCCCATTGGGCCCAATTCTACTAGGCCCAAATTCGGGTTGTTACATCTTAGTCATTTTACCTTCCAAGCAAGATTCACTGTAACACCCCTAACCTGTATCTGTTGCCGAAATAGGGTTACGGAGCGTTACCAAAAATTTTCAGAACATTTGTAGACATTTCATGTTAATCACTATTCATTCACCGAGATTATACATAACATCCCTTAAATGGACACTCGAGGCCCAATACAAGCATTAGAAACGAATCGAGACTAAATCGAGATCTCAGGAAATTTTTCGTGAAATTTAAATTTTTTTTACGTACAGTGCCCACACACTCGTGTGGTTTAGGGACACGCCTGTGTGGTCGGGCCGTGTGACTACACACGCCCGGGTCCTTAAACCATGTAACTCTCTAACTTTTAAGGCATGAAGAAATTGAAGCCACACAGCCAAGTCACACGCCCGTGTGCTAGGCCATGTGGTAAATTTTTATTTTTGTAACACCCCAAACCCGACCTAGACGTTATGGCCGAATCTGGCGTGTCCCATTGAAGTGTCTTTAGAAAATTTAACTTGTTAATAAAACTCGTTTCCAAATTCAAAACCCCTTTATTATTATTTAACAAATCATCTAGTCAAAACATTTGTCTTATTGTTAGTTATTGTTATAATAGGTTGATTTAAAATCGCGGAAGCTTTTAGAAAGAATCAAATATTTAACTTTCGTGTCTTTGAAAATAGCAATTATTTTGAAAATTCACCTTCTCCTAAACTAGCAGTTTTAAGTAAATAAGAAAAGCCCAATTAAAAATTTAAACAAACATAACTGGCCTTATTACATAACCAAAACCCAACATAAATTTTAATTTAAGTAAAAGCAATGTAAAACAGCTGCAGTAGTGTGGCCACCTCCGAGTCCCTCACAGCACCAAATCGCCTATGGCTGAAGATTACTTGTACAGTAAAAAGGAAAGGGTGAGTTTACGAAAACTCCGTGTGTAATCCCCTACCATTCAATCAGTATGCAACATGCAGTAATAGTCTAGGCCTGAGCCCTATAACGTAACAGTGTGGGCCTTAGCCCAATACAGTAATAGTAAAGTGTAATAATGCAACCCATCCTAATCCAGCCAACACACCACTCCGTACCACCAACACACCATGTGGGGATAAGATCGACCCACCCAACCAACACACCAATATCGCAGCAAAGCTGCTAGTACAGTATCGCAGCAAAGCTGCTAGTAACGGTATTGCAGCAAAGCTGCCAGTAACGGAATATGTGGCAAAGCCACAATACAGTATACTTCCTCCATAATAGTATACCAACCCCATGCAGTATGTCATGTCATAAATCATACGTATATGCAGAATGTCATATTCAGTAACAATCATATATAAATCATGAGCACATCAATCAACCTACCCTTAGGGATATAACGATCATTTCCATCTATTAGGGATAAAATAGGCATTTCACCCTTTAGGGGTATTTAGGTCATTTTACCTACTATGGGGTCTCAATGCAGATATCGACCTCTCAGGAGGTCCGCAGTCACCTCGAGCGACTTCGGTAACCTAAATGGTCATAACAGTGCAAATGGGCCGAAAGCCCATTACTCGGCCCAAATGGGCCCACATGCTCGTGCGTCCCATTTAGGCCAGATTTCGCCACGGCTATGTGACCTACATACCCCAGTCCAGTCCAGTTATTGTTATAATAGGTTGATTTAAAATCGCGGAAGCTTTTAGAAAGAATCAAGTATTTAACTTTCATGTCTTTGAAAACAGTAATTATTTTGAAAATTCACCTTCTCCTAAACTAGCAGTTTTAAGTAAATAAGCAAAGCCCAATTAAAAATTTAAACAAACATAACTGGCCTTATTACATAACCAAAACCCAACATAAATTTTAATTTAAGTAAAAGCAATGTAAAATAGCTGCAGTAGTGTGGCCACCTCCGAGTCCCTCACAGCACCAAATCGCCTATGGCTGAGGATTACTTGTACAGTAAAAAGGAAAGGGTGAGTTTACGAAAACTCAGTGTGTAATCCCCTACCATTCAATCAGTATGCAACATGCAGTAACAGTCTAGGCCTGAGCCCTATAAAGTAACAGTGTGGGCCTTAGCCCAATACAGTAATAGTAAAGTGTAATAATGCAACCCATCCCAATCCAGCCAACACACCACTCCGTACCACCAACACACCTTGTGGGGATAAAATCGGCCCACCCAACCAACACACCAATATCGCAGCAAAGTTGCTAGTACAGTATCGCAGCAAAGCTGCTAGTAACGGTATTGCAGCAAAGCTGCCAGTAACGGAATATGTGGCAAAGCCACAATACAGTATACTTCCTCCATAATAGTATACCAACCCCATGCAGTATGTCATGTCATAAATCATACGTATATGCAGAATGTCATATTCAGTAACAATCATATATAAATCATGAGCACATCAATCAACCTACCCTTAGGGATATAACGGTCATTTCCATCTATTAGGGATAAAATAGTCATTTCACCCTTTAGGGGTATTTAGGTCATTTTACCTACTATGGGGTCTCGATGCAGATATCGACCTCTCAGGTGGTCCGCAGTCACCTCGAGCGACTTCGGTAATCTAAATGGTCATAACAGTGCAAATGGGCTGAAAGCCCATTACTCGGCCCAAATGGGCCCACATGCTCGTGCGGCCCATTTAGGCCAGATTTCGCCATGGCTATGTGACCTACATACCCCAATCCAGTATATGCAACAAATTGTGGATTTCATCCGCATAGGGCCCACGAACCCATTGGGCTCACACAGCCCATTTTGGCCCAACTTGGCCCAATACGGCCTAAGCCCATGAAAATGCTCATGGAGGCCTCTACAGTCATACGCTCGTGATTCATGGGCTCGGTTTGACCACATTAGCGTTCGCACGCCCATGTGACCTCAAAGCCTAATCTTTCGGCTTTTTGGCTTTTTGGCTTTTGCCGTTCTACAGTCAAAACAGTGTGAATACACACCTGTTTACGCAACTGCTCCAAGTTCAACGAGCACCAAAACTTACATTCATACAAGGCTTCCATTAGTTGCTGAACAATAGGGTTAATCCCTTTCTTTTACACCCTTAACTAAAACCAAAATTAACACTTGCCTCGATAGACTAATGTGGCTTAGCCCACTTATACCACCGATGAAGGTTGACTACAGTCTCTTTGACGAATATCTGCATTACAAACGGATTTTATTAAATAGGATTGTTTATTCATGTCGTTTAAATCCACACATGATAACTTATAGAATCGCAGATGATAAACCATAATTTATACATATTTTGACCCAATGCTTGGCCTATTTTTGGATGAATATTCATTAGATT
Organism: Gossypium australe; assembly: GCA_005393395.2. Lineage (NCBI taxonomy): Eukaryota > Viridiplantae > Streptophyta > Magnoliopsida > Malvales > Malvaceae > Gossypium > Gossypium australe. The sequence continues at coordinate 30,418,653 of CM016620.1, read as the reverse complement.
TGATGAATTCAATGCTCCCAATCCTTTAATTTCATGTTTTACACTCAGGAGAGCTTAGAGAGTAAAAAAGAACGAGAAACGGGACAAAAAGGGACAAAATGGGCCTACCTAAGAAATCAACACGGCCTGGACTATCGCACATGGGCAGACCACACGACCGTGTGTGACGAGCAGAATCGAACACGGCCTAAGCTATCGCACACGGGCGTGTCCCTGCCGAACCCAAGTCTAATTCTATTTGGAAAAGACTACTTGTGGGCCAAGGAAGGTGCTCCAAAGCCTATATAAACACCCTAGGGGAGGACCTAAGGGGGGACGCAGAGTAGATCAAAGAGATTACTCGAAGGAAGCCGTCGACAGCATCTCAGAAGCGGATTCACTCCAAGATTGAAGATCTCCATCAAGTTCTTTAGAAATTTTTGGGTTCTTTATGTCTTGTTGTTTTTCTCTATTCTAAGATGTTTTCCTTTTGCATTATGAACTAAACTCCCTAAATACCTAGGGAGGATGAAACTTAGATGAATCTTATTATTTAATTATTTGAATTACATGATAAATAGTTGTTCTTGTTATTAATTATGCGTTCTTAACCCTTTCTTTAGTATTTTCAGGATATTAATTCAAGTTTAAATGTGCTTATTCAGTAGAGCAAACTTCCCTGTTTAAGAGAAGATCTAGCATAATTAAGCGGAGTTGATTGCTACCCTAGAAATAGAATGACATAAATCTGTCGGATTAGAGTCAGATCTAATAAGGGAATCCATAAATCGAGTTAATGCGACATAGGGGTTTTAATTAGAAAGAGATTTCAATTAATCAACCTAGAGTCAGTTGTTCTTAGTCTTGAAAGAGATATTAACATAATTTAGGGATTTCTACGGATCAAGGCAAGTGAATAAATCATTTAATCTAGAGTTAGGATAATAAGTGAAGTCTAGGTGGATTCTTTCTTGGGTATTGTCTTTACTATTGGTTTATTCGATTATTTCTTTCACTCTATGTCACGTTCATAGTTAATTAGTTAATTAAAATTTAGATTAAAACAAATCCCCTTAATTATTAGGCTAAATAATAGAAAGAGAGTTATTACTAGTAATTTAGTCCTTGTGGATACGATATTCCGGACTCATCAGCTATACTACTATTGGATAGGTGTGCTTGCCTTTGTCGAAATATTAGTTAGTTTTGAGCGTTTTTGGCGCCGTTGCCGGGGACTAAGATTTTAGGAATGCTTAATTTTTATTACTTTAGCCATTTTTATTTCTATTGCAATTTATTTGTGTTTTTATTTTAATTTACTAACTTTTCTTTTATTTGCTTCTAGCAGGTATTTTTAGTTTATGACTAGAAGGAACCTGTCAGGACCATTATTTTTTTACAGTGAGATAGAAGTTACCACTCGCAGAAACCGTAAAGAAATATGGCAAAGTCTACAGTATATAGAGGAAGAGCAAGAGGACAATACTAATACTACCGAGGAGATGGCTGATAATAATCCGCTACCTCCTGTGGTTGCCGCAAATCCAGTGAATCAAAATCCTGCTCCTCGTATTATGTACGATTATACTAAGCCCAATTTAACTAGGGATGAATCGAGTATTGTTAGACCTTCTATTGCTGCAAATAATTTTGAACTAAAACCTAACACTATTCAGATGATTCAACAGTTTGTTCAGTTTGATGGTTGGTAGGATGAGGACCCAAATACTCATTTATCTAATTTTTTAGAGTTCTGCGACACTTTTAAAATTAATGGCATTTCTGATGATTCCATTCGCCTTCGGTTATTTCCTTTTTCATTAAGGAATAAAGCTAAATAGTGGTTGAACTCGTTACCACGAGGTTCCATCACTACTTGGAACAGGTGACTGAAATTTTTTTATTAAAATAATTTCCGCCGGCTAAAACGGTGAAGTTGAGGAATGATATCTCTTCTTTTGTGCAGATGGATTTAGAAACTCTTTACGATGCATGGGAGAGGTATAAAGACTTATTGAGAAGGTGCCCTCACCATGGGTTACCTTTATGGCTACAGGTTCAAACTTTTTACAACAGTTTGAACCTCTCAACTAGGCAACTGATTGATGCAGCTCTGCGGCGTCCTAAATAATAAAACACCTGAAGTGGCTTATGAGTTTATAGAGGAGATGTCGTTGAATAACTATTAGTGGCAAGTTATGAGAACAAAGCCGATAAAAGCCGCCAGTGTTTTCAACCTCGACGCAGTCACGATGTTATCAAACCAGGTAGAGCTCTTAAAAAAGAGATTGATGGTTTATGTGTTTCTACGCAGGTACATCCGGTGATGCAATGTGAAACAAATGGAGGAGGGATGTACACCACAGAATATCCATCCTACAACCTAAACACTGAGAATGAACAAGTTCACTATATGGGTAACAATTCTAGACCACAGAATAATCCCTATAGTAACACTTACAATGTAGGTTGGAGGAACCATCCCAATTTCTCATGGGGTGGTCAAGGAAATCAGAGACAACAACCCCCTCCAGGCTTTCAACAACAACCCTACCCATAGGAGAAGAAGCCGAACCTTGAGAAGATGCTAACAAAATTCATCTCGGTGTCAGAAACCCATTTTCAAAATACCGAAACAACACTCAGAAATCAGCAAGCATCGATTCAAGGGCTCGAGAACCAAATAGGTCAGCTTGCCAAGTTGATCTCAGAATGACCACAAGGTAGCTTGCCGAGTAATACCGAACTTAACTTAAGAGATCAACTCCATGCCATCACGGTGTGCGACGAAGAAGGGTTAGTAGAATCTAAACCTGAACCGAGGCAAGAAATCATGGTAAGTAAAGGTAAGGTTGAGATAAGCCACAATGCACAGACACCGGTAAGAAAGACCATACCAATGAACAGTTCGGTAAATTTTTTAAACTCTTCAAAATTACATATTAACTTACCGTTTATTGAAGCTCTTTCGCAGATGCCCAACTCAGTTAAATTTTTAAAAGAGCTTCTAGCAAACAAAAGGAAGTTAGATGATGTGTCACACGTGGAGCTAAACGCAGTCTGCTTAGCCATTCTACAGAATAAACTACCCAACAAATTAAAGGATCTAGGGAGTTTTACTATTCCTTGCTTAATTGGTAGTTTAGAAGTTAAAAATGCTTTGGCTGATTTAGGGGCAAGTATTAATGTCATGCCCTATAAAATGTTTAAACAACTAGGTCTTGGGAAACCTAAACAAACTAGGATGAGCATTCAACTGGTAGATAAAACTATTAGATTTCCTAGGGGTATTGTTGAGGATGTACTTTTAAAAATCGATAAAGTTATATTCCCAGTTGACTTTGTTGTTCTAGACATGGATGAGGACTGTAACACCCCAAACCCGGCCTAAACGCTACGACCGGATCTGGCATGTCACATAGAAGGGTTGTGAAAGAAACTACGCGTTCGTTAAACTTTAAGTTTCGCTGCTTATGATAATTCATCTTGTTTAGTAGTTTTCTAAAAAAAAAGAAATATTAGGGTTGCTATTTTCAATGACTTGGTTTACAAATAATCAGGTTCGATGACTTTCAGGAAAATGTTATTCCGAAAGGAAGTTTTAGGAAGTCGAAAAATCTAAGCGATTGTCTAGCGAAGTTGTTTGTTGAAAATGTTGCGTTTCAAAAACATTCTGTGTTTCACTGCTTTGCTATACAATCGTCCGTTTTAGAAAAGTTAGGATTGTTTGGAACCGCCTTTATTATGAAAATCGAATGTAAGTATTTGCAAAAACGTGAGATTTGAAAATAGTTTTTAATGCTTAGGAAAAACCCCGTATTGAACGTTTAATAAAAGATAGCAGCCGATATAAAAGTTAGAAAGCAACTAAAATCCCGGAGGCCTTATTACAAAACATAATCCCAATTTAAAAATAAAAATTTAAAGTGAAGTAAAACTTAATCTACTAAAATAACGACGAATGGCCACCACAAAGTCTACCTCGGCTCCAAATCCTCAAAGCTAGGGATTACCTGCAAAAATTAAGCAGAGGGGTGAGTTACTAGAACTCAGTGTGTAACCCCCGAGACAACAATAACTGGGCCCGAGCCCATGCAGTTACAAATTGGGCCTTAGCCCTTACGAAATCAAACTGGGTGAAGCCCATACGAAAACGAATTGGGCATGAGCCCTTTTAACATGGTAAAACAAATAAAAGCATGCAATGCAACCCAGCCCAACCTAATTATCTATTCGCTACACACCACCCATTCCAGCCAAAACACACCGGTGGGGATTTCTACAACCAACCCTCATCCGCTACACACCATCGATGGCAGTCACGCTGCTCATTGCTGAAATTATGGCTGTGCCACCGAAATAATGTGACAGAGTCACTGAAATATGTGGCAGAGCCACCAAAATACACTTCCCCTTTCATCAATATTATATCCCTTTCCCATGCAACATGTCATAACATCATAATGTGATGGATGCAAACATATATCAATGTATGTTAGATAGCCAGAACACACATTCAAATCATGCTAATTTACTCATAATGGTATGGTCATAAGTTTACTTACCTGGTATATCTCCAACAATACCCACTAGGATATTTCAACTGCATTCCCATTACGGGTATTTTCGCTTTTAGCCGACACATAGTATAACACAAACAAAACGAAATAGAGGTGTGAAATTACACACTTGATTACGTGAAGAACTATAAACTCCTGATCGTCATCACCCTCACTATCAGGAACCACTACGATATGTCTATTCAGATCCGATGTCGCCTCTCTTCCACAACCCGGTGGGAAATCTCGAACGGCTGATACCCTACGCCATTTGAACTTGGGAGCAGAGAATACGAGTCCACTCCCCTCAGGCTCCCTTAACGCAACCTCCTCAGATCGGCTAGCACCCGCCTCCATGAAGAAAGTCTTGATTAGTACTGTACTTTCAGAGAGAAATGATGGTTGTCTAATAAGGAGATTTGGTTATGGCAGGGTAAGACGAAAGGAGAAGGTGAAGTGAACCCGAAGAGATAATTCCTTACCTTACTTACCAAAGCAACTCTGTTCTATCCTCTTGATTGAGTTCCTAAACAACTCACGAGTTAGAAATGATGCTCCCAAAAATAAAGAAGAAACGGCCTTTTGGCCTAAATACTTATAATAAGAACGTCCATCCATCACCTATATTCGGCCAAGACTGACTTACCACCCACTTTTCGAAATCCGAAGGATTACTGAGCATAGGAGAGAGTTGCCTTATCCTTACAACAATCGACCTTAATCAAAGAAGAACCGATCCAAGACAAGTTCGGCTATGGGATTTAATCCGAAGTATACATTCCATGTTAAGAGAAGATAAGAAGGGATTAGTTGAGAACAAAAAAAAAGGTGAAATAGTCACTTTAGCTATAGAAAATGCAAGAGCAAAACAAGACGAAAGAAGAAAGAGAATGACCAAGATCGAAGAAACCAAGAGATGCTCAACGAGTCCCCTCCTTGCTAAAAATGGAATCAAAATGGCTAACCTAGCAATGAGGAGTATTCGACCTAGAAAGAAAAGATCACGATTTGAGAGAGTTTTATGTTCAACTCACAGAGAACTGAGAGAAGAAGAGATGAGAAGTAGCAAAGAAGGCCTTAATTTCCGAGAACAGGGATAGTAGGTGAATTCGGCTATTGGTGTTTGTCAACAAGCAAGAAAAGAAATGAAGACGTCTAAAGAGAGATGAACAAATGATGAAAAGCCACTCCAAAGACTTAAGTTTCGGCAAAAGAAAATGAAATTAAAAGTTGAAACCCGATTGACACAAAAAGAAAAGAATGCTTTCAAATGCACAAATGCTAAGAAAGAAAATGCTCCAAAAATTCAGCACACACCCAACCAAAACCGAAAATGCTCCAAAAGACTCCTCTCTCTTTTTCTTCTTTTGACCGAATTTACTGCCCCCACACACTTCCCAATTTCGGCCAACTCCTTCCACACGCCAAATCCCTTGATTCTCTCCTCCACTCAGTCTCCATCCATCATTTGAAATGGTTGACCACTTCAAACTCCCCAAACTCCTCTCCTCCATTCATCCAAACCTGTTTGACCCATTCAACTCCTCCTTGGTAGAGTCCCAGTCGAATGTCACCTCTTCTCCACCTTGAGCACAAAAAAACAAAGCCCTTGTTGCAGCAGATGGGAATCGAACACTCTCCCTCCCTTCCATGCTCCATTGTGACGCCAACACCACTCCACCAAGTGCTCCTTTGCGTCATCAAACACCAACAATTATGCTTAACTCCTGCTTCCCCTAGCTCTCTCCCCTTATGCCCAAAAAGAAAAATTTCACCAAAGCTCTGGCTCGAACCTAAGCCTCCCCAGGACCCCCAAACACACCTAAATAACAAGCTAAGCGAGCTAAACACATGCAACAACACAAAAATGCCAGACCCCTAATTTAAGGATGTTACAATTCTACCCCTTAAAGAAATTTCAGCCTCGAAATTTACCTGATTAAAAGAGTTGAGGGTATTACTGTCGCATCACATCTTCCGGCTCTCATGTGGCTTCCTCTGAACCGTGATTACGCTATAATACTTTAACCAATGGAACCAATTTATTCCTTAATACCTTAATATCCCGATCCATGATCTACACTGGTTCTTCTTCAAAGACAGACAAGGTCTTACCTCAATTTCTTCCACCAGCACTACGTGAGATGGATCTAAACGATAACACCTTAGCATCGAAACAAGGAATACATTATGTATTTGACTCAACTTTGGGGGTAACTCAAGCTGATAAGCCACTGGCCCTACACGTTTCAACACCCGATAAGGCCCGATGAATCTGGGGCTCAACTTGCCCTTTCGTCCAAACCTTAAAACCTTCTTCCAAGGTGAGACTTTCAAGAAGACACGATCCCCCACTGAAAATTCTATCTCCCTATGCTTCAAATCCGCATACGATTTCTGTCTATCAGAGGCCTCTTTTAACCGGTCCCGAATTAGCTTGACCTTTTCCTCTATTTCTGAAATCAATTTTGGACCTAACAACTGTCGCTCACCTAACCCCGTCCAACAGGTAGGGGTACGACACCTACGACCATACAACGCCTCATAAGGTGCCATTCGAATGCTGGACTGATAACTATTGTTGTACGCGAATTCAGCCAATGGCAAGTAATCTTCCCAACTACCCCTGAAGTCAATCACACAACCCCTTAACATGTCCTTCAGAATCTGAATTACCCTTTCCAACTGACCATCAGTCTGTGGGTGGAATGCTGTGCTGAAATCTAGTCTTGTACCCAAAGCTTCATGTAACGCCTTCCAGAACCGTGATGTAAATCTAGGATCCCTGTCTGATATGATTGACACGGGTACCCCATGCAACCTCAAGATTCCTGCCACATATAGCTTGGCCAACTTCTGTAACGAATAGTCGGTACGAACCGGTATGAAGTGTGCGGACTTAGTCAACCGGTCAACAATTACCCACATTAAATCTTTCTTAGTAGGCGTAAGGGGCAGCCCACTAACGAAATCCATCGTTATCCTCTCCCACTTCCAAAGTGGAATCTTCACCGGTTGCAGCAACCCCGAAGGCAACTGATGCTCTACCTTTACTTGCTGGCATGTCAAACACTTACTCACAAAGTCGGTAACTTCCCGTTTCAGACCAGGCCACCAATACAGTTCACGTAAATCTCGATACATCTTACTTCCACCGAGATGCATAGCGTATGGGCTACTATACGCTTTCCGTAGAATCATCTGCCTCAATTCAGAGTCCTTCAGCATACAAATTCTTCCTCGAAAACACAATAGCCTTTCACTGTTCAGGCTAAAATCCCCTGTCTCCCCACCTTGCACTTGCTGAAATCGAGAACCCAACGATTCATCCAACAATTGCTTCTCTTTAATCTGACTTATCCATAACGGTTTCACTTGAAGTTCCGCTAACAAGCTGCCATCTTCGTAAAGACTGAGATGAGCAATCATTACTCTCAAATCTGATATCACCTTACGACTCAACACATCCGCCACCACGTTGGCTTTACCCGGGTGATACTCAATCGAGCAGTCATAGTCTTTTAGCAACTCTATCCACCTCCGTTGCCTTAAATTCAACTCCTTCAAGGTGAGGAGATATTTCAGGCTCTTATGATCCGTATAGATAACCGTCTTTTCCCCGTACAGATAGTGCCTCCATATCTTTAGGGCGAACACCACTGCCACCAGCTCCAAGTCATGAGTGGGGTAGTTCATCTCATGTGGCCTTAGCTGACGAGATGCATATGCTACTACCTTCCCTTCCTACATCAATACGTAACCTAGACCTGTGTGTGATGCATCACAATAGACGACAAATTCCTTCCTAGCCTCAAGCTGAATCAACACTGGCGCCTTAGTCAGAATCTTCTTTAACTTCTCAAAACTTTCCTGTTGCTTATCGGCCTAAACAAACGGCACTCCTTTTTGTAGCAACTTGGTTAAAGGTGCAGCAATCAACAAAAACCCCTCAACGAATCTTCTGTAGTACCCAGCTAGACCCAGAAAACTTCAAATTTCAGACACTGACTTCGGTTGCCTCCAATCTAACACGGCTTCGACCTTTCAGGGATTGACTCTAATCCCTTCAGCAGACACAACGTGCCCCAAGAACGTCACTTCCTTCAGCCAAAACTCGCACTTCCTAAATTTAGCATAAAGTTGCTTCCCTCTCAGTATCTGCAGAATAATCCAAAGATGCGAATCATGCTCCTCCTCAGTCCTTGAGTACACCAAGATATCATCTATGAATACCACCACGAACCGGTCTAGATAGGGTTAGAAGACCTGGTTCATCATATCCATAAAAGCAGTTGGTGTATTTGTTCACCCGAACGGCATCACTAGAAACTCGTAACGCCCATACCGAGTTTAGAACGCAGTCTTATGAATATCTGCCTCCTTGACCTTTAGCTGATGGTGCCCAGATCTTAAATCTATCTTCGAGAAAACCGAAGCTCCTCGTAGTTGATCGAACAAATCGTCAATCCTTGGTAACGGGTGTTTGTTCTTAATAGTCAACTTGTTCAATTGCCTATAGTCAATACACATTCGCATCGACCCGTCCTTTTTCTTGACGAACAATACCGGGGCTCCCCACGGTAATACACTTGGTCGGATAAACCCCCGATCCAACAGCTCTTGGATCTGATCCTTTAGTTCTGCCAGCTCCTTCGACACCATCCTATAAGGAGCGATGGACACTGGAGCCGTTCCTAGCAATAACTCAATGCCAAATTCAGCCTCACGATCCGGAGGCAATCCCAGAAGTTCTTTAGGAAAGACGTCCGAGAACTCTTTTACCGTTCTGACATCCCCTACGAAGAAATCTTTGGCATCCAATGAACTGACGAATGCCAAAAATTCCTTGCACCCTTTTTACACCATCTTTTCTGCCTTTAGTGCAGAAACCACATTGGACAGGTAATTACTTCTTTCTCCTATCACCAGCACCTCCTTATCCTCGGAAGTCTTCAATATCATGTGCTTCGCAGCATAATCCAAGTTTGCACGATGCCTAACTAGCCAGCCCATACCTAAGATCAGATCAAACTCATCGAATGGTAATTCCATCAAGTCTGCCGGGAAAGCCATCCCTTGCACTTCTAAAGGCACATTCCTAAATAGTTTGTTCATTACCACCGATTGTCCTAGAGGGCTAACCACATACATTTCTCTAGCAGCCATCTAAAATTTAATGCTCAAAGTTCCAGATACAGTACAGGCAACATATGAATGTGTAGACCCAATATCTATCAATGCTGTAAAGGGTGCATCAAATATAACAAACGAACCGGTTATGACGTTCGGTGTGTCGCCATCCTCTCGCCGTCGAGCTGCATAGACTAACCCCGGCTGTCTTGCATCTGTATTACCAGCCCCTCTACTCAGTGCTCCACGACCTCGACCAAAACCATTTTCTCCTCTGGCCGAACCACGACCTCTCGGCGGCTGCTGACCACCTCTCCTTGACTGAACAAAACCCTGACCTATTGTCTGCATCCTTTCCAACTCTTGTGGACAGTCTTTTATCAGATGATCCCTAGATCCACATTTAAAACATCCTCCAGTTCTTCTCCAAAACTCCCCAGGATGTGTTCTCCCACACTATGCACAAGGTCGCAGCTGACCTGTAGTAATTGGCATCACAGCTCGAACTGGCCCCTCTAACTTAGGCCTCTTTTGGAAACCCCCAGTAGACCCTGACGTCCCAAAACTTCTCTTATTCTTACCCCTGTCTTTATCTCGGTTCTTCCTCTCAGAATGTTTCACCTCTTCAATGATTTTAGCCTTCTCAACCAGTATAGCAAAATCTCTTTCCCGCTGCGGATCTATCAGTACTCGCCGCTCATCTCACAGACCATCCTCGAACCGAACACAATGTTCATAACCAGTTCTGACGATACCCCGAGCGTAACGGCTTAGGCGCAGGAACTCCGCCTCATATTCAGCCACGAACTTTTTCCCCTGGACCAAGTTTAGAAATGCCTTCCTCTGGGCGTCCACATAACTCGCCCCACATACTTTCCCTAGAACATTGTCTTAAAGAAGTCCCAGGTGATACGGTCTGCCGGTGTACCCTCCCTTACCGTGAGCCACCACTGGTACGCCTCATCTCGTAGGAGGGACACTGCTTCTTTCAATTTTTCCTCCGCCGTGCAGTCCAGATCATCCATAATTCGCTCAACTGCTTCCAGCCAGTATTCAGCTACGTTTGGGGCTACACCGAAAATACCCCTAAATATCTCAGCCTATTGGCCCGAAGTCGTTCAAGGATAGATTTCTGGGCTACCGATCCAATGCTTGCTTTAGCAACCTGTTCCAAAACTAGTAACATCGCTTGGGACAAAGCATCGTCCCCTCCAGTTCTGTCTTGAGACCCTACTTCTGCTACTAGCGATGATGGCGCTTCACCCTTCGGCACATGCCCTGATTCTGAGGATCCAGCCTCAGCACCCTAACCCCTACCACGGCCATGTCTACCACGTCCACGTCCTCTAGTGCTTATGTTCGCTAGATCAAATTAATCTGACTAAAAATTTTATGAATTAGTATATCATTTCAATGCTTATTAACAATGTTTTATGCAATGTGAGTATAGTAGTTGTTTCCGCAAATCAAATTTCCTAATGTCTTAGTCTCTAAAGTCTTAACTCTTATAGCTAGCAGTCATAAAACACTAATTCTAAGAATTCCTTCTAAAATCATTTCATAATATTAGAAAAAATCAGAAGACTTACGGATTTGGTGCCAGAGACTCGGGTGCCATACTTCCAAAAAGACATATATTTTTCTAAACCATATTTTAAACCAATTTTGGAAAAATGTTGCCGAACCCAATCCACAGCCGAGTTTTGTAACCAGGCTCTGATACCACAAAATGTAACACCCTAAACCCGACCTAAACGCTACGACCAGATCTAAAAACAAGGGTTGTGAAAGAAACTACGCGTGTTGGAACGCCGGACTGTTGGAACGCCGGTACCCCATGGCGCAGTAGAATAAAATTAGATCCGGCGATCCAAATCATGAATCCATGTGTGAGGAACGAATCGGGGTGAAATAAAGGTTTCGAAATTACCAAAACTTCAATCTGAGTAGACAGCGACGCCTTGTCAACAAGAGTTTTGATCTACTGTCGAATCAAGCCACAACCTTTTCCGATGTCGGCCTCTACATAATCCACCCGGTTTGACTATGAACGGAAGAAATCTCCAAAACTGTTTTGGAGGTTTATTTGCTTGACGGCTGCTAGACCTAACAAGCAATCACTTAGGGTTTTCCCATAAGCTTTGTCTCTTTTAAATACCTTTTATATTGGGTATCCTTTTAATTGGGCCTTTTATAATGGGTATCTTTTTCATTGGGCCCATTTAATTGGTATCCTTTTAATACCCTTTTATAATTGGTATCTCTTGAATGTATCATAAGATTAAATAAATACAATAAAATTTTTAACCGAAAATTATAATTACATTAATTATATCCGAAAATTATAATTACATTAATTATAATAAGGATTTCGGTAAACTATATTTATTTAAATTTATATATGAATCAAATTCATATATTAATAGAATTATGTTGTCATTATGTGTACAACATCCTTATACATATAATATGTTCAATATTTGATTACCCAATTAAATTAATTCTTTAATTAATTTAATTCATGTGACAACCAAAAACAATACCAATTTTATTTTATTCCGTTCATTTAAACCATAGGGTGTGACCCTGTAGGTTCTTGCAACGTTAGCAGTAATAATAGAACGATTCTAATGTCACATACAATGAGTGGCATCTAGCAATGCATCATTGCTACCTAAGTTACAAGAAGTCATGATTCCACATAACTTTTTGTGATTAACCTTTCATGCATTAATCCTTAAGTCCTTTATCTCTGGAATGGACACAAGTCATGGAATAGTCACACTTGTATAGTCCATCCCATGTTTCTTGATATCTTGAGTAGACTATGATATACAAATTAGTATGACATCTCATGTCAACTTATTTGAGCATGGCCATGCATTTCTAGTCTCACTCAATCAAGTGGCCTAAGATATTACTCCCATTATGTAGGAAGGACTTATCCTATATTGATCAACCATATCCCTTTACATAGATTGTGGTATATCCAACATCAGCCTTTATAGAACAACCAGTTACGGTGTACGTTTGACTGTATCAAAATATACAACTTACGATGTTGAGATAATAATTATCTCAAGTCTGAGGATCATATACATATTAATCACTATGAGTAATGTTGTGACAATTACATCATAATCCGATAAACATACTCATAACGGGTCAATCCAATATGTTGTTCTCTAACACACATATTCATGCATTGATTTTGACAATCCACATCAATGACAACTCTTTATCATCAATCAACTACATGTTAGTCTTAATGCATTATTGTTGTCCTAGTCAACAATAATACTCGACTAAGGATCTTTTAAGAATAATCATATTATTCTCAGGACATTATTATAAAACAGTTTATTTGTATACACAGATAGAAAAACTGTAATAATAATGACAACGCTTTATATTAATAAATATGGTAAATAAAGTATGTTATAACAACCATCTCATGATTGATCTTTGGGCATACTCTTACAACGCGTTCATTAAACTTCAAGTTTCGTAGCTGATGAAAATTCATCTTGTTCAATAGTTTTCTAAAAAAAAAAAGAAATATTAGGGTTGCTGTTTTCAATTACTTGGTTTACAAATAATCAGGTTCGATGACTTTTAGGAAAATGTTGTTTCAAAAGAAAGTTTTAGGAAGTCGAAAAATCTAAGCGATTGTCTAGCGAAGTTGTTTGTTGAAAATGTTGCGTTTTAAAAACATTTTGTGTTTCATTGTTTTGCTATACAATCGCCTGTTTTAGAAAAGTTAGGATTGTTTGGAACTGCCTTTATTATGAAAATCGAATGTAAGTATTTGCAAAAACGTGAGAATTAAAAATAGTTTTTAATGCTTAGGAAAAACCCCGTATTGAACGTTTAATAAAAGATAGCAGCCGATATAAAAGTTAGAAAGCAACTAAAATCCCGGAGGCCTTATTATAGAACATAATCCCAACTTAAAAATAAAAATTTAAAGTGAAGTAAAACTTAATTTACTGAAATAACGATGAACGGCCACCACAGAGTCCGCCTCGACTCTAAATCCTCAAAGCTAGGGATTACCTGCAAAAAATAACCAGAGGGGTGAGTTACTAGAACTCAGTGTGTAACCTCCGAGACAACAATAACTGGGCTCGAGCCCATGCAGTTACAAATTGGGCCTTAGCCCTTACGAAATCAAACTGGGCGAAGCCCATACGAAAACGAATTGGGCCTGAGCCCTTTTAACATGGTAAAACAGATAAAAGCAAGCAATGCAACCCAGCCCAACCTAATTATCCATCCGCTACACACCACCCATTCCAGCCAAAACACACCGGTGGGGATTTCTACAACCAACCCTCATCCGCTACACACCATCGATGGTAGTCACGCTACTCATCGCCGAAATTGTGGCAGTGTGACCGAAATAATGTGACAGAGTCACTGAAATATGTGGCAGAGCCACTGAAATACACTTTCCCTTTCATCAATATCATATTCCTTTCCCATGCAACATGTCATAATGTCATAATGTGATGGATGCAAACATATATCAACGTATGTCAGATAACCAGAACACACATCCAAATCATGCTAATTTACTCATAATGGTATGGTCATAAGTTTACTTACCTGGTATATCTCCAACAATACCCACTAGGATATTTCAACTGCATTCCCATTACGGGTATTTCGGCTTTTAGCCGACACATAGTATAACACAGACAAAACGAAATAGAGGTGTGAAATTACACACCTGATTACGTGAAGAACTATAACTCCTGATCGTCGTCACCCTCACTAACACGAACCACTATGATTTGTCTATTCAGATCCGATGCCGCCTCTCTTCCACAACTCGGTGGGAAATCTCGAACGGCTGATACCCTACGCCGTTTGAACTTGGGAGCAGAGACCACGAGTCCACTCCCCTTAGGCTCCCTTAACGCAACCTCTTCAGATCGGCTAGCACCCGCCTCCATGAAGAAAGTCTTGATCAGTACAGTACTTTCAGAGAGAAACGATGGTTGTCTAACAAGGAGATTTGGTTATGGCAGGGTAAAACGAAAGGAGAAGGTGAAGTGAACTCGAAGAGAGAATTCCTTACATTACTTACCAAAGCAGATCTATTTTATCCTCTTGATTGAGTTCCTAAACAACTCACGAGTTAGAAATGATGCTCCCAAAAATAAAGAAGAAACGGCCTTTCGACCGAAATACTTATAATAAGAACATCCATCCATCACCTATATTCGGCCAATACTGACTTACCACCCACTTTTTGAAATCCGAAGGATTACTGAGCACAGGAGAGAGTTGCCTTATCCTTACAACAATCGGCCTTGATCAAAGAAGAACCGATCAAAGATAGGTTCGGCTATGGGATTTAATCCGAAGTATACATTCCATGTTAAGAGAAGATAATAAGGGATTAGTTGAGAACAAAAAGAAGGTGAAATAGTCACTTCGGCTATAGAAAATGCAAGAGCAAAACGAGACGAAAGAAGAAAAAAAATTACCAAGATCGAAGAAACCAAGAGATGCTCAACAAGTCCCCTCCTTGCCAAAAATGGAATCAAAATGGCTAACCTAGCAATGAGGAGTATTCGGCCTAGAAAGAAAAGATCACGGTTTGAGAGAGTTTTATGTTCGGCTCACAGAGAACTGAGAGAAGAAGAGAAGAGAAGTAGCAAAGAAGGCCTCAATTTCCGAGAACAGGAATAGTAGGTGAATCCGACTATTGGTGTTTGTCAACAAGCAAGAAAAGAAAAGAAGACGTCTAAAAAGAGATGAACAAATGACGAAAAGGCACTCCAAAGACTTAAGTTTCGGCAAAAGAAAATGAAACTAAAAGTTGGAACCCGATTGACATGAAAAGAAAAGAATGCTCTCAAATGCACAAATGCTAAGAAAGAAAATGCTCCAAAAATTCGGCACACACCCAACCAAAACCGAAAATGCTCCAAAAGACTCTTCTCTATTTTTCTTCTTTTGACCAAATTTACTCCCCCCACACACCTCCCAATTTCGGCCAACTCCTTCCACACACCAAATCCCTTGATTCTCTCCTCCACTCACTCTCCATCCATCATTTGAAATGGTTGACCACTTAAAACTCCCCAAACTCCTCTCTTCCATCCATTCAAACCTGTTTGACCCATTCAACTCCTCCTTGGTAGAGTTTTAGCCGAATGTCACCTCTTCTCCACCTTGAGCACAAAAAAACAAAGCCCTTGTCACAGCAGATGGGAATCGAACACTCTCCCTCCCTTTCATGCTCCATTATGATGCCAACACCACTCCACCAAGTGCTCCTTTGCGTCATCAAACACCAACAATTATGCTTAACTCCTACTTCCCCTAGCTCTCTCCCCTTATGCCCAAAAAGCAAAATTTCACCAAAGCTCTGGCTCGAACCCGAGCCTCCCCAGGACCCCCAAACACACCTAAATAACAAGCTAAGCGAGCTAAACACATTCAACAACACAAAAATGCCTGACCCCTAATTTAAGAATGTTACAAGGACAGTGACGTACCTTTAATTTTAGGACGACCCTTTTTAGCAACTTCTAAAACTATTATAGATGTTGGCGTAGGTGAATTGATACTTTGTGTAAGCGATGACACAACTAAACTCCAAGCTCATGATTCTGTTAGGATATCTAGTAATCAAGATGATATTGCAAGTTCTTTTGATGTGAGTAACCTTGTGGCTCAACCTTCTTTGCAAGAAATTCCTCGAAAAAAGGTGATAGAGCCACAGTCTAGCTCAATTAACAAAAATAGAATAACTCATAAAGAACGAAGGCTTCAAATTGATGAATTAGACGAATGGTGGACACATGTTAAAGAGAAACCAAGGATGCACGATGTAGAACTTAAACAACATCATAACGAGCTTCAAGATGAAACAAATCAATTTAAGGTTGGAGACCAGGTACTGTTGGACAAAGCAGACCCTCGAGTTGTCACTTCAAAGCCAAATGCAAATGGAGCAACTCCTTTTACGGTACTAAATGTCTTTCCACACGGTACGGTCAAGGTAAATCATTCTAAATTAGGCAACCTTAAGGTAAATAGCACTCGACTTAAACCTTACTTTGATATTAGAACTAGTAGCAAGAGAGAGGAGTGTCAACTCCTCAAACCACCACGACCATGCGAATGAGAGGTAAGTCACGCTTAGACTCTAAATAAGCGCTTCTCGGGAGGCAACCCGAGTACTAACCCTACTAATTAGTTTATTTTTACTTCCTTTCATGTTTAAATGCAGGTTTTTGTCCCACACGGCATGGACACACGGGCGTGTCCTTGGCCGTATGGAAATAGGGCTAAAATTTTTCCAAAAATCCACAGAGACACGGCCTTAAATTAAACCACACGAGCATGCAACACAGCCGTATGGACCACACGGCCTAGACACATAGGTGTGTCCTAGGCCGTGTGAAACCTGGAACAAAATTTTTTGAATTTTAAAATAAGTCAGAGAGTTACATGGGCAAGGCACATGGCCATGTGCGAGACACGGCCTAGCCACACGGGCGTGTGGTAGGTCACACGAGCGTGGGAGAAGCGAAGGATGATACATATGGCTGTGCGACTCAGCCGTGTGAAGACTGGGCTATTTTTTCCCCTCGATAAACACGGGTTGAAAACAAGCCACATGGTCGTGTGGCCTAACAAGGACCCTCACACAACCGTGTCACCCTATAAAAACCCTAACCCCTTTTCTCTTTTCTTATTTTGTCTTCTTGTTTTATCTTATTTCTATTTCTATTTTTATTTTTATTTTATTTTTATTTTATGTTACTTATTATCTTTTAAAGACTTGTCTAATATATTTTGAACTCTATTTTAATTTTTATGATTGTTTCTAATCGAGTAATCCTTTAATCTTTTTTCACAGTTGTGTTTATTTTCTTAATAGTTGCTCAGAATCATGCACTTCAGTTAGCTATGTCCACAACTCCGCTTTAAATTTTTTTCTAATTATGGGTTTTATCATACGCTGATTTTTAACATGCAAAGATTCATAAGGAAAATGAGTTTTCTTAAAACGTAAATAAAGGTTTTCCAAAGAGGTTGACAAATGTAATATAAGTCGTGAATAATGTAACTTGGTATTTTCCTCAAACACTGCTAAACCTATTTTCAGAAGATCGCACACCCCAACATTGTTTTCCAAATGTTATTTTACAAAATCTACTAAATTTCGGTTCCTTCCTAAAGAAAGAAAAAAAAACAAATAGATCTACTGGTTTTTATCATCTAGTCACCCTTATCAAGAGTTTAAAAAGTTCTAACTTAACTAGATTCTTAATAGCCCTTAAACCTGGTGTTAAACTAGGAAATTTTCTTCAAATCGCGACGTTTTCCAAAGTTTTAAAACCTACTTCCTCTGTAACATTTCGGATTCGGTCGTAACGTATTGACCGGGTTCGGGGTGTTACATATTCGTCGTTCCATACACATTCATCACAATATAGTCTCATATGCATATACATAATTTAATACAAATACATTCATTTGTATATAGACTTACCTCGAGTTCGGTTTAACGGAAACGGACACGGCTACTCGATTACTTTCGATTTCCCGCGATCTAAGTCCATTTTCTTCGGTTCTTGATCTATACATATTCAAATTTAACCCTTTTATTCACTAATTCATCCGGTTCAATCCAAAAACACATTTTTAGGGCAGTTTACAATTTAGCCCACACATTTTCACATTTTGTCATTTTAGTCCCTATTTCACAAAATCACAAAATACACCAAATTTGCTTATACCCATGCTTGGCTGAATACACACTATGCTCATATCAATCCATACATTTCATTTATTTCACAAATTAGTCCCTCAAAATTTCATTTTCTCAATTTACTCCAACATACTCAAATTCTAAAATACTCAAATTCACCAAAAACTCAAAGATAGACTATGATAATCATATACATATCTTTCATATTTCACTATAAAACATCACAAATCACATGAGTTCATCAAAATCTCATTTCAAAAACATCATCAATTCTCAAAATTAAAACACGGGTTTTGAAATAGACGAAGCAACAATTACGAAAACGTAGAAATTATTAAAAACGGATAAAAAACTAACCTTGAAGATCAAACCTAGCCGAAACCTTTGAAGTTCTTATTCTTTCTTTTCTTTTGTATATTTGGCTAACAAGGATGAACATATGACTTGTTTTCATATTATTTTTATTATAACATTACTTATTAATTCATTTAGAAAATTAACCTTATAAACAAACATATATAACACTTAAATATAAGGCCATTAATGTCCTTTATCCAGCCACTAACTTGTTAAGTGGTTTAATTGCCTGATAAGGCCTCTACATTTAAAAGCCACATCAACTAAGTATCTTTTCATAAAGCATGCAAATTTGCACTCAATGTAATTTAATCCTTTCCTCAAATTGAGCATATAAACGGAAAAATTAACCCACAAAAATTTCACACATACTAATTCACATATCAGTAGCACAGAAAAATAATATTAAAATATTATTCTAAGTCAGATTTTGTTGTTTCAAAACCACTGTTCTGACTAGGGTCTAAACCGGACTGTTACACCTAGCGTGAGTAAGAGTCTAGCTATACATGCCATATGTGGATCGTGATAGTGTGGTATCTCCCGGCTCTAACGATATTGTTTTGTTAAGATAGAGATGATTCCTAATCGAGCTAATTTCGATAAGATTGTAAGTGATAATGAGGTAATTGAAATGTGCTTATGCATTGATGAAATTCAAAGAGGTATGATAGAGGTTTATGACATGTGTGTGATAAGGTATGAAATGAGGTAATTCTAAGTTGAGGAATGAAATGAGAGTTATAAGGTGATAAGCTTATCTATGTTGGTTCGATATGCATACAGTGTTATATACTCAACCTATTTGGTTGAGTGAATATGGTGAGTAAACTTACCCAGTGAATGGGATATGTATGTATGTGTAACTGCTTGACTGATGTATAATCAGTATGTCCACATAGTTGAATTTCATGTGCGACTGTTAAAGTAGATGATGTATAATTTTTTGTTTTGTGACTCTGTTGGGCTTTGCATCATTTATTATCTGTCATGTGATTATGATTGTTGCCATTGTGTATGGGCCACGGCTCATAATGTGTTTGTGGGCCCAAGCCTTTTATGTGTTTTCGGGATTTACACACTGAGTCTTGGTGACTCACCCTATTATTTTTCCCTAACTTTTCATATGAGCAGTAGATCGTGGACATGGGAGCCGAGACGGACTCGAGGGGCCATCAAGTTTTTATTTCTATAGACTATTTTTGGTTTTCCTTTAAGTTTTGTTTTGGGAATATTTAGGTAATAAGGCCCCATAGTTTATATTCGCCTAAGTAGTTTTTTTAATATTTGCAACTTATGAATTTATGTCAGGGGTTTATTTATACCAAATAATAATAATACAAGGTTTCTTTTCAAATGTCACTTATTTATTCAAATATTGCCTAATAACTTATGATTTTCTAAAACCAACTTAGCAAAAGATTTTAACGTTCAACCCGTAGCATACCAGATCTGGTCGAAACGTATGGGCGGGGTTTGGGGTGTTACAACGTCCATATGTTATAGTTATTTCGAAAACCATGTTAAACTTTAGAAATTTAAGTTTAATAATTAGGCAGTTGAAGCAATAATAAAACCCAAATGTAAAGTCAAATTGGAGATACAAGGCCTTATTACATCCCAATGAAAATAAAGTAATTAAAATAAAGTCATTCGAAACTAATTAAAAACTTCTAAGTAGCTTGCAGTGTGGCCACCTTCGAGTCCTCTTCCACGTCGAGCCGTCTACTGAGAGTTACCTGAAACATTAAATAAAAGGGAGTGAGTTTCAAAACTCAGTGTGTACGTCCCTTGGTAATCCAATCAACATGCAATTATCACATTGGGCCTAAGCCCTATCAAAATCGATGGTCTTGGGCCTTAGCCCACAATGACCTCATATCACATCAGTATCACATGAATGCAATGCTCCCAACCCAAATCCAACCCTACACTCCATTTCCTTCCAACCCTACACTCCTGTGGGGATATAAATATCAACCCACCCATCCCTATACTCCAAAGGTAGCACCAACAGCGGCACTACTCAAACGTTGTAGCAAGGCTGCTAAGCATATAATGGGCTTAAAGCTACCGGTGGATCCACGGTGTCAAGCGACTGTGCGATCCTCCCATATCTTCCTCCGTATCATCAAACCCACCCAAGTGCAACATATATCTCATGAATGCAACATACACATTTTCACACATTAAGCACTTAAGGGTATTTTAGTCATTTCACTACTCAAGGGTATTTTTGTAAATCTACCCTATAGGGGTATTTTCGTAATTCTACCCTACAGGGGTATTTTTGTAATTTCATTCATCTTGGGTATTAGTTAAGAACTTTGGCCCATCAACAAATTCTTTACGGCTAAAGTGAACAGACACTATGCACCAGGTAGGATCCCAGAGAAGAGGAGGTGGGTCACTAGGACCGCTTAAGTACCAAGCTCTCCCTATATCCAATCCTAGACATGCATATGCCTATTGTCACACTCTAACCTAGCGACTTGTCGACAGACATGTTTTATTATTAAATTAAGTTTTATGCTATTTAAGAATTTATCAGAACTAGGCCTAGAGTCCATTAAAACCCTAGCATGCATTTCTTAAATCCCATAAGGCCCACTAAGCCCAATCATGTCCGTATAGCCCATTAAGCCCAATAATGTTTATGTAGCCCATTAGGCCCGATCATAATCAAATCATACAACCATCCATATCAATCCATAATTCAATTTCACATATCAACTCTTGTCGATTTGGGCCCGCGAGCTCGGTAGGCCCATTTAGCCCCGTCTGGCCCGGTCGGCCAAATAGTGGCCCGAGACCATGAGATCGCTCTCTTGGCCCCGGTAATTGTATAGGTGTTCCTACACAAATGTTCGCAAGCTCATGTGGTTGCCGGCACAAACCTTTCGGCTTTTCGGCATTCCAATTTTTTTCGGGATTTCGACTCTCGCCGATTTTTTGTGAGTGAAGTGTATGTACACACCTAGTTAATGCGATGTGCTACACTATCCCCAGCCTTGAACCTACAACTAATACCAATCTCCAATCAATCACACACTTAACCACAATATTTACCCAAAAATCGAAGCCTTACCATAACCTTACCGTGTGCCACCAGTTCTAGTAGCCCTTCCTAAGCTACTATTCACGAATATCCCCTATATCTGCACCCACACATATACTATCAAAAATCAAGTGACTCATATTCCACACAAGTCACCTCTATAAGCCACACTTACATTCGGCCACTTACTAATCCACAATTGAGACGAGTACACTTACCACTTGCTAGTGATCTTTACCACGCTTGCGGTCTTTGAACCTTACCCTTGTTAAAACAAGGTTAACGACAAGAAAGAGTTAGATAGCCCTCCGGCTTTTACCAAAACAAACTAAAGGAGGTTGACTAAGTACTTACTGAATCCAACCTTTGATCCTCCAGCCTAGATTGCTACTGAATGAGATCCGGCTTTTAAAAGTTGATTAAGAGTAGATAACCACAACCGACTTGTGATGGAGGAAAAACAACAAGGAATCGGCAAAAAGATAGGGCTATTCAATTATAAGGGAGTATTCGGCTTTAGAGAAAGAAGAAGAACGCAACACCAATAGGGATTTCGGCAAAAAAGAATGATGTTTTTTCAGCATTGGAGGAATTCGGTAACGGAAGAAACAAAATGAGGGGGAGAAAAGAAAAGTAATAGAAAACCCAATGAACCTTTCAAAGGAATTCGGCACCCCCCTTTTATAGCCAAAAGCCGAAACTAGCTTCCCCCAAAGTCCCATTCGGCACCAACTCTTCACACTTCTCAGCTTCTAACTTTTCTCCCTGATAACTCTTCAATCTCCTCCTAAATTTCCTCCACAACCATCTCACAAGACCAAATCAAACTCTCAAATGCAAGAGTTCAAATACAACACAAACTCTGGCTGTCCAATTAGCAAAATAAACACTCCAATAAAATACCATGCCACTACTCGAACCTTGGACTCAATTGACTGCTAATGACGCCACCTCCCTGCTCCCTAAGTGGCGCCACTTTGCCACTACACCACAAGCTATTTTTGTGTCATTTTTCTTCTTCATTTATTTAAAAGGCCTACTAACTGATGTCACAGTTTCCTTAGGCTAAAACCAAAATTCTTCCTATATCTTTACTCAATCCCAGGACATCTCCAACAGCCCCTAGACACTCTAAATTCATTAACCCTCAAAGCCCACATGCCAATTGTCATTTTCTCGCTCACTTAAAAATTTTCTGAGACCAAAAGCCCAAAGCCTAATAGGCCCAATTCTACTAGGCCCACATTCGGGGCGTTAAAATTCTACCCCCTTAAAGTAATTTCGTCCTCGAAATTTCCAACTAACTATTAATTATACCGCTCAAGTCACACCATTATGCTTTCACTCTGCACTCTGATTTTACTAACAGTAACACACTTTAACTCTAATTGAACCCTTTACACTTACCAAAAAAAAACCTACCTACTAGAGTAGATAAACCTTGCACGCATACAGTTTCTATACCCAAAATATCGCATCCACGCAAAACATACCCGACTTAATGGTGATTGAACAATCCCGAGCCTGATGCTCCTTAGACCCGCATTTGAAACACGCTCCTGACTTCCTCCAGCATTCACCTGGATGACGCCTTCTGCAATATTCGCAAGCCAGAAAGTTTGGACGTACCTTATCATGCTTTCACAGACCGAGATTGTAGCCCTAGAGAACTGCGATCTCTCTTTTTCTTACAGTCCACGCACCTAACCTGAAGTGTTTCACCAATTTCTTTAACCTCCTCTAACACCTTCTTTACTAGTTGCGTCAGCACATTAGTAACGAATTTCAGGTTACCGCTACTTAGGGTTGCTGGCCTCACTCTGACCTCTGTCTCCTGGACCATCTCATGCTCTGGTGAAGCTGGTGCCTCCCTAGCAGATGTGTGGCCCGATGCTGGGAATCCAGCCCTAACACTTCCACGGCCTCTGTCGCGACCCCTTGCACCTCTTCTAGCGCTCATCGTTGATTCTCGTATTATTAGAATTAGGAATTTTATGAAATTAGTTCATAGTTCCACTGTTTAAAGCACATGTCTTATGCAAGTAACAATTAAAAAGTTGTTTCGTAGTCGTAAATCCACTACAGGCTTAAGTTTCCTATGGGCTTTAGTCTCTAAGAACCTATTGTTTAAAGTAGCCCAATATCTAAATACAGTTCAGTAATTTAAACAAATTACTACAAAAACTTAAGAATCCTGTAAAAACTTTTTAATCTACTTATTTTAAAAACCCAAAATCTAAGGCCCATTTCAAAGCCCAAGCTTTGCAATCGGACTCTGATACCACTAAATGTAACACCCCCAGACCCGGCCCAGACGTTATGGCTGAATTCGGTGATGTCACATCAAAGGGATAATTCCAAAACAACTTTGTTTAGTTAAATTTATGTTCAGTAGGAAATTTACATAGTTGAAAACTTAAGTTTAAGATTCAGAAACCCAAAATCCTTGCAACTTTTTAAGTTATTATAAAAGTCCATGTTTTAAGAAAACGTCCATATGTTATAGTTATTTCGAAAACCATTTTAAACTTTAGAAATTTAAGTTTAATAATTAGGCAGTTGAAGCAATAATAAAACCCAAATGTAAAGTCAAATTGGAGATACAAGACCTTATTACATCCCAATGAAAATAAAGTCATTCGAAACTAATTAAAAACTTCTAAGTAGCTTACAGTGTGACCACCTCCGAGTCCTTTTCCAGGTCGAGCCATCTATTGAGAGTTACCTGAAACATTAAATAAAAGGGAGTGAGTTTCGAAACTTAGTTCGTATGACCCTTGGTAATCCAATCAACATGCAATTATCACATTGGGCCTAAGCCCTATCAAAATTAGTGGTCTTGGGCCTTAGCCCACAATGACCTCATATCACATTAGTATCACATGAATGCAATACTCCCATCCCAAATCCAACCCTGCACTCCATTTCTCTTCCAACCCTACACTCTTGTGGGGATATAAATATCAACCTTGTAACAGCCCGATTTAGGGTCTAGTCGGAATAGTGGTGCTAGACCACAAAACTGACATGAATTTATGAGTTTTTAAGGTTTATGCCATGTTTTCATGCTAGTATGAAAGTTTCGTAAAGTAATTCTGCTAAACTGGGGTTGAATGGTCAAAAAGGACTAAATTGTAAAAGTTGCAAAATATGAGTTTCTAGAAGCTTTTTGTATGAAATAGCTTCAGAATAATAATTATAAGCCCTTAAATAGCAATTTGCCCAAAATTTAATTTTTGGACAAAATTGGCCATGAGATGGTATTATGGAAAATTTTTAAGAGAGGGGCATTTTGGTCATTTACATATTAAATGATAAAAATGGGAAAAAGATGACAAAAATCCATTCATCTTCTTCCCCAAGCTGCCAAAAATTTCCATAGCCATTGTTAGGGCTCTTTCAATTTTTCAAGCTTGCTAGTATGTGCTCCTAAGCCTGGTTTTTGATATTCTTCGTATTTTTGAAGTTCTCGTATTATGAATTAGCTATTTTTAGCTATAAAATGAGCTAATATGCATGTTCAAAAATCTACCCATGAGTGACATGCATGCTAAATGATGTTTTATGGAAGTTTATGAGAGTTTGATGTTAGATAAACATCTTTCCTTTAATGAATTTAATGAAAAATGATAGTATGGACCAATTTGTAAAAGTTATAAAAATTGGTCGTACATACTAGAAATAGTAAGGATTGATGATTGCTATAGTTGAGACTATTAATCAGCTAAGCATGAAGTTTAAGAAAGTTGCATGAAAATCATTTTACGAGCCTAGGGACAAAAGTGCAAATATGAGAAAGTATAGGGGCAAAATAGTAATTTTTCCAAAGAATGAGTAATGAGTAATGAGTCAATTTAGTCAACATGATTATTAAATGATCTATTTCTGATTATAGATCAAGAAAAATGAAGCCCGGATCGAAACCGAGGCAAGAACAAAGTCGAGGACTAATTTGCACAACTACATACATTTTGTATATTGAAGTAAGTTTGTATGATTTCTAAGCTTTATGGTTTTTATCATTAAATTGCTTAGTGTAATGTACACTATTTTCATGAAATGTTTAATGTTATGTTCAACCAAGAAATCGATGTTATTAAATACGAGCAAGTCCCGATTGAATACGAATTTCCAAAGATACTCGATCTACCACATTATGAGCCAGTGTAAGACCATGTTTGGTACATGGCATCAGCAATCAAGCAAGATATCATGTAAGTCCAAGGACTCAAGCTTGGCATTGATTAAGTTATCAAGCAAGATATCATGTAAGTCCAAGGACTCAAGCTTGGCATTGATCAAGTTATCAAGCAAGATATCATGTAAGTCCAAAGACTCAAGCTTAGCATTGATCAAGTTATCAATCAAGATATCATATAAGTCCAAGGACTCAAGCTTGGCATTGATCAAGTTATGAAACAAGATATCATGTAAGACCAAGGACTCAAGCTTGGCATTGAACAAGTTATCATGTAAGGCCAGGGACTCAAGCTTGGCATTGATTCAAGAAGAGATATTCCATGTAAGTCCATATCTAGGATATGGCTTTGACATCAAGTTCATGGCAAGAGATTTAGTATCCTCAGTTATTCGCAAAAATTCATCGGGCAAATGAGTAAAGTTAAAATGTGATAACAAGAAAGCTAAGAAAGCAAAGCTATCATCAAGTTGAAATTGAGTATTATTTATGTTATGATGATGAGTTAGAGATCATGATTATTATATTAAAGTATGCTGATCAATGTGATCAAGTGATACAGGTACCTTGTTTACCTTACAAGTATGAGAATAGTAAGTATCATGAGACAAGTAAGAATCATGTATGAGTAAGTAAGCTTTATAGCTGAAATTATGGTACCATTGTTATGTTAAATGGTTTATATTAAGCAAGTTTATCTAATTTGTGGTATACATGCAAACTTACTAAGCTAAATGCTTAGTCTTTACTTCTTTCTTTCTATGTAGTCCTGCCGAGCTAACTTGTGGATTATCGGAGTCGGAGCTCGTAGTACACTATCAATCCTTATTTTGGTATAGCCGAATTATTTTACTAAGTATGGCATGTATAGGAAGTATTCATTTTGAGAACATGTTTTGAGAAGGGCCACTGTATAGCTATTAAGTTTATTATTCTTTTGTATATGGCTAAGTGCTTTGCCAAATTTGTTTAAGTTTGTTTGTATATAGATATCAATGAAATACGTAGTATTATTCATGAAAGATGAGTTGATATTGAACTGTTGATTTGAGTATGAGTATGATCTTTGTTTCAGGAAGGCAAATGGCTTGGTAAATAGCCTCCAAGTGCCCACACGGTTAGACACACGGGCGTGTGTCTAGGCCGCGCGAACCATACACCTTAATGTTTTAAATCCGGATGGACCATGGTCATATTCCAGGTCGTGTGTATGAGCCGTGTAGGACACACGGTCAAAACATGGGCGTGTGCCCAGGCGGTGTGATTGAAGTTAGTAGCTCCCCATGGTTGTAGACACGGACGTGTCAAGGCCGTGTGAAAGAAGTCAGTAACTCCCCACGGTTGTAGGCATGGGCGTGTCTAAGGGTACACAGGCGTGTCCCAAGTAATATGGGCGTGTGAACCCTGCTTCAAAGTTGAGTTTTCGATTAAGTGTCTGAAATTTTTCGGATAAGAGTTTAAGGCCTCGCAGGCCCACGATACGTATATTTTGACCAAGAAAGAAAAGTTTTCAGTTCGGTTTAAAATTTTACAGCCCGAAAAAGTATGTTCTAGTAAGTCAAGCATGGTAATGTCTTGTATTCAGTTCTAGCATTGGACTCGGGTATAGGGTGTTACATTTAGTGGTATCAGAGCTACCGTTTAGTCGGTTCTAGGACTAACGTAGCACGAGCACGAGTCTAGCTATACATGCCATGCGTGAGAATGTTTTTATAATGATAGTGTGACAACTCCTGACGACTTAAATTGTGTCTATACATATAGTAAATGGATCCCGAAAGAGCTGTGGTGGATGATGTAGAAAGTAACGCACCAGCTCCCGTAGAAGGGACGGTGCCAAATCAGAACGAGAATAGACCCACTACGGTGAGTCAAGGAGAAGGAGAAGAGGCTAGAGAAGCCTTCCTCCATATGATGAATACATGGTATACGGAGTTCATCCGTGCGAGCCCGAATGCACAACCCCCTCCACCCCCGCCTGTTCCACAACCTGCTCCAGTAGCCCCTCAAGTAGTAGAGGTGGTAAGAGGAGATAAACCTCCAATTGATAGGATCAGGAAGCATGGGCAGAAGAATTTCGGGCTAGAAAAGATGATGATCCGGAAAGAGCTGAATTCTGGTTAGAAAATACCATCAGGGTATTTAATGAGCTGTCATGTACCCCTGAAGAATGCATGAAGTGTGTAATCTCTCTCTTAAGAGACTCTGCTTACCAATGGTGGAATACCCTTGTGTTGATAGTACCGAGGGAAAGGGTCACATGGGAATTCTTCCAAGAAGAGTTCAAGAAAAAGTATATCAGCCAAAGGTTTGTAGACCAGAAGAGGAAGGAATTTCTAGAGCTGAAGCAAGGCAAGATGTCAGTAACTGATTATGAGTGTGAGTTTGTACGACTCAGTAAGTACGCTCACAAATGTGTGTCCACTGAGGCCATTATGAGTAAGAGGTTTGAAGATGGGTTAAATGAGAACATCAAACTGTTTGTTGCTGTCCTAGAATTAAAGGAATTTGTTGTGTTAGTAGAAAGGGCTTGTAAAGCCGAAGAACTAGTATAAGAGAAGAAGAAGTCTGAAATGGAGTCTCGTGACTCTAGAAAGAGACAGTGGAATAAGTCATTCCAATTTTCGTCCAAGAAGTCAAGAGATTTCCTGTTCGATCGACTACTTTCACTGGGTTTTTAAGGAAAGACAAGAGTAAACAGTATTAGGGGAACAAAGCACAGACGACTTCAGTTGCAAGTGTTGGAAATTTTTGATCTGACAGATCCGAATGTCCACAATGTGGCAAACGCCATATGGGAGAATGCTAAGCACATGAAAATGCATGCTTTAGATGTGGTTCCCAAGACCATTATATAAAAGATTGTCCAGAGATGGTGAAAGAAGAAAGAACTCAAAACCCAAAATCTGGGAGTACGGTCAGAGAGAGACCGTAGAGGAACCTGGGAAGTGGGGTAAGTGGAAGAGGTAATCTCAGAGAGCAGGCCGTGAGACCCAAGGGTAGAGCGCCTGTAAGGACTTATGCCATTCGCGCTTGCGAAGAGGCATCTTCTCATGATGTTATTACGAGTACCTTTTCTCTTTTTAATATTAAAGTTATTGCTTTAATAGATCCCAGATCCACACACTCTTACATTTGCATGAAATTAGTATCCGGTTTAAGTATGCCTATAGATACTATAGAATTTATGATTAAGGTGTCTAATCCTTTAGGCAAGAGTGTGTTAGTTGATAAAGTTTGTAAAGATTGTCCATTAATGATTTAGAGATCATTTGTCCATTAATGATTAGAGGTCATTGCTTTAAAGCAAATCTTATGTTGTTACCATTTGAAGAATTTGACCTCGTTCTTGGTATGGACTGGTTCACTACTCATGATGTGATTATTAATTGTGGGAAGAAATACACTGAGATGATATGTGAGAATGGGGATACTCTTCATGTAGAATCAGATGAACAAGGTAGATCGCCGGTAATGATTTCTCATATGATGGTGCAGAGATATATAAGAAAGAGGTATGAGGCATTTTTGGCCTTTGTGATGAATGATAAAGAGACAGAGTTAAAGATTGATTCAGTGCCGATAGTATGTGAGTATGTGGATGTCTTTTTCGAGGAATTACCAGGACTACTAGCAATTAGAGAAGTTGAGTTCAGCATTTAGCTAACTCCCGGTATTGTACCGATATCTATTACTCCTTATAGAATGGCTCCAACAGAGTTGAAAGAGCTAAAGTCACAGTTGCAAGACTTGACAGACAAAGGCTTTGCAAGATCAAGTTGTTCACCATGGGGTGCTCCGATTTTATTTGTGAAAAAGAAAGATGGCACCATGAGACTGTGCATAGATTACTGTCAGCTTAATAGAGTAACAATAAAGAACAAGTACCCATTGCCTAGGATCAATGACTTGTTCGATCAATTGAAAGGAGCCACTGTGTTCTCCAAAATATACTTGAGATCAGGGTACTACCAGCTGAGAGTGAAAGATTCAGACTTATCCAAGACTGCATTTCGAACAAGGTATCGGCATTATGAATTTCTAGTCATGCCCTTTGGGTTGACCAATGCTCCCGCGGTATTCATGGACTTAATGAACCACATCTTTAGACCATACCTCGACAAGTTTGTAGTCGTTTTTATTGACGACATATTGATTTATTCCCGAGACGAGAAAGAGCATGCTGAACACCTACGGACAGTCTTACAGATCCTACGAGAGAATCAGTTGTATGCCAAATTCAGTAAAAGCGAATTTTGGCTCAAGGAAGTAGGATTTTTGGGACATATTGTCTCGAAAGATAGAGTCTGAGTAGATCCAAGTAAGATCTCGGCCATAATGGTCTAGAAGCCATCTAAGAACATATCTGAGATTAGAAGTTTTCTAGGCCTAGCCGGCTATTATAGACGATTTGTCAAGGGATTTTCCATGATTGCTACCCCGATGACTAAATTGTTACAGAAAATGTGAAGTTTGAGTGGACAGAAAAATGCCAACAAAGTTTTGAGAGATTGAAAGCAATGTTGACAGAAGCTCTAGTTTTAGTACAACCCGAGTCATGGAAAGAATTCATAATTTACAGCGATGCATCCTTAAATGGATTAGGCTGTGTACTCATGCAAGAAGGCAAAGTGATTGCTTATGCCTCCAGACAGTTGAAGCCTCACGAGAAGAATTATCCAACGCATGATTTAGAATTAGCTGCAATAGTCTTCGCTTTGAAGATTTGGAGACACCATTTATATGGTGAAAGATGTCGGATTTTTACTGACCACAAAAGTCTGAAGTACTTGATGACGCAGAAAAAGTTGAACTTAAGGCAGCGGAGATGGTTAGAGTTGATAAAAGACTATGAGTTGGTTATTGACTACCATCCTGGAAAGGCGAATGTGGTCGCCGATGCTTTGAGCAGGAAGTCCCTTTTTGCATTAAGGGCAACGAATTCACGGATAACTCTATCTGTCGATAGGTCCATTTTAGTTGGGTTAAGAGCTAGACTAATGTTTCTTCAAGAAATCGTTGAGGCTTAGATAGAAGATAGTGAGTTGCAAGTCAAGAGGGCTCAATGCGAGTCAAATGCTGAATCTGACTTTCAGATTGATTCTGATGGATACTTGATGTTTAGAGATAGAATTTGTGTACCGAGAAAAGAGGAGCTTATTAAAAGAATTTTGTATGAAGCACAGAACGGATGTTTGTCTGTACATCCGGGAAGTACTAAGATGTATAATAACTTGAAGCAACAGTATTGGTGGCCGAAAATGAAGAAAGATATTTCAGAGTTTGTTTCAAGATGTGTTCTTTGTCAGCAAGTAAAGGCTGAACACCAAGTGCCTTCGGGTTTGCTTCAGCCCATCTTGGTTCCCGAGT
Organism: Gossypium australe; assembly: GCA_005393395.2. Lineage (NCBI taxonomy): Eukaryota > Viridiplantae > Streptophyta > Magnoliopsida > Malvales > Malvaceae > Gossypium > Gossypium australe. The sequence goes on along the minus strand of CM016620.1, from coordinate 30,387,265 downwards.
GGAAATGGGACCGGATCACCATGGATTTTGTGACGGGGTTGCCGTTGTCGCCAAGCAAGAAAGATGCTATTTGGGTTGTAGTTGATAGACTCACGAAGTCAGCCCATTTTATACCTGTACGAATGGATTTCTCACTCGACAAGTTGGCGAGCTTGTTTGTTTCTGAAATAGTAAGGCTTCACGGAGTTCCCTTATCGATCATATCGGATAGAGATCCGAGATTCACATCCAGATTCTGGAAGAAGCTGCAAGAAGCCTTGGGTACAAGATTGAGTTTTAGCACAGCTTTTCATCCTTAAACTGACGGTCAGTCAGAGAGATTAATCCAAGTACTCGAGGATATGATCAGATGTTGTATTTTAGAATTCCAAGGTAGTTGGGAAAAGTTTTTCCCATTGGTAGAATTCGCCTATAATAATAGCTTTCAGTCGAGCTTAAAAATGGCGCCTTATGAGGCTCTATATGGGCGTAAGTGCAGAACGCCTTTGTTTTGGACTGAACTCAAAGAAAACCAAATTCACGGGGTTGATTTGATTAGAGAAGCTGAAGAGAAAGTGAAGATAATACGAGAATGTTTAAAGGCTGCATCAGACAGACAGAAATCTTATTCGGATTTCAAAAGAAAAGAGATAGAGTATCAAGTCGGGGATAAAGTTTTCTTGAAAGTGTCACCGTGGAGAAAGGTTCTCAGATTTGGCCGAAAGGGCAAGTTGAGTCCACGTTTCATTGGACCTTAAAAGATTACTGAGAGAGTTGGGTCGGTAGCTTACCGTTTGGCTTTGCCATCAGAATTAGAGAACATACATGATGCGTTTCACGTGTCAATGTTGAAACGCTACCGATCAGATCCTTCACATGTAATTACCCCGTCAGAAATAGAGATTCATCCCGACATGACTTATGGTGAAGAACCAGTCAAGATTTTGGCTCGGGAAGTTAAACAATTGAGAAATAAAAGTATTGCATTAGTGAAAGTATTGTGGCAAAGACATGGAATAGAAGAAGCTACATGGGAACCAGAAGAGAGTATGAGAAACCAGTATCCAAACCTTTTTGCTGGTAAGATTTTTGAGGAAGAAAATCCCTAATGGGGGAGAATTGTAACAGCCCGATTTAGGGTCTAGTCGGAGTAGTGGTGTGAGACCACGAAACCAAGATGAATTTACAAGTTTTTAAGGTTTATGCCATGTTTGCATGCTAGTATGAAAGTTTCGTAAAGCAATTTTACTAAACTGGGGTTGAATGATCAAAAAGGACTAAATTGTAAAAGTTGCAAAATATGAGTTTCTAGAAGCTTTTTGTATGAAATAGCTTTAGAATAATAATTATTAGCCCTTAAATAGAAATTTGCCCAAAATTTAATTTTTGGACAAAATTGGCCATAAGATGGTATTATGGAAAATTTTTAAAAGAGGGGCATTTTGGTCATTTACCTACTAAATGATTAAAATGGGAAAAAGATGACAAAAATCCATTGATCTTCTTCCCCAAGCTGCTGAAAATTTCCATAGCCATTGTTAGGGCTCTTTCAATTTTTCAAGCTTGCTAGTAAGTGCTCCTAAGCCCGGTTTTTTATATTCTTCGTATTTTTTGAAGTTCTCGTGTTATGAATTAGCTATTTTTAGCTATAAAATGAGCTAAGATGCATGTTCAAAAATCTACCCATGAGTGACATGCATGCTAATAGATGTTTTATGGAAGTTTATAAGAGTTTGATGTTAGATAAACATCTTTTCCTTAATGAATTTCATGAAAAATGATAGAATGGACCAATTTGTAATAGTTATAAAAATTGGTCATACATACTAGAAATAGTAAGAATTGATGATTGCTATAGTTGAGACTATTAATCAGCTAAGCATGAAGTTTAAGAAAGTTGCATGAAAATCATTTTACGAGCCTATGGAAAAAGTGCAAATATGAGAAAGTATAGGGGCAAAATAGTAATTTTTCCAAAGTATGAGTAATGAGTAATGAGTCAATTTAGTCAATATGATTATTAAATGATCTATTTATGATTATAGATCAAGAAAAATGAAGCCTGGATCGAAACCGAGGCAAGAACAAAGTCGAGGACTAATTTGCACAACTACATACATTTTGTATATTGAGGTAAGTTTGTATGATTTCCAAGCTTTATGGTTTTTATCATTGAATTGCTTAGTGTAATGTACGCTATTTTCATGAAATGTTCAATGTTATGTTCAACCAAGAAATCGATGTTATTAAATGCGAGCAAGCCCCGATTGAAGATAAATTTCCTAAGATACTCGATCTACCACATTAAGAGCCAGTGTAAGACCATGTTTGGTACATGGCATCGGCAATCAAGCAAGATATCATGTAAGTCCAAGGACTCAAGCTTGGCATTGATCAAGTTATCAAGCAAGATATCATGTAAGTCCAAGGACTCAAGCTTGGCATTGATCAAGTTATCAAGCAAGATATCATGTAAGTCCAAGGACTCAAGCTTGGCATTGATCAAGTTATCAAACAAGATATCATGTAAGACCAAGGACTCAAGCTTGGCATTGAACAAGTTATCATGTAAGGCCAAGGACTCAAGCTTGGCATTGATTCAAGAAGAGATATTCCATGTAAGTCCATATCTAGGATATGGCTTTGACATCATGTTCATGGCAAGAGATTTAGCATCCTCAGTTATTCGCAGAAATTCATCGGGAAAATGAGTAAAGTTAAAATGTGATAACAAGAAAGCTAAGAAAGCAAAGCTATCATCAAGTTGAAATTGAGTATTATTTATGTTATGATGATGAGTTAGAGATCATGATTATTATATTAAAGTATGCTGATCAATGTGATCAAGTGATATAGGTACCTTGTTTACCTTACAAGTATGAGAATAGTAAGTATCATGAGACAAGTAAGAATCATGTATGAGTAAGTAAGCTTTATAGCTGAAATTATGATACCACTGTTATGTTAAATGGTTTATATTAAGCAAGTTTATCTAATATGTGTTATACATGCAAACTTACTAAGCTAAATGCTTACGTCTTTAATTCTTTATTTCTATGTAGTCCCGCCAAGCTAACTTGTGGATCAGCGGAGTCGAAGCTCGTAGTACACTATCAATCCTTATTTTAGTATAGTCGAATTATTTTACTAAGTATGGCATGTATAGGAAGTATTCATTTTGAGAACATGTTTTGAGAAGGGCCATTGTATAGGCTATTAAGTTTATTATTCTTTTGTATATTGCTAAGTGCTTGGCCAAATTTGTTTAAGTTTGTTTGTATATAGATATCAATGAAATACATAGTATTATTCATGAAAGATGTGTTGATATTGAATTGTTGATTTGAGTATGAGTATGATCTTTGTTTCAGGAAGGCAAATGGCTTGGTAAATAGCCTTTAAATGCCCACACGGTTAGACACACGGGCGTGTGTCCAGGTCGTGCGAACCCTGCACCTTAATGTTTTAAATCTGGATGGACCATGGTCATATTCCAGGCCGTGTGTATGAGCCGTGTAGGACACACGGCCAAAACGTGGGCATGTGCCCAGGCCGTGTGATTGAAGTCAATAGCTTCCCACGATTGTAGACACGGACGTGTCAAGTTCGTGTGAAAGAAGTCAGTAACTCCCCACGGTTGTAGGCATGGGCTTGTCCCAAGTAACATGGGTGTGTGAACCCTGCTTCAAAGCTGAGTTTTTGATTAAGTGTCCGAAAGTTTTCAGATAAGAGTTTAAGGCCTCGTAGGCCCATGATACGTATGTTTTGACCAAGAAAGAAAAGTTTTAAGTCGGTTCAAAATTTTACAGCCCGAAAGAGCATGTTCTAGTAAGTCAAGCATGGTAATGTCTCGTATCCAGTTCTAGCATCGAACTCGGGTATGGGGTGTTACAAACCCACCAATTCCTACACTCCAAAGGTAGCACCAACAGCGGCACTACTCAAACATTGCAACAAGGCTGCTAAGCATATAATGGGTTTAAAGCCCCCGATGGATCCACGGTCGTCAAGCGACTATGCGATCCTCACATATCTTTCTCTGTATCATCAAACCCACTCAAGTGCAACATATATCTCATGAATGCAACATACACATTTTCACACATTAAGCACTTAGGGGTATTTTAGTCATTTCACTACTCAGGGGTATTTTTGTAAATCTACTCTATAGAGGTATTTTTGTAATTCTACCCTACAGGGGTATTTTCGTGATTTCTTTCATCTCGGGTTTTAGTTATGAACTTTGGCCCATCAATAAGTCCTTGCGGCTAAAGTGAACAGACACTATGCACCAGGTAGGATCCTGGAGAAAAGGATGTGGGTCACCAGGACTGCTTAAGTACCAAGCTCTACCTAGATCCAATCCTAGACATGCATATGTCCATTGCCACACTCTAACCTAGTGACTTGTCCACAGACATGTTTTATTATTAAATTAAGTTTTATGCTATTTAAGAATTTATCAGAACTAGGCCTAGAGTCCATTAAAACCCTAGCATGCTTTTCTAAAATCCCATAAGGCCCACTAAGCCAATCATGTCCATATAGCCCATTAAGCCCAATCATGTTTATGTAGCCCATTAGGCTCGATCATAATCAAATAATACAACCATCCATATCAATCCATCATTTAATTTCACATATCAACTCTTACCGATATGGGCCCACGAGCTTGGCAGGCCCATTTAGCCCCATCTGGTTCGATCGGCCAAATAGTGGCCCGAGACCATGAGATCGCTCTCTTGGCCCTGGTAAAAATATCGGTGTTCCCACACAAATGTTCGCACGATCGTGTGGTTGCCGGCGCCAACCTTTCGGCTTTTCGGCTTTTCGGCACTTCAGTTTTTTTCGGGATTTCGACTCTCGCCGATTTGCTGTGAGTGAAGTGTATGTACACACCTGGTTAATGCGACGTGCTACACTATCCCCAGCCTTGAAGCTACAACCAATACCAATCTCCAATCAATCACACACTTAACCACAATATTTACCCAAAAATCGAAGCCTTACCATAACCTTACCGTGTGCCACCAGTTCTAGTAGCCTTTCCTTAGCTTGTAACACCCCTTACCCGTATACTACGTCGGAACCGGGTACGAGTCATTTCCAGACTTAACAATACATTCTACCAAATCCCGAGCCACAAAATTTCGCTTATAATTTAAACTTTAGCAAACACATGCATACACAAGCATTATAACTCCATGATTACAATATAAAATTGTTCCTTTATAATTTTATGTGGCTGTACATGGGGTTCATATTTTGACCTGAAAATGTAAGATCGACTTATGATTTTAATCCTGGTATTGATTCATATATTCAAATTGTGAATCACGTTCCAGCATGTTCCTTTTATTTCATCATCTATGGTGATACTAACTTCTTTCAACTTTGTGAAGGTGACCCTTATTAAAGCGCGAATTGTCTTTGCGTTTTCCTATCATTTCAGGTTAATCCAGGAAAAGGGATTCAGCTACACTACCTTCTCGAGGAAAGAAGGTTTTTGTTGGCTAAGAGAGGTATTGTCCAATACGATTTTCGACCACTTGTTTCTAAAGGTGAGCAAGGTAAGATTCTGTTATTCCTTAAACCACCTCAATCAACTCAAATTGAAGATCTTGCTCACGACTTGAATTTTTAAAAGGTAAAGTACTTTGATGGTGTTAATGGCCATTCTTTGAATTGTAACACCCCAAACCCGGCCTAGACATTATGGCCAAATCTGGCGTGTCGCATTGAAGTGTTTTTCGAAAACCATGTTTTCATTGAAAACCCTTCTTGAAATTTCAAACTTCTTGCCATTTAAAACTTGTACAAAACCTCAGTTTGCATTCGTTTATTTTCAATCGAGTTTTATTAAAAAGTTATTACCTTCAAAACCTTATTTTTGCGGAAGCTTAATTTAAAGTAAATGATTTACGAAAATGTGAAATTTAAAAATTGGGTCACGAAAATATAATGTTAGAAAATAGTTATTGTTTTGGAAAACCGTGTTCTACTTCTAGCAGATATAAATCACAACCAAATCAAATCAAATCTCAAATTTAAAATCCAGAAATTATAAAGGCCAACCTAAACCAACAAGCTCATTCCTAAGTAAATGAGCTAAACAGAATAAAACTTGTGCGGTTGTGTGGCCCTCTCTGAATCCCTCGCGGCTCCGAACTGTCTAACGCTGGTGATTACCTGAAAGGTAAAAAATGGGTGAGTTTACGAAAACTGATCGTTGAAATCAGAGCTTTGAAATTTATAATAAAAATGGTTGAACCTGGAAACTAACTTTGGCAACGAATTTAACGCAAGCGCACTTATCGAACATTAGTATAGCTTAAGCAAGACCGAAATATCGAATCCCAAAGGAACCAAAAGTACTAATACTAACTCTCTTTCTATTATTTAGCCTAATAATTAAGTGAATGGTTATCTAATCTCTATCAACTAAACTAAAGACGCAAAGACAAAAAGAATGAATTGGGGAAAAATAACTTGGAAGAAAAACCAATTGATTAAGATGATACCCTTAGGAAGAATCCACTTAGACTTCACTTGTTATCTAACACTGAACCAGACGATGTATTCACTTGACTTGATCCGCAAGATTCACTAAGTTATATTAAACCCTCTCCCGAAGCGAATAACGTCTAATCCTAGGTTGATTAATTGAAATCTCTTTCTAATTAAAACCCCTAGAATCGCATTAACTTGATCTATGGACTCCCATATTAGGTTTCACCCTAATCCGGAAAAATCTCGTCACCCTATCTCTAGGCATGCGATCAACTTCGCTTAATTATGCTAGATCTACTCTTAAGCAGGAACTTTTGCTCCTCCACTCAAGCACATCATACTTGAATTAATATCCCGGAAATATCAACACAAGAATTAAGCACACATAATTAAGAACAAGTCAAATATTTATCATATAGTTCAGAAAACAATAACAAGATCTGTCTTAGGTTTCATCCCCTTCAGGTATCTGAAGGGTTTAGTTCATAACAAATAAAGAAAACATCTTAGAATAAAAGATAAAACAAAACATAAGAAATCCATAAAACCCCCTGAAGGAATTGAAGGAGAGATCCGCTGTCTTGAGTAGAATTCCGGCTTCTTGAGATGGATCAATTCTCCACAAATCTGGTCTTTCTGGCTCGGCTCCTTGGCCTAGCTAACCACCCTCTTTCAAGTAACACTTAGGGTGTTTATATAGGCTTTCGAAATATGTTTCTTTGCCCCAAAGTATCCAAATCCGAATGAAATTGCTCTTTGCCATGACAGGGACACGGCCATGGTACACGCCCGTGTGGATCGTGGCCAGGCCATGTTCAGACTTCTTTAATGAGACATGGCCGTGTAAGTCGAGATCAGGCCGTGTTCTAGTAGATTGGCGTGGCACAGCCGTGTGGGCTTAAGTCCAGGCCGTGTCAATTTCCTCTTTGGCCTAATTTGGTCCGTTTTAGGCCCGTTTCTCGTTCTTTTCATCCTCAGGTGCTTTCCTGGGTATAAATGTGACACCCCTAACCCGTGTCCGTCGCTGGATTAGGGTTACGGGATATTACCTATCATAAAATGACCCAATACAACATTCATGACTAACTAAAAGATAAACATTAAAATGTTATAAGAAGGAAATACGTATCATATTTCTTCGATACTTTATAAATCAACCCGTAGTATTTAAACAATTCGAACATTTCTACCTTTCATACTTTCGGCAACATATCTTTATACTAACCTCAACCATCCAAAAACATTTGGATATGAATATATATTCATGCATATGCATTCTCATAGTAATAACCCATTCGGAAATCATAATTAACTGAACCTATTCCATTCAAAAATTCTCAAGACTACGTATTTAGGTATAAGTGTGTATGTACTTATATGCACTCATATCCATAAAATTTTCATGTATATAAAATAGTGCGCATTCGACTCTTAATCTTAATTACACAAACATGTATCTATAATTCCACATTAACTTAACTATCATGCATCATACCAATTTCACTTAAAGGCAATTTGGATCAAATAGTAAAAGTACTATTCATTTGGTCATTTAGTTAAAAATAGCCAAATATGCATATACTTATAATCTCTTTACCCAAACAAGTATCAAATACTAAAACCACATGTATATATGCATGGCATGAGTCTTGCTTGGCCGAACCTAAGATACACCATATCCAACGCCGATTACATAGTCATTTTAGTACTTCTCCTATCCATGTACACATACACATTTTAATCAAATTGCTAAAAGCACTACAAGACCGAATATGCACAAGATTTTACAAATACATATATACACATCATGTATTATACTTCCCTAATAGCAAATGCCGCAACCAACCTCACACGTATATATATATATATAATGTTAAGATAAATAACCTTATGGTCATTCTTACCACCTTTTCATATGTCAAACTCAAAGACATAACAAATATACATTCATATTAACTAACATCAAGGCAAACCTCAAATAAAACCAAGTGACCACAATTTAGCCATTTTCGCATGGCATAGATACACATATATAACATTAAAATCATTCCAAAAATACTTTAGCTTATACATGCCATAATAAACATAATTTACTACTTCAAAAAGTGTACCAAAATAGATGATAGTATAGTGAGCTTCCGAGGTGATTCCCGAGCACAAGCTGAGCTTCCAAAAGTAACCTATGCACACAAGAATTTACCAAAATAAAGTAAGCTTTCATAGCTTAGTAAGACTTAAGCAATGCATACATTAGCATAAGCATATACAAATTCCTAAATGATCTTACTCATTTACGACAATCGTACATTACATCTGCACCCTCATTATTTAAGTTCATAACCATCCTATAATTGAATCAAATATATAACATATGCATAGCAATTATTCAACCACAATTCGAACCATTTCTCAACTTAAATCTAAACGGAAATGATACTTACCTTGTGTATATTCACCTTTCCGAGCTACTCATTACTGCGTAACGCGTAATAATATCCTTCACCATTTCCGTACATGTGTTACTATAAATAAAAACAGTAGTATTTTTACAAGCCTCAGTTTATATTTTCGTATATTTTGATTTGGTAACGTATCGCACACTTAGTTCCGTTACCTATCAATTCCGCACACTTAGTGCCAATTTTCCCGTAACGTATCGCACATTTAGTGGTGTTACTTGCCCATTTTCACACACTTAGTGCTATCCGACCGATTTCGCACACACAATGCTCAATATAAGCTCGCACACATAGTGCCATTAAATTTTATTTCTTTCCAATACGATATACATATATATCCTAATACTCATTTACAAATATGTCCATGTAATGAAAAGTTTACTACAACCATGCACTTTAACCCTCACTAGTACATTCGGCACTTTCATAAATATATAAACGTAATTCCCACATTTTTAAACATCCATTCCTCATATCATTCGTATACATAACTATCTCGTATTTCATTCAAATATATTCATTTTTATTCCACTAATTAAAACATACTCAAACATTCACCAACTTTTATATACGGTTAATTAAGCTAAGTTTCTCAATTCCCTTTCGGCATTATAAAGAGTTACATGCCAAAATTATTTAAAATAAATACGTAACATAGAAAATAATTCAATTAAGATCAATTGTTTAAGATCTTACCTCGAATATCAACGAATTCAACTTCCCGGTTAGTCGATCAATTTAGTTTATCCCCGATCCAAACCTACCTCCTTTTGTTCTTGATCTAAATACATTAAATTTAAGCTCAATCAAGCACTTTTATATTCAATTTAATCCTAAAGCACATAAATAGGCAAATTACAAATTTACCTCCAACATTTACAACTTTCACAATCAACCCCTAATGTACTAACCATAAAAATACACAAAATTTGGAATCATTCCTCAAGGACCGAATGTTCATTAGGTTCCTACAAGTCACCACAAACCGTCCCTTTAACAATTTAACCCTCCAACATTTCAACTTATGCAATTAAACCCCTAATAGTTAATTCAATCAAAATCTCAATTTCACACATTTCTATTTATCACCTATCTATATTATTCTATCAACAAATACTTCAAAACGTGTATATTCATCCATGACCGATTATCCATCCTATTCCAAATTGAAAAATTACCACATGGGTAACGTAATATTCAAGGTAACAATCTAGAAAACATGAAAATTAACAAAAATTAACCAAATTACATACCTAGATTTAGCCAAAAACCCAAGGCCGAATGCTAAGCTTTATTCTCTTCTTTCTTTTGTGATTTTCGGTCAAAAGATGAACACATGCATGGCTTCCTTTCTTTTTTTGTTTTTTTTTTATTTCACATAATTTTGTTATTTACTATCCTTAGCTATTATAATAAAAATAAGCTTAATAATAAGGTCAATCTTGACCTTTTGCTGTCCACTATTATGAATAATGGACTAATTTCTCTCAAGGTCCAACCTTTAAAAACCATTCCTAATTCAGCACTAATGTAATTAATCACCTCACTTTCTTCATTTTACAAACACACCCCTTTATTAAATTAAACATCCAAACAATTTAATTATGCTTCAATATTTCTACTCATGCACAGACACATCTCGTAGACATCAAATAAACCTCATATGCAAGCAGACAAATCAATTTAACCCTAGTAATATAATAAAAACTTCTTTTATCACTTATGCAATTCAGTCATTTTTCTTAAATTAAACACACAAATGGACAAATTAACTCACGAAATTTTAACACATGCTCAATCATAGATTATAGACTCAATATAAAATATTAAAATATTCTACTGACTCGGATTCATGGTCCCGAAACCACCGTTTCAATTAGGGTCAGATTTGGACTGTTACAATAAAACATGAAAACAAAGGATTCAGAGCACCTTTTTACATAAATCGAGGCTTAATTCATCCAAAAGCATACTAAATGTGGGCTTAAAATATGTTACTTTTACGGTTTATCAAATACCCCCACACTTAAGCTTTTGCTTGTCCTTAAGCAAAATTCTCAACTTACAATTAAAACGAACTTTCCATAATTCATAATTCCTACTGACAATGTCTCATCATAATTCATAGATAATTTATACATGGATAATTTAACTCAAAGAGTCCTAAAGATCCAAATAATCAAAGTCATACATTTGTAGCACGAAAACGTAGGTGTCTCCCCTTACCTGAATAATTACCTTTAATTCAAAACCTACAAGGACTGACAACCTCACAAAAGATTCACTCAAATCACTCGAGGTGTTTAAGGTTCAAAATTAAGCACCTAAAAGTCTAACCTGAAAAGTTAATCCCATAGGCTTGCCTGAAAATCAAATCTCCACCACTGTAAAATGAGATGATAAACGGATCAAAAGGTCTTTAACAGGGTTGTAACGGGGCTTCGGTTAAGGGTATGGATATAGGTTGAATTAGAAGGTTAGAATCGAGACTGGCCTGACAAATTACCTAACTAGGAATATTGAGATGATAATAAATAATTACATCAACTAAAAATAATAACCCTAATAATACGAGCTTTTTCTTTTGATAACTAAATTTTAACTGTATAAGCTCTCTTTTCATAATACTAATACTGAACATACTTCGATTTTTTTTAAGAACAAGTCAAATATTACATAATAAGGAATGAATCTATTACTTAAAATAAAGATAATAGCTAGACAACAAATCAAATCAAATCTTGATGTAAGGGTAGTAAAAAAGAATGGTGATAACAAATACAAAAGGCTTTGGGTTAACATTAGCGGGGGAGTCAATAAAAAGGGTTATTAGGATCAACGGGGTTCACTAGGGGTTAATTATAAAGGTAGGCTTTTAGTGGAGTAAGTGGGTTAAATCCTAGGTGCCTTTATCATCTCGGTATATCAAATCATATGTGTGGTCTCAACATGTATAATCGAGGCAAGTTCTAGAATAACAGTTCAAAGTTTGACACACTCATAATCAATAAAGTGGGCATGAAAAAGAATATATGCTTTAATAGGATCAAAATCTCACAAAAATTATGGGTGTTTTGACATCAACCTTGTAAATTTCAAACTTCAAGATAACATTCAGATTCAGGTAGACAACTTGGCAGAAATTTTAATTCCAAAAAATAGACTTATCATGCTTGATTCTCTAATATTCTTCTAATTTCATCATCAATGCACAATTAACGATGACTTACTCAAAAACATGTCAATAAAAATCATAAATTATCAGAAATTTCATCCTAATTAGTAATATGAGGAAATTACTTAAAAACAAGACTAAATTTAGGGATTTGAGAATAATGAAGAAAGTTAGGTCGAGTATGAGAAAAATGCAAAAAGTTAGGCACTTTCTTCAAATAAATATTCATCCCCACACTTAAGATGTACATTGCCCTCAATGTACAAAGATAGATATTCAATTTAAGAGAGAGGGAGAGGTGAAACTTCCTGAATTTGGATGCTTTCCCGGAGTTGGAAGTTGATAAGGGTGGTGGCAGCTACTGAGCTCTGTGCTAGATGAAGAAATTGGGGAGCTCGTAGAGAGTTAGCCAGGAGTTATTGAGACACATTTAAAATAAACTAAATATATAAATAAAGATAAGAAAGA